>VDFB02000015.1:32053856-32621746 GCA_007258455.2 Sequoia sempervirens
ACTTTTAACATAAATCAAAAAGTCTTAATTATCGTTGTTTACATAGGATTACATAAAACTTTAAAAGCAATGAAAGATGAGAAGTGAAGAAAAGTTATTAGATGTTGAAGTCCACAACACTCGCAAGATACAAAAGTCCATTACTCATCGTAAGGTACCTGTGATCATTCAGATTTGGCAAGGTCTTGTCTCCATGATAGTATCTACAAGGCTTGGTATTTCACTTCAAGGCCTATTCTTTTGGGGGAGCTAGATATGCCTCCTTCCATTAGTACACCATGTAATCATGAGGCCATTTGTACTCTTGGATTTTTTGTGTGTTGGCCAAGTGACTCTTCCATCTGTTGTCTAATAACCCTTTGGTATCCACAATGAATTTTGAGTACCCAACATCTAGTGCAATTATTCCATCCAAGGTTAAATTGAGGCGGTGAATATTTGTCACCATCCTTTTGTATATTAGTGAGGCAATTGAAAACAATTTTGCTAAACTCATCTGTCCAATCCTTGGAGCCTTTTAGTTGATCATCATCCCTTAGTATCTTACGCATGAACCATTGCTTTAGTGTGTGAAATGAATCCATTTGTGCCTTGATCTTTTTCTCTTCTGCAAACATGTATTGAAATTCATCTGTGACCATTCAGACCATTTGCTCAGTAGGCTTTAAAGTTGTGGGGGTCTCAACACTCCTTTGTAAAATTATGCAGGAAATCGTTAAGGTGTGATGTATAGGTTTCCATTTCTTGAATAAGGGGTTCAATATAGGTACATGGGCCTTTATCTGATCAACTGCTTGTGACAAGGAGACATAACATTCATACACATTTTCCAATTTGTCCACAATTAGTTTAACCCTATGCTCCAAGATTTTTTCCAATACCTTGAGGGTTTCTCTCTTTGCTCTTTCCTTTGCTTCTTCATTACTCTTTTTCAACTTCTCAATTTATTATTTTAGCACATTAACTTGTTCAACAACGATTTCACCTGTATCAGTTTGGATGGCAGGGGGTTGGTATATTGTTAATTTTGTGCTTTGGGAAGGACTTGCTCACTTCAACTGTTGTTTCAATTTCACATTTTCTATGAATAACCTATTCACTTCATCATTCAAATCAATCTGTGCTTTCTCATATTCTGCTAATCTAAGCTCCATAGCTTTAATCACATCCCTAGTAAACATTGCTAAGTGCATTGTCATAGTAGCTACCTCCAATGCTGATGTGTCTTGAAGTGTCTTTACCATGGCAGTCCCTCTCATTTCTTTTACAACAATCTTGGTTTTTTTGTTCTTTTTTGCTTGGTCCAAAAGGCTAGGGTTTCAATTCTTGGATTGTAAATTATGCCACTCATTCCCTCATCTGAATTGAATTCAAAAACCAACATGGGATCTTCTTGGATTCTTACTTGATCTAGTAAGAATATAGTTTTTAACTCCATCCCAGGAATAATTAGTATATTGCTTTCTAAGACCAATTTTCTTTCTTCTTGGGGGCTAATAGTAATTTCATTAATCCTAAGTTCTTCAAGAGTTTGGGCAACAATCTAGTCATGTTGTGACTCCTCAGTGCCCATCTTATTAATTTGGAGTCTCCTTAGATTCTTTCATTTTCATCTTAAACCAAATCCTTAAACTCGGGAGTTTGAATAAATTCATCATCTTCAATAAATCTAAGGGAAACAATCATCCTTTCATCATCATGCACTTCTTGATCATTATGCCCATGTACATCCACTCTTTCTTTTGGTTTGTGAGCATCAGTTGCAAGCTTAGGCGATGGTTGATCAACTTCATCATCTTTAAAATTCAAAAGTACATCGACTACCTCTTCAGTATCCCCTAGTCCACTTATTTCATATGCCACTAAGGGGGCCACTCCATGTGTCTTCTGCCTTTTAGGACTTGGTTGTTCAGGGGATGCTTCTAATTGTATTGTGGTAGTGTTTGGTAGGGGCTCTTTGATTACAATACCACTTGCTTTGTGAGAAACTTGGAGGGTTTTGAAGACTGACCCTTAGGTTTCTTTTCTGGTTCAACATATAATCTTTCAAAGTTGTCAATTATTACATTCATCCTTGTGATAGGATCCTTTTCTTGAACATAGAATCCTTGGAATCCATTGTCCCTTTTCTTCTTCTCCTCCTCAAGCCTCTTTATGATTTCCCACTTCCTCTTCCTCTGAAAAACTTCATCAGGTGTAAAACAATTTCTTATTACATCTTTGTAATCCATTACATGGGTAATCCCATCTTTAGTGAGAAGTGTCTACTTTATAAAATTAATATTCCCTTCAAGATAAAAGACCCTTTCTCCTCATGACTTCAATGAATACCACATCTTCAAATAGTGCTACAGTTCTTCAAGATTGTTAGACCCTATAGATAGCCCCTCACATTCAGTTAGGTCAGAGAGGAATGTCCTCTTTTTCTGTCTTTTCGTAACATTTTTCTCCATCTGTAACATTTTCCACATAAATTCTAAAAATGCAATTCAAATAGAAACAAATTTAGGTAAAACATGGGGGGCTTGAGGACACCCATAGACCCTTATTACTGTTTGGTTTGCTAAGAAGAACCAGTCACCAAAATTGTGAGTGTTCCCTTGCTCTGGCTTCAATGTAAAGGTCTTAATACTTGCATGATTTTATTAGGAAATCTTGGTGAAATATGACCAAGAGTGGGCATGACCTTTACTACGAAATCGTCATGAAATATTACATAATCACTATTTTTACATCTACTATCCCAGATGTAACACTAGTTTTGTATAGGAAACCTATTCCCTTCATCATCAGTCATTTCCAAACACATTCTTTTAGTTCATCTGTTTCTATTTTGGTACAATATTAAATGACACAACAAAGAGTAATTCCCAAAAGTGACAGGGAGATAAGTTCTCTCTTGCAAAAATCCCTCATGTAGCCTTTTGCTTAATTTCAGCGACAAAGTCATACTTTCGATGTTGACAGGGGCTTTTATTATCCTCGGTATAATGGTAAAGCAGGAATGTTGGCATCTCTGCCAGCATTTATTCAAGCGCTTTCACAAAGCAAAATAGTTCAGAATATGCTTGGAATTCTTCTGGAAAAATGACTCATTTTTGGGAGGGAATGGAATTATCTTCCTGTGTTTACACCCTTTTTCATGTGTAAAGGAAGTTCATCACTCCTGTAGGTTTTTCTCAATTTCCTATAATCCTCCTCACTTTTCTCCAAGTCAATTAGTGATAGCTTGCTTGTTTAACATAAAACACTCTATAATTGCTTCTTTAGTCAACACCACTAATGGTGAACCATTTGGAATTCTTATAGTTCTAGTAGCCAGGTGATAATATTGTGCCAATAATTTAATAAAATCAACATCTACAAAGACATTTGGGACTATCAATTTGGCCAAAGCTAAGGTCCAAGGATTTGAAACTTGAACCTTCTCAACTCTTTTTTCATAGAAGTACCAAAATCGATCCCACCCTGAGATAGGGATAATTGGGTCTTTACATCCATGGGTTGTATCTTTAAACACCTTTTTGGATCCTTTGTCTACAAAATTATGTAAAACATCTAAAATGGATTGTCGCAGGGGCCTCTTCTTTGATTTAGGAACTGTGGACTCTTCCTTTTTTCTCGCAAGTTGACTTCTTTTGGGTGGCATGATGAAGAATTTACTCCTACTTGATTTTTTAGGTGTCTACTTGTAGAAGCAAATTCAATTCTTATACACTTGCTATAGAGGGTTTTTGTGGGTTTACCCGACGAAATAATAGCTGTAGAGTTTTCTTGCTTGAACTCCCTTGCCTCCGGTACACTGAACTTTGTGAATGATTTCCAAAATTTCATCAAGTCCCAAGTAATATTTGCTGTTGAGCTCGGTCACCTCGCTATTAATGTCAATTCGTGCAAAATATTTTAGAATCTTCCCATATCTTGAGTTTGAATACATGTCGTTGATCTTGGGAAATCAAACAATGTAATCATTTAATGCTCGATATCTTGTACCGCAATACTGCTTTGTCATTTAAAGTCCATTGTGGGGTAGCACTAGCAGTACCATCACCCCACACACACCCTTTTGGACTCCCATGGGATGGTGGGTTAATTCTAGCGGTAGAGTGACTGTTCAACACCATACTACACTGTCATATCAATACTACTGTGGGGTAGCGGTACCCCATGCACACCCCTTTGGACTCCCGCGGGACAACAAATTAATTCTAGCAGTTGAGTGACTATTCACCGCCATACTGCTCTGTCATATGAAGACCACTACGGGGGCAACGATAGTAGTACTGCCACCCCGCGCACACTTCTTTGGACTCCCACAAGACAACGGGTTAATTCTAGCGATTGAGTGATTGTTCACCACCATACCGCAGTGTCAGTGTTTACCCCTTGTGGGGTTGTGGTTTACTTGAGTTGTTAACATGTTCTCACCACCACCCCATGGTATTCATATTTGGTTGTCGCAGTATTGCGGCAAACATTTGTACATTGACCTATATGTCTTGCCATCCCGTGCATACCTCTATTGACTGTTGTAGTAGTGCGGTATTGGATTTTATTATGAATGTGGTATTTTAGATATCATTTTATTGAAATATTGAACAATTTTCTAATTTTGCAGTCTCTCAATTTTAGTTTTCAGTGTGAGTCAAAACTAAGAGATCATTTCTTTGTTTGTAATGGGCAGGCTTAGTTCACCTAATGTTAAGATATCTATATGCATTATTAAATCATAGATGTTCATTATATGTTTACATCTAAAAACATATAGGACATACAAGAAATTATATTCTAACTAAACAAAATTAATTTCAAAATTTCAACCAAAGTAAGAAAACTAAGAAGAATGATTGAACCTAACTTTAAATGCACTTCAAATTAGCAGTGAACATGTCAGGTTTTGTATATAATGTACCAACAAAATAATGACGATTACATTCAAAAATGTATTAGTACGACAACAATGAATAAGCATACCTATACTCATATCTTTATTACATTCAATAATAAATTACATCATACATATAACCAAAGTTTAGGTGACAAGCTAACCTCTTAAGGTGACAAAACATCATCATAATCATCTGCATTTCCAGCAAGATCAGAATCCTGATCATTCATGTCTACATTGCTTGATTTTCTTCTTCATCCTCATATGTGACATGCAATGCATTCTCTCTCCCAATCTCTTCATTGGTAATCAAAATGTATTCTTCAAACACTCCATCATCGTCTTCATCCACTTCTTTGAATGTTTCTTGTAAATTAACATATTTCCCATCAAGCATTATATCAACAACTTCCATGAATTTTCGTTTTGAACAAGACTCTATTTGAATGACATACAACCATCCTGGGCTTCTTACATCATCAATTAGGAATGATTAGTTAATTTGAAGGGGGGAACATACAACTCATTCGTCTCTAATAAAAATTGTCTTCTATTTGCGTATACAAATCCATACTCGTCAATTGTACTGCAGATGGTCGGATCCACTTACATTTTAATATTATAGGACTATTTTCACCATAGTCCACTAGAATAATTTGTTGGATGAATCCAACATAAAATTTCTTCTCAGTTTCGTGAAGAAATTCGACACTAACAACACAATCACAATTTATCTTTGCTTTGTCTTTTTATTCCACTCTTAAATGACTACCATAGGCCCACATTCCACTAAACCACGTAGCCATAAATGTGGAGGTTGTGAAAGCTCACTTTCTTCCTTTGTTATATCTTGACCTTTTGCATCACTAACTGCATTAGCAATCCATTCTTCAAATTTTGGAAAAGAATCACCTCCAATCAAATCAACATGACATCTATGCCTTTGAGGTCGATGTTGCATCCAAGCTTGATTTTCTTCTTCATATTTTCTACATAGAATATTAACGTACAAATAGTAAGATTGATAATGTAAATGTGTAAATGCAATTGAGTAAATAAATTATTGTCATTTTTTTTTTACTTGCGTCACTTATTGAACGAAGATGTGTTTTCAAGAATATAGGCATGTATCACACTTCTTTTTGGATGTGATAGCTTGAAGCGACATCCATTTCCTTCTAATACTTCACCTGCAACTATGTCTTCTTCATCATCGTCCCATACATGTCGATGGACATTTTTAAAATCCTTCATATATTCTGTGCAAAATCCCATGGCCTATTGCATTGAATATCCCTCAAACATGCTACCTTTCAGTTTTTCCCTAGTACGAACAATTTTTTTCAAAACCTTCATATATCATTCTATAGGATACATCCATCTTGTTCTTATTGGGCCACAATGCTTTAGTTCATATTGTAGATGTATCAAAAGATGCATAGAAATGTTATTGATGGTTGGTGGAAATTCCCGTCCCAATAGACAAAGGACTTTGACAACCTCCTCCCTCAAACTATCAAATTTTGAAGGATCTAATACATGTAAACTCGTTCTCTTTAATATTAGGCCCAACCTTATAACTGCCAATCTTGGCCCCCTTTCCAAACTTAATATATTTACCACAATAGGTAAAATATTCTCCATTATGACATGATAGTCATGGGTTTTGAGGCCTCTTAAGCCATTAATGTCAGTTTGGCTTCTAATACTACTACTTACATATCTAGTGGGAAAGCAAGTCTGAGACATCAACTGTAAGAATTGTGCATGTTGTTCCTTTAGCCAAACATAAAGAGAACTAGGTTTTCTATATTTTTCATCATCATATTTTTCAACCCAAAGATTTTGACGAATCTTTAGTTGTCGAAAGTTTTCACGTGATGAAATATTATCAAAAGCACCAAAAAGAGTTTCTATAATAGCATAGGCTATATTTTTCTTCGTATGCATAAAATCAACAATATGCCTAATGGTTATATCCTTAAAGTATGGAAACTTATAGAATATGCACAACCTTTTTACACCACTTTTATTACATGGATCATATCTACTACCAAAAATCCCATCATTTTCAATAAATCACATTCTTTTTTGTCCATTCTCAACAATTTAATCACCTATTATTAACAATGGTGCTTCACGATTCTCTTCTTGACCATTGAACTGTGTTTTTTGTTGATGATATGGATGATCCATTTTAAGGTAAGCACGATGTCCACAATAAATACACTTACACAAAATTCTTGAGTGCCTCACAAAATCGTTAAAGTTGCAAGCAGGAGATCCATGGTATCCATGAACACTGATACCAGACAATGTGCCATATGCAGGAAGATCATGAATCATAAACAATAAGGAAGCTCTTAAAGTGAATTTAATTGAATGACCATCCCTTAAAGATTGAATTACTTCAATTCCTTTCCACAATTCCATTAACTCATCATATAATGGCTCTAGATAAGCACCAATTGTATCTGAAGTCACTTGTCTTTCTTGGTATAATCAATGATAACATTAAGAAAAATGGTTTAGTTGCTAACCATGGAGAAAAGTTATAATTTATTAAAAATAATGGCCAAGTTGACCATTTAGTACTTTGATCTGAGAATGGGTTCACCCCATCTAGAGCCAAACCCAACCTTATATTACGAGGATCTTGAGAAAAATTAGGCCATCTGTTATCAAATTCCATCCACGTCTTAAAATCAGGCACATGTTATTGTTTTCCATCAGTGCTCTTATTTTGGGCATTCCATTGCATAAGTTCAACAATGTCTCTGCACCTATACATTCAAAGTAATCGTAGGATTATCGAAAAGTGGCGAAGAACCTTTCTAAGAACCACATCTGATTTAACCCTTTTTTTATACTTCGCTTCATGACATTTCAGACATTCACTCTCACTTGCAAGATTCTTGCAAAATAATACACAACCATTCACACATGTGTGGATGTTTTCATACCCTAAGCCTAGCTTAGAGATTTCCTTTCTACATTGACTTCGTTTTGTTTGCAATGTGGAGTCAGGTGGCAACAACGAACTTAATAATGCCAATAACTAATCTACACTCTCATTTATCCAACCAAACACCACTTGCAAGTTAAGAATTTGAAGGATTGTTGTCAAACAACTTAGCATACAAAGGCTTTGAAGCATCCTCCATCAACTTGGCCCAATCATCGTTTAGACCCTCATTCAACATTCTATCAACTTCAAACCCTTCGTCTAACATTGTTGCCTCTTCATCTATGTTTGTTGCCTCTTCATTTCTCACACTCTTTCGTTCTATCATATCTTCGTAATAATTGACATTCCAAGGGCTTATACCACTATGCGAGCCATATCTTATCATATGTCGATAAATCTGACTTCTTTTTTTCACCTTTCCACCAAGACAGTCATTACATGGACATGGATATTTTTCCATGACACTCTCATCGGCTATTCTCTCATCAAATGCATGGTATTTCAACCTTTGACGTTGATCCATCTGTAATGTTCTACATATAGCAACAAAAAATTGTAGACTAAGAGACAAAAACTATTTTTTAATTGAAAGGCATTCCCATAGCAATAGAGTTATAGAGAGAAAATAAAATAGAGAGTTTAACTAATGAATTGTAAAAAATAGACTTTTTTAGTTTATATTCAAATTGTTGATTACATTGCATTACACATCTTTCAAACTCAAAGAATTACTTTACATTGCATAACTAATAACTAGATGTTGAATGATGACAAAGTTTCAATTACAATATAGTTTTTACAAAGTCAACCTAAGTAGTTATGCAATTACTTGACATTGCATAACTAATAACTAGGAGCAAGTGCCAATTGCATTTGCTTGTCATGGCATTCCATGAGACCACATTTCTTTGAGGAATTTTTTCAAAAAGTTGACTGCCTTGTCTATTCTACCACATTTTTCATACATGTCTACCAAAGCATTTTATTAAACAATTCATTGCCATGTTGCTATGGCTAAAAGCCTAAAATAAGTGCTTTTGAACAAGCTAAGGATGCTTGGAAAAAATATATCAAAGCATAATAGTAAGCAATAGCATAAACAAGGCAATGAACTGGTTGAAAAAATGCCTCAAAGAAATGTGGTCTCATGGTGATGGATTGCCATGATAATCCATAACAATTCACTTGTCATGGCATTCATCATGGCATTCCATCACCAAGAGACCACATTTCTTTGAGGCATTTTTTCCAAAGTTCACTGCCTTGTCTATGCTATCACATTTTTCATACATGTCTACCAAAGCATTTTATCATACAATTCAATTTCTTGTTTCTATGGCTAAAATTGTAAAACAAGTGCTTTCGAACAAGCTAAAGATACTTGGAAAAACTCTATCAAAGCATAATAGTAATCAATAGCATAGACAAGGCAGTGAACTGGTTAAAAAAATGCCTCAAAGAAATGTGGTCTCATGGTGATGGAATGCCATGAAAATCCATGACAATTCGCTTGTCATAGAATTCATAATGGCATTCCATCACCATGAGACCACATTTCTTTGAGCCATTTTTTCCAAAGTTCATTTCCTTTTCTATGCTACCACATTTTTCATACATGTCTACCAAAGCATTTTATCAAACAGTTCACTGCCTTGCTGCTATGGCTAAAAGCCTAAAACAAGTGATTTCAAAAAAGCTATGAATGCTTGGAAAAAATCTATCAAAGCATAATAGTAAGCAACAAGCTATGGTCTCGTGGTTTTTTTTGGCATGAAAATCAACGTGATTTTATTTGCATTTTTTTGGAAATTTTGCTGTTTGAAATGGGGAAAAATCCTTATGGTCAATTTTGTGCACTTTTTAATTGTAGGATTCTCATAGTTAGTGAAAGAGGTAGTGTTCGTGAAGAAATGGAAAAGATGTGTAGAGCCTTTCAATTATACTCGTACTGTGTAATGGCATTGAATCATTTAGTAAACCATTTTTTCTTCACATGGCATCATTTTCTTGTGGAATAGTTGACTGAGATAGCTCTTGTTTCAACTGACCACCCTCTCATGAAATCTCATTCATTTATAATCTTGCATGATCTTATCATAGTAAAGGTGATTATGACACCACTTGTCAAGGAAATCCAGAGGCCGCGGGATTTTGTGGATAGGTTCAATTGAAGCTGGGAGATCTTAAGAGTTCTCTCTCAAAATTTGAAAAGGTTTTGGAGGTCCACCCTGAGAACTGTGAGAGCTTAAAAGTTATAGGCCATATATATGCTCAACAATGACAAGCAAAGAAGGCTTTGGAAATTTAAGAAAGGCAACTTGCATATATCCACATGATGCCCATGCATTTATCAAGATGGGCGAGTTATTAATATTGCTAGACCCTAGTGCATCCTTAGATTCTCTGAAGATGCCAAAGTTTCTTTTGAAGAAGAGTAGAGAATAAGTACCCATTCAATTGTTAAACAACATTGGGGTTCTTTATTTTGGGCATGATGAATTAGAGTTGGCTCAACAAACTTTTATGGAGGCATTAGGAAATGATGTTCTACCTCTACAGAAGTCTTTGTGGCCAGTTTTGTGCATTTTTTACTTGTAGGATTCTCACAGTTAGTGAAAAAGGTAGTGTTCATGAAGGAATGAAAAATATGTGTAAAGCCTTTGAATTATGCCCATACTTTGCAATGGCATTGAATCATTTAGCAAACCATTTTTTCTTCATTGCAGGGAATTTTTTTCTTGTGGAATAGTTGACTAAGAAAGCTCTTGTTTCAACTGACCACCCTCTCATGAAATCTCATTCATATTATAATCTTGCACGATCTTATCATAGTAAAAGTGATTATGAAACCACTTGTCAAGGAAAGCTAGAGGCCACAAGATTTTATGGATAGGTTCAATTGAAGCTGGGAGATCTTAAGAGTTCTCTCTCAAATTTTGAAAAGGTTTTGGAGGTCCACCTTGAGAACTGTGAGAGCTTAAAAGTTGTAGGCCATATATATGCTCAACAAAGGATAATAGAGAAGGATTTGGAAATTTTAAGAAAGGAAACTCACAAAGATCCACCTAATGCCCATGCATTTATCAAGATGGATGAGTTATTAAAAACTTCAGACCCTAGTGCAGCCTTAGATTCTCTTAAGACACTAAAGTCTCTTCTAAAGAATGGTAGAGAAGAAGTACCCATTCAATTGTTAAACAACATTGGGGTTCTTCATTTTGAGCGTGATGAACTAGAGTTAGCTCAACAAACTCTTATGGAGGCATTAGGAAATGATGTTATGCCTCTGCATAAATCTCTGTGGTTAGTTTTGTGCATTTTTTACTTGTAGGATTCTCACAGTTAGTGAAAAAGGTAGTGTTCATGAAGGAATGGAAAAGATGCACAGAGCCTTTGAATTATACCCGTACTCTGCAATGACATTGAATCATTTAGCAAACCATTTTTTCTTCACTGCAAGGCAACATTTTCTTGTGGAACAATTGGTTGAGACAACTCTTGTTTCAACAGACCACCCTCTCATGAAATATCATTCATATTATAATCTTGCACGATCTTATCATAGTAAAGGTGATTATGACATCACTTGTCAAGGGAAGCTAGAGGCCACATGATTTTGTGGATAGGTTCAATTGAAGTTGGGAGATCTTAAGAGTTCTCTCAGCTCAAATTTTGAAAAGGTTTTGGAGGTCCATCTTGAAAACTGTGAGAAATTAAAAGTTGTAGGCCATATATATGCTCAACAAGGGCTGACAGAGAAGGATTTGGAAATTTTAAGAAAGGAAACTCACATAGATCCACCTGATGCCCATGCATTTATCAAGATGGGTGAGTTATTAATATCATCAGAACCCAGTGCAACCTTAGATTCTCTTAAGATGCCAAAGTCTCTTATGAAGAAGAGAAGAGAAGAATTACCCATTCAATTGTTAAACAACATTAGGGTTCTTCATTTTGAGTGTGATGAACTAGAGTTGGCTCAACAAAATTTTAAGAGGCATTAGGAAATGGCATTTGGGTTGAATTCATAAATAAAATCCCCAGTGCTAATTCTGTAGTTTTTCTTGTGCTCTTTAAGGATAAGAAATTCTTCCATTGACTAGAAGAAGGCGGTGTTTGACTTGATTTACCATGGGATAAAGTCACAACACTATTTAATCTTGTTAGGTTGTTTGAACAACTACATGATACTGAAAAAACAAATCTTTTATATAGGCTAATATTGTTCAAGTTTCATGATTATGTGGATGCATATCTACGTCTTGCAGCCATGGCTTAGGCTTGGAATGAGATCCAACTAAGCCTAGAATTGATTGAGGATGCACTTGAGGTGGATAAAAAATCATCAAATGCTTTATTTGTGCTTGGAAAAATGAAACTGAAAACAAATGACTAGCTTAAAGCAAATAAACAATTAAAGTTGCACAAAGTGAATCAGATACAAAGAATTCTTATGTTGACATTTCAATTGGAAATTGGAATTATTTTGTACCTTTTCGCAATGAGAGGAGGGATCCAAAGGTGGAGGCACAACATCTTGAGAAGGCTAGAGAATTGTATTGTAAAGTGTTGGCACAAAGACTAGGAAATGTTTATGCTACAAATGAGGCAGTCGTTGTGCTAGTTGAAAGGGGTCAATTTGATATTGCAAAGGAAATTTTTACATAGGTACAAGAAGTTGCAGTAGGAAACATCTTTTTTCAGATGCTTGATGTGTGGGTAAATCTGGCACATGTTTACTTTGCACAAGGACAATTTGTGCTTATAGTGAAAATGTATCAAAATTGTTTGAGGAAATTCTAATTTGGCACTAACACCCAAAATTTATTATATTTAGCTTGAGCACATTATGAAGCAGAATAGTGGCAAGATTGTAAAATAACATTATTAAGAGCAATATAACATTATTAAAAGTAGTAGATTATAATAATCATTTCAAATTTGTGTTTAATGTAATGAGGGTTTTGAATTACCTCTGAATTTGTTGTAGAGGTCGTCCCCAAATCTGATTTTTCTACAAAGGGCCTTGGCAAATTCAAATTTGTTGCAAAAAACTCCAAATTCCTTGCCCTTTCCTACCTTTTCAAAAGTCTCCAGGTCCTCTTTGAATCCTTATCACCCATGCAAGTAGTTTTTGATCAAAACGCCTCATGCCAGGCTAACGAATGAAGCAAGGTCTTCAATGAACAAATGAAGTGAGATCAAGCGAGACAAATGAATTTGCAATGAACATGAATAATCATGCCAATAAATTGCGCAAATGAATACATCGTGCCAATATTTGGCCGAGTTGTTTTTTAAACAAATTTGTCTACTTTGGATTTGATGACTAACTATTTAGTCATTTTTATTTCTATGACTAAATAATTTTTTAGTCAACGACCAAATTAGTTATTTATTTACTCATTTATAGCTAAGTTGTAAAAAATGCGTAGAATTTAGTCTTTTTTAGTTATTTTGACTAAAAGTTTTAGTTACCTAGTCATATATTTTCCAAATTCTACTAGTGAGAGGACACCCATTCTCAACAACTACAAAATCCACCTCCTTGAAGCCAAGGAATCTAGAAGTTGGTTGAATGGATGGACAAACAAGCACAACCAATCAAAAGAAGATGCTATATATAAAAGGATGAAGAAGAACTAGGCTAAAAATTTGAGATCACCGAGGAAGGGGAAAGGGAACTGCAACTGAAAATGATTCTAAGGACCATTATTATAACCAACCCCTCAAGTTAAGAGAAGAGAATATAGCCCATGAGGATAATTCTAAAATGGAAAAAATTGGTGATTATTGGCAATAATCAATTGTGACATCAATAATTCAATTACTATAAAAATATGAGGAACTATTCCCATGAACTTCATAGAAATGAAAGGCATAAAAGAAGTGGGAGTCATGAAAGTACAACTAAAAGAGGGAACCAAACTGCATCGAAAAATGCCTTATTTCCTTAACCCTAACATGAAGAAAAGAGTTAAAATAAAATTAGATAAAATGTTGGTGGTAGGGCTTATCAAACCAATGAAATATTCTGAATGGATTAGCCCCATGGAAGTACAAAATAAAAAGACAAGATAAATCTAGATATGTGTATATTTCTAGGAACTTAACAAAGCATGTATTCATGACCCCTTTCCTACTCCCTTCACCAAGTAAATACTCAAATTCATTGCATGGAGAAAGATTTATTTATTTATTGATGGGGATACCACCAAGTCCTACTTAAGGAAGATTTACCTAAAACAACATTTTCTACAAACGTGGGGATCATTCATGAATATAGTAGTTCCCTTTGGATTGAAAAATGTACCAATAATATTTAGCATAATAATGGTGTATACATTTAAGGAGTTTATCCATGACTTCCTCGAAGTATATTTGGATGATTGGATAGTCTATGGCTTAGTTAAGAACTACATTCAATCACCGAATCATGCTAAAAAAATATAAAAGTGGCTTAGCTAAGAACTACATTCAATCACTGAATTTTGCTAAAAAAATATAAAAGTATACAAATATCCTTGAATATTAAGAAATGCATTTTTGCATTATCGTTTGGCACATTACTAGGGCACACAATATGTAAAAAGGGACTAATGGTAGATCCAATGAAGATTTGGACTTGATTGTAGATTTACCACCACCTAAAACAACAACAAAGGTTAAGACATTTCTAGGCTATATTGGGTATCACAAAAAACTTATCAAAGTATATGCGACCCTAGTTGCTCCTTTAGAAGAACTATTCAAAAAGAGAACTAATAAAGCTATTACTTGGACTGACCAATGTTAAAAATCATTCAACATATTGAAATAGAAAATAATAGAAGGTCTTATTCTTATATTTCCAAATTGGTTTGTACCTTTTCATGTCCATGTAGATGCTATTGGAATAGTGATAATAGTACTTTCCCAACCACGTGAAAATAAAGATCACCTAGTTGCTTTTTCCAACCACAAACTTTCCCAGGCCGAGAGAAATTACACTACCATTGAATGAGAGGCCTTAGTCATGGTCTATGCATTACACAATTTTTTCCACTATCTCCTATCCACCCCCATTCACATTTTTCACTAACCATGAGCCCTTAAAATTCCTTCTAAACAAACCAGTGATACAAGGAAGAATATGTCAATGGTTACTACTATTTCAAGAATTTAATTTTAATATAATGGTAAAACCAAGGAGGGATAATGAAGGTCCATACTACTTATCTAGAATTGGTACAAGGGAAGAGCCCAAGGAGGTTGATGAAGAGGACTTACTTGACACCCATCTATTCTAGATAACTACGATATCAGAAGAATTTCTTGATGTAGCCCAATTACTTTCTATTGGTAAATATCCCACTAATATGACAACTAATGATAAAAAGGTGTTACTATGAAAGTCCCTTCCTTTTACCTTAATTGAGGGAGGATTATACAAAAATGAGAGAGATGACATCCTTTAGAGAGTAGTCTATGAACATGAACGTGAGAAAATTTTAAGGGAATGAAGGTATTGCTGGGGGACATAATTGATGAGACACTAGTACCTAAAAAATACTACTTGTTGGGTTATGGTGACCTAGTATATATAAAAATGATAATAACTATACAAAGAACTAGGATATTTTCCAAAGAATAGGGTGACCCATTGCTTGAGATGAAATTTCCCTCCAACCAGTGTTAGGACAAGTCCCATTTGAGAAATGGGATATTGAATTCATAGGTCCCATAAAACCTTTGACGAAACTGTCCAAAGCTAGATCCATTATTACTAGTATAGAATACTTAACTAAATGGGATGAAGATGAATTGACCAAAGATTACATCACATATACTATCGCCAAACTTCTCTACCATAATATAATTGCTAGATTCTTGTGTCCATTGAGCTTAACCAGTGATAAGGGAAAACACTTTGTCAACAAGATAATAAAGGAGTTACGAGCTAATTTCATGATCACCCATAACCACAACACATCATGCCATCCACAAGAAAATGGGGCAAGTGAAGCATTGAATAAAATTATAGGAACTACTCTAACCAATATGTGTGATGAAAACATGACCGATTAGGACATTAAAATTCTTGTGGTGCTCTAGGAATCACATTATATACAAACAATCTACGAGACACACTCCATTTGATCTCTTGTATGGAATGGATGCCAACCTACCTCTAGATTTCATTGTCCATAAGCTCCATGCAATATTGGCCTTAATACTCATTGTAAAAGAATAAGTCAAACATCAACTAGAAGAACTAGATAAACTAGATGAAGCAAGACAACTAGCAACATACCATATATGGACATAAAGATGAAATAAAGCATGGCACGATAAAAAAATCTGGTCTAAACAATTCAAGGTTGATCATATGGTCTTACTCTATGATATAAAATTCAAGAATCAAGGAAAACTAAAAGTTAGATGACTAGCCCTTGTCAAATTAATGATATTCTTGAATCAAGAGCAATAAAACTAAGGACATTAGATAAAACAATATTACAATACTTTGTAAATTGAGCACTTCTTAAACACTATCATACTAATCCTGAGTAGAATTGACTTGGGGGCAAGCCAACATTTTGAAAGGGGGGATGATATTGGTTGGAAAGTACATCAATTCAAGCATCACCAAGTAAATCCTACCACATCTTGCCACAAAGAGCTCGCAAAGAATAAGATTCAAAGACACTATCTAGGGTAGGGATAGGATAGATGGATCATGTTCCATCTCATAAATATATATATAGGAAAATATATGTAAATAGAGTAAGAGAAAAGAAGAGAAGGATAGAAGAAGTACAAGTTAAGAGATAAGATATTTATAAGAGAGATAGGAAAGAAAGAGCATACAAAAGAGCATGCAAAAAGTATAGGGGAAGATATATGATAAATATATATGATTTAAAAAGGTGATATAAGGAGATATGAATGTACTCAATTGATATTTATAATATATTGATCCTAGAATTTAATCTATATTGTGTTGTATGATATTCTGTTATATATGGTTAACTAGTTGACACTATCCAAATCAAACTATTCCTCCCTTGATATGACTAAGTCTGGGGTACAACCTACAACACTGAAAAAGTACTTAGGGCTCAAAACTTTGGTTTGTGCTCACCAATTTTCTTGCTAACAATTAGCAAGAGCCATATTTATTTTCATTGTTTTGTGGGATTGAACCAATTGTGCTAACATGTCATGGTGGGTGGGTGAATGTTAGAGGAGGCTTTGTTTCATTCCCCAAGTGTCTCAATCCTACCAAGATATGCCATTTGACAAAAGAGAAAAATTTACCAAAACTTGGGCATAATTCCGCTTAGAATTTATGATGCACAAGAGTGTTCCATTTGGAGCTAAAACTAGAAATGGGTCCCCTCCATAATAACTGCTCTCAATTTTCATCGACTCAAAATTGTTTGATTGTGCTAATAACTAATGCATTCTTATAAATTTCCTTAGTGGTGTTTAGTATAATGTAGCCAATAATATTGTACTTTCTTTGCCTCATGGGACATAACTGACTATACCAACATATTAGGGTGAGAAGGTGAACTCTAAAGGACCTATTTCATTCCCCAAGTGTCTTGATCTGTTCAAGCTATATGGTTTCAACAAAGTCTCTTAAGAGACCTAAGAGCAAAAAATCACTAGACTTTGGAAAAATGGTTCTCAAAATTAGCCATCTTTAGAAATTGTCTATTTGGACGTACAAATAAATGTGGGTTCCCTCCATAATAACATCTCTTAGTGTTTGTTCACTCAAAACTATTTGAACATGCTAATAATTAATGCCTTCTTATATAATGCCTCATTTGTGTTTAGCATAATGTTTCCAAGAGCCATATTTTATGTTCTTCACCTCATGGGATTGAATGAAATATACTAATATATTAGGGTGGGAAAGTGAATGCTAGAGGAGAGCCCATTTTTACCACTAAGTGTCTCAATCTGTTTGGGTTACCTAGTTATGATAGTCTCTTAAGAGATCTAAGAGCAAAAAATTTCCAAACTTTGATAAATTAGTTCTTAGAGTTTGTGGGGCTTAAAAATGTCTTTTTGGGATCTATAATTAGATATGAGACCCCTTCACAATAAAATATATTATATCTTATCAACTCAAATCCATTTGATCATGTTAATAATGGATGCAATCATACAAAATGATTCATTTGTGTTTAGTGTATTGTTGCCAAGAGCCATATTTTATGATCTTAGCATCGTAGGACCAAAAAAACTATGAAAACACATTAGGGTAGGTAGGTGAATGATAGAGTCCCCATTTCTTCCCTCAAGTTTCTTGATTTATACAAGCTATATGGTTATGCAAAGTCTCTTAAGAGACAAGCAAAAACTTGTCAAAATTTGATATAGCTATCAAATTTTATGGGGTCTAAGAATTTTTTTTTTGGACCTATAGATGAGGGGTCCCTCTACAATAAAAAAAACTTAGTTTTAACCAAATAAAAACCATTTTACTATGCCAACAATAAATGTATCCTTTTAAAATGCCTCATTTGTGTTCAACATAATGCTGCCAAGAGCCATATTTTATGTTCTTCACATTATGAGACTAAATTGACTACACCAACACATTAGTGTGGGTGGGTGAATTCTAGAGGAGGAATTATTTATCACTCAAGTGTCTCAATTCATCTAGGACACACAACTCCAATAAAGTGTGGTTCATCTAGGTTAACATGATTTCAAAAAACATCTTAAGATACCTAGGAGAAAAAAATTGCCAAACTTTGATGGAATAGTTATCAGAGCTCATGGGGCTTAAGAAATTTTTGTTAAGAATTATAATTATATGTAGGATCCCTCAATAATAACCTCTCTTAATTTTATCAACTTCAAATTGTTTGACCATGACATCAACTATTGCATTCTTGCAAAAGCCTCATTTACATTTAACATATTGTTGCCAAGGGGCATATTTTATGTTCTTTACATTGTGGGATTGAAATGAATGTGCCAACATGTTAGGATGGGTAGGTGAATGCTAGAGGAGGCTTTGTTTCATTCCCAAAGTGTCTCAATCCCTTTGGATTACAAAGTTTTGAGAAAGTCTCTTAAGAGACCTAAGAGAAAAGTTGCCAAACTTTGATAAAGTAGTTCTAAGAGTTCATGAGGTCTAAGAATATATTTTAGACCTATAGATGGATGTGGGGTACCTATAAGATAACCTCTCTCAATTTTCATCAACTAGATAGGTGAATTCTAAAGGAGGCTCTATTTTTCCTTGAAGTGTTTCAATCCTTTCAAGATTCATGATTTTGACAAAGTCTCTTGAGAGACTAAAGAGTAATAACTTTCCAAAATTTGATGGAATAGTTCTTGGAGTTCATAGGGCCTAATAATTTTCTTTGTAGACCTACAATTAAATGTGGTGTCTCTCTACAACAAAATATCTTAGTTTATATCCAATTGAAGCCATTTGACTATGACACCAACAAAAGTATTCTTGTAAAATTCCTCATTCATGTTCAACATAATGTTACCAAGAACCATATTTTTGTTCTCCATGTCATGGGATTGAATTGAATATACCAAAAAATTAGGATAGATAGGTGAATGCTAGAGGGTGCATCATTTCATTTTTGAGGGGTTCCATTCCTTCTAGGCTACCCAATTTTGACAAAATCTCTTAAGGGACTAAAGAGAAAAAATTGCCAAACTTTCATGGAGTGATTCTTAGAGTTCATGGGACCTAATTTTTTTTCTAGAATTATAGTATGGTTTTGATTCCCTCCATAATAACCTCTCAGTTTTTTCAACTTAAAACCATTTGACTATGGCGACAATGAATGTATTGTTACAAATTATCGTAGTAGTGTTTGATGTATTATTTCCAAGAGCCATATTTTACATTCTTCATGTTGTGGGATTGAATCAATTGCACCAAAACATTGGGATGGGAAGGTGAATGGTAGAGAAGGAATTATTTCATTTTTGAGAGGTCCCAATCATTTTGACTTATGTGGTTTTCGAAAAAAAACTCTTCAGAGACCTAAGAGAAAAAAATGTCAAATTTTGATAGAGTAGTTATTGGAGTTCAAGGGGCTTAAGAATGATTTATATAGAGATAAAAATATTTGTGGGTTCCCTCCACAATAACCTCTCTCAAATTTTTGCAACTCAAAACTATTTAATTGTGACAATAATAAATGTATTTTTATAAAATGTCTCTTTTATATTCAACATAATGTTGTCAAGAGTGATTTTTTATGTTCTTTGCATTGTGGGATTGATTTGATTGTACCAACACATTAGGATGAGAAAGTGAATGATAAAGGATATATTGTTTCATTTTTTAGGGGTTCAAATCCTTCCAACAAACATGGTTTTGATAGTCTCTTAAGGATTTCAGAGTAAAAAAATACCAAAATTTGATGGATTAGTTCTTCTAGAGTTCATGACACTTAAAAATATTTTATCTATACCTATAGCTAGATGTTGGGTCCCTCCACATTAATCTCTCATATTTTTTCAACTTGGAACCATTTAACCATGCAAAAACTGAACACATTCTTGTGAATTACCTTAGTGGCATTTAATGTATTATTGCGAAGAGCCATATTTTATATTCTTCATGTTGTTGGAATGAATTGACTATGCCAACATGTTGAGATGGGTAGGTATATTCTAGAGGAGGAATCATTTCATTTATGAGGGGTCCCAATCCTTCCAAACTACATGATCACATACACAAATAATTTGTTGCCACATACACATTTAAATACTGATATATGACATACACATCTAAATAATGAGCTACCACACACACATTAACATTATCATGCCAAGATACAAGTGCATGTAGGTGCTCATGTACTTGCTCATAAAATAATGACTACTCAACATCTTAGCCCAAGTGTCAAATAGGTGGTCACACTATATATACCAATCCAAATGGATAAAAGATGAAAAAAAAGGGTGAGCTTATGCATTTTTATATTTATCTATAGGACATACAAAACATGCATGATTACATACAACCAATGTGCCAAGATAATAGTTGGTATAGTAGCACCTCATGGTTATTACATGGAGGATGGTCAAAGACCATTGACCACCTATCCCAAAAAATAATTTTTATATTGAGATGATTGTACCAATGAATTAGAGATCTATTCAAATCATTAGAATGGTTCATTGGTTTTGGGATTAGCTAAAAAGTCACAAATTTTGGCTTTTGTTATATCTTTTGTCTTCTCTTTATTGTAAGATCTTTGTCACATAAAATTAGTGACGTGAATCTCTATGATTTTTCTATGGATTAGTTTGGCTCCAATCGATTCAAATTTCTTCATCACTATTTTTAGTGATGAAGTGATCAATCTATGGTGTGGGTTTCTTATGATTATTTTCAATGACTAAACTAGTTTTTCAAGTTTCTTTTTTGTTCCAAATTCCCTAATAATTCTTATTGACTTTTCTTAGGGTTTTTCAAAATTGTATATGGAGATTGGGGTGATATGTGGATCTCTTTTGATATTTCTTCATCTATATTAGGTTCAAACTTAGAATTTATAAGAGCTAATATAAAAATAACATAAAAGAAATAAATTCAAAACTAGTCAAATTTATGATAATACAAACATAAAAATCTTTTCTACTTACCTCTCTTTCAACATGGCATTGCTAAAAAACTTGGAATAGTGTTGAATTTTGTAAAACATAGTTGGGGCTTTCTTAAAAATATGTGCATTTCTTTTCCCCCAATCATGGTTTTGAATGAGAAACATTTTTCTTTTTACATTTTATCTTAGAAAAATTTGATAGAATTTTATATACCATAAAACGTGATTGTGTTATGGCTTGGAATTTTCCAAACAATAACAAAATTGTGTTATTTCTTTTTTATAATGCAAGAATTTTATAGCTAAAATAACTTATTTAGTTGCTTTTTATTCCCCCATTTCGGTGCACATACTTGAAGGGTGATAAATTGGAAAAAAGGTGAAATCCTAAGACTTCACCATAGGATTTCACAAGGGGTTTTCCACATATGACTTTATCATTTAAAATTGAATTGAGGGGATAAGAGATTGAGTTGCAACCTGAAAGGTGAGTCAATCAATTGATGGGTTTGGAATTAAAATGGTTTGGAATGGGTTTTGGAATGAAATGCAATGATACGACTAAATAATGATGCAAATAACCTATTTTGATACAAAAAACAAATATGGAAAGTCATAGACAAGTTCAATGTTCAAAAAGAGATTGAGTAGAGTTATGTGCACCTGTCACATAAATTTGGAGCTCAATTTGGAGGAATAAGTCACCTAGGACGCTGATGTCCTAGTGACTAAATTTGAAACCTATCTTCACAATCCTCACGAGCCAAATCAAAGCCTTCTTCCTTTTGGGTCTCACTGTCAGATGCTAAGATAACTGAGTTTCTGTATATTGTCAAGTTGTAGGATTTGAATGCAACAATGAATGAATGATCTCCAATCTTCCCCCAATCTTCCTCAGATCTGAAACTTGCACATTTAAACAAAGATGAAGGGTTGTTCCATATAGGGGCTTCCCTCAATCAAACCCCATGTTGGTTTTCCACCTCCAATATGGAAAAGTTGATGATAGACTGCTTATCCTTTTGAGGGATAGAGGCTAAATGATAAATGAATGATGAATCAACAAAAAAATGCAACTCACCACTCAAATATGATTTTGTTGAAGAATTGAAGTCATGCACATCTCCTCAAGGTATGATTGCAATTTGGCTTGATTTTCTTAAAAGACCTATAATGGTTTGTCCTTACAAAAAATTACTAGCATAAACATGAAAAAAACTCACATAAAACTTGACATGATGCTTTGATATTTAAATACTGAAATAAATCTACTCTTGAATTGATAATAGTTTCTTGATCACCAATAATTTCAATAAATTCTTGTTTTATTTCAAATGGTGAAATGACTAGGTATTTATATGTAATTAATCTAATTTCTCACAAATTAAATCTCGAGAGCTGACATTTGACATTTCAAATTAAAAGAATAAAATGCCAACTCTGACACATTAAAATTTGGAGGAAAAATAGGGGGACCAAGTCACCTAGGGTGACTTTTTCCTAGCCCTATTTTGTAGGATGTAAAGTGTTGGGAGCAAAATATTAAATGTTTTCCTTGGTTTTGTATATGTTTTTTCTTGGTAAATGTCCAAATGGGCCACAATATACATAATTTAGTAAATTAGGTGTGTAGTTGGGTCTAATCACTTAGGGGGAACAAAACAGTGTGAAATTATCAAGGGTGAAAATTTACAATACTACATTTAGCCCCTACTTTAGTGAGAGTGTGAACATACACTCAAAATTAAAGACTAAAGTAGAAAACAAGTCAAGAGGGGTCCATTTTTCCAAATGTTAAAGATATAGGATGATAATGAATCTAGGGGGAGTGCACAAGCCCCCAAGATTCAAGATCCTATGGCAAGGCAACATAAAGACAAGGGAATACACATGTATGAAATACAAGACAACAAAAATCATACATGGCAAATCACGACACAAAAAATGTAAAAGGGAGGGTATGCCAATTGTAGTACCCCTCCATTTATGCTTATGTTTTCTATTGCATGTTTTTATACTGTTAGACTTTGGTACTTGGTTTGGATAATTTGATTGCTGATTTTGAGCGACAGGGATTCACATTGTGACATGATAATACAATGTATGGTGATTACTATTTTCTGATATGCTTTGATATAGCGTAGATGTTTTCCTTCAGTTGATTATTGCTATGTATATGTTTATGATGGACTAACTGCTATTTAATTCGTCAGTTTGATGTGACGTATATTGGTGTGGAGAACGAAATCGCATCACTCGCTTGCGAGTGCCCTGTGATGTCCGTGATTTTCTCCGCACGGTGTGCCTGTACAATGGATTATATGTATATGCATGTTATTGGTTTGATTGCAGGATTGTAGGTACATGACACCGACTCCACCTGGTTACTCAGGTCTGAGCGTGTCAAGACTCAACAGATGTGTTGTTTGGGAGGTAGTAGCATGGTTCATCCTAGTCTAGTCTATAACCTGGTCATAGTACATCGTATGTTTTAGTTCAGAGTCATAGATTGTCTTGTATTGTTCTGTTTGGATTTAATTGCTTGGAAGGAAAAAATTGTTAATTTTAATGATAGTTATTATTCCTTAATTTACTGTTATTTAAATTAATTTTTAAATGTTAAAGAAATAAGTTTTACATGTATTTAATAAATTAATTAGTTTGTTTGGTTAAATAATTTGATCTTAAAGATTAAATTTATTTAATTAAATAAATTAATTAATTAAATAAAAATTTCTTTATGTGTAAATAGATTTTATTTAAATTAATTGTTATTTAAAAATGACATTTTAATTATTAAATAAAATTGTATTTTTGAAAATTGAAATTTCAATTTTAAATAAATTAATTCATGCAAATCTTAAAAGGCAAGATTGCCAAGAAGTTGTTAAAAGATATTTTGTACTTCTCGACAAGTGTGCCAGTTGCATTTATGATTTTTGGTTGAGGTTGTTCACGGATATTATCCCGGATCTGGGAAATACAGGGGGGTTATCAATTTTCTTCACGGGAAATGAAAGAATAGTTTGCTGTAAAAAAAAATTATTTTTAGAGAAAATTGTGATTTCCTTTGTAGTTTGTATTTTTGTGGAAGATCCCTTTGGTTGGAAGTTCTTGGTGTGTGGTTATAGCTTTCTTTGGAATTTGGATTTTTTGGAGAAGATTGGGAGGATTGCACGCTACAGGAAAAAAAGGCTTTCTTGTACAGGCAGCTTTCAAGTTACTGGAAAAACAGGTATTCTCCTTTGTTTTAAATTGTTTCCTTTAATTAGAAAAAAGGTTGTCTGAGGAAACATTAAATTTGTGATTTCTGTATTCTTCTCTGTGAATTTTGAAAAGAGTTAGTTATAAACAGTAGAAAATTCTCAAGGGAAATAAGAAAGATTTTGAAGAAATTTAAATGAAGTTTCCTGTCAAAAATTTGTTATGGGTTTCTGTAGAAAAGAATTTGGTAAATTGAAATAAAAAAAATTTCTCTGTTGATGAATTGAAAATCTTTGATGAAATTGTGTAAATTAGTAAACTTTTCAATTTCCTGTAGAAAACTTTCTCAGAAAATAATTTCCTGAATATAATATTATATTCACTGGTTAAATTGTTTATATATATATACATAAACAAATATTCACATATAGTGTTTTATTGTGAAATTGTTTTGATAAATTTTATTTTATTTAAGCCATAATCCGTACAGCGAAATTTAAATGACGGATTAAAAATCCGCAGACTAAGTTCAGAAATCGTAGGGTTTCAAATTTAAATTCGAAATCTTTAAAAAAAATAATAAAATTCATTTTTTTGTATGGAGGACGGTGGGAGGCTACCCCCAGCCGCCACTCCCACAGAGAGGGTGCGACTGCTGTGAGGCAACGCCCTCCACAAGTCTATGGAGGAGGCGCTGCCCCACAGGCAGCGCATCCTCCCATGGAAGTCTGCCAAGCGCGGATTGGTAAATGAAAGAAAATTTTGATTTTTTTTATATTATTTGTTATTTAATAAATGCAAATTATAACATATATATAATATATATGTATTATGTATTTTATATATTATTTTTAATATATAATTTATATAATATATATATATACTTATATTATTTATTATTTAATAAATGTAAATTATTACATATATATAATATATATATATGTATTATGTATATTATTTTATGTATATATATTATATAATATATATATATATATATATATATATATATATATATATATATATTTGTTATAATAGATGTTTAGTTTATAAATGAACATTTTAATTAGCAAATGATTATAAAGTAAGTTGATTTATAATTTAACAGATGCTAAGTTATTGAAAGATTTTAATGTTCATACAGTGAATATTGTAATGAAATGATTGTAATAGGGAAACAAAATTTGTTATTTTGCATAATTATGGAAATTAGAATTAATTAAATAGTTTTATATTATTTTCCTTATTATTGCAAATTGAATCTTATTTATTTTGAGTAGCTGCTTAAGATCAGTGATTGCAATAAATGGATTTAGTAAATCCAAAAGATAGTTTGTTTGTTTGTCTGTAATGATTTTTGAGTTATGTTTACCCCTATTATGTCAGTTGTAAAAGATTGGGATAACTGTGATAGTAAGTCTCCCAGACAGAGTTTTTTTTTTTAAGAAGTTATTTTCTTAATGATTTGATATTTTTCAGTTTACTAGGGTAGTGCACATGTTATAGTTAGGTGTTTTGACACCTGGATTTATGAACAAGTTTTAATGACCGTTGTGTTGTTTGGTATTATATGATATTTTGTGCATTTGTCTACCTTAGTCAGGGAAACTTAGAATACCTTTGTTATGTTTAGGGGAGTGGCTCTGTGTAAGGGCCGACACACAAAGTGGTGTCAGGGTAACTTGCAAAGAGTTAGTAAGTCAGTGATAACTAAATAACACAGTAGTTAGAATTAAAAATTCTTAACAAGATTATTATGCCTCACTTATAGACTCTTGAGCTAGTTCAGTCTTGAGTATAAGATGAGAAAGCCTGGAATGGCAAATCGATGTCTTGTTTCTTCAAAATACATTCGATTCCGCAATAGTATGCAATAGGGGTCGGGTTTCATAAGAGGTTACCAGGGTAACCCAAGTTGGGGGCCGGAACCTAGGAAGAAACACCAGGGTAACCTTTGCAATATTGTGATGACACTCCACCTAAAATAACAGTTAACCTTGTGTTCTTAGTGCATTCGATTGTCTTAAATCTGGAAGCAATGTAACCATCAGTTAGTTATGTACTTGTGTCTAAGGTTAGTAGATTATGTCTAGGTAACCATATTACTATCTCCTAGCATGGGGGGTGGACCTACGGGTACCACATGGTTGGGTGGAACGTGCACCTTACTCCATTGGGTCCCCAGTTTGTGATCATGGCAATGAGAGCTTCATGGATGGAGAGCTCACACTTGGAAACTTATGTGTACTTCTTCATTGTAAATTGTAAATCTTGTATTTGAAAACATCCCTCAATTGTTTATGAGGTGAATATTGTAAAATGTAAATTGTAACTGTTATTGATCTACCTCATCAGATGAATGAGTATTGTAATATCTTTTCAAATACAATGTAAGAAACATATTTGTACTTTATATTATCTTGAATGGAATTTCAAATGATATGCAATGTTTATTTTTAAGTTTATGATTAATTAAATATGTACAATGCGAAATACTAAAGTTGTCTATGGAAACTCAAGTAGTGTAACGTCACGTAACTTAGTGAATGTATGCAACTAATTAACTTAATATTATTATTTAAAAAAAATTGTTACACATTTATAACACAATTGCAACATTCCTTAGGTTATTATGACGGGGCATTAGAGATTGGTATCAGAGCCAGGTTACAAACACTGGACGCTCTGGGTAATCGTGAGCCCATTAGGTTGACCTAGTACGTAGTGTCGCTATCTGTTAGCCTTGGTTGATAAGTATCTAAGACTCGTTATTGTTATGTGTAGGAACATGCCTAGGCGAGGTGGAAGAGGTCATGGTAGAGGTCGAGGTGGAGGCCGAGGGCCAATCCCTCAGGTTACTCCCCCTTTGAGCCCTCATTAGAGTGATCAGATAGAGCAGTTGGATCAGAGGAATGAGGGACAAAATCCTGAACAGTTAGGAGTAAAGGGTTCACAGATACGTCCTTTATTAGAGGAGGTCCTAGCTCGACTTGGACCTAGGCAGGATGTTGACCAGGAGGTTGTCAGAGAGAGATAGATCTCCTAGGAGAGTAGATGATACAGTGCATCAGGATGTTATTACTGGAGGACACATGAGGGATTTACTGAGGCAACGCCCTCCTACTTTTGATGGTACAGAAGGTGGCTTAGAGGTAGAGACCTGACTACTAGATTTGGGTAGATGCTTCACCATGCACCCTTACGGTAGCAATACTCGTGCAAGATGCACTATCATGCATTTGAGAGGATTCGCCTCTACTTGGTGGCGCCTGGAGGAGTAGAAGCTCCACTTAGATATTGGGTTAGTGTCTTGGGAGATGTTTCTGGAGAGGTTTAGAGCATGGTTCCTGTTGGAACACTGGAGGCAGTGTCGGGCTGACAAGTTTCATGATCTACATCAATTGGCTCTTTCTATTGAGCAATATGAATGTAGATTCTATGAACTCAAGCAGTATGCTGGTATTGGCGATGATGAGCCTATGCTAGTATAGCACTTCATCAGGGGTTTGAATGCTCGCATTAGTGGTGGTGTCAGAGTCTTTGAGCCAAAGACTATGGAAGTTGTGATGGAGAAGGCTCGAATAGTTGAAGAGAACCTTGTTATGGCGTTAGGTGGTCACACAGGAGTATAGATTGACAGTGCTCCTACATCAGGTTTTAGTCCACAGGGTGGACAGGCACAGACAGGGGGTTCCTTTAGGAACCAACAGACACCCTCAAAGGGTGGGAAGCAACAACAACGTACACCTCAAAAGAATAATAAACCACAACCACAACAAGGTAATAGTCCACAAACAGGAAAGAACCGCAACTGGTGGCGCAATAAGTGCAATAGGCAGGATCAGCCTGCACAGAGTGCTCAGTCTACTCTCAGTAGAGGTAGTTTTCAGCAATCCAATGCACCTTCGGGTGGCAGAGGATTTGGTAGAGGCACAAGTTGTTACTCGTGTGGACAGCAGGGACACATTGCTAGACAGTGTCCGATGAGAGGTTCTACTGGTTTTGGGCCTCAACCTATAGTTTCAGAGCCTACAGTGGGTGATGCAGGACGATCACATATAGTATATGCTACGGTTAATGACCGCCAAGCCGATCACCAAAACACAGTGGTCGAGACTTTAGGTAAGTTACATGGTGTTAGTATTTCCATTCTTTTTGATTCTGGAGCCACCGACTCCTTTATTTCATCGACCATCGTTGACCGTTGTGGTCTTGTGGCGGTAAAGCAAGGTGGTAAGTGGCAGGTTGAATTCACCTCTGGGGTGAAAGTAGTGGTAGAAAACTTAGTACATAATTGTGAACTTAAAATTGGTACGTTAACTACCTTAGTAGATTTATATGTTACACCTTTAGGATTGTATGATATAGTTCTAGTTATGGATTGGTTAGCATCTTATCATGCTGTGATTGACTGTTGACTTAAGAAAGTTAGTTGCATTAATGATTTAGGTGCAAAAGTGGAAATTATAGGTGTTCAAAGACCTATCTCTTTGCGGATGATATCTACTATGCAATTAAAGAGATGTCTTCGTCAGGGTTGTCAACTATTTGCAACAACAGTTACTGATCTGGAAGAAGGTAAGAGTCGAGAGGTATCTCTTGATGATCATCCTATTCTTAGGGAATTCGCAGACGTGTTTCCTAATGATATAACGGGAATGCCTCCGAAGAGGGATATGGACTTTAGAGTTGACCTAGTTCTTGGTGCAGAACCTATATCTAGAGCTTCTTATAGAATGACGACTCAGGAGTTAGAGGAACTTCGAATCCAATTAGAGGAGCTATTAGAAAAGGGTTTCATTCATCCAAGTGTTTCCCCTTGGGGAGCACCTGTTATCTTCGTAAAGAAGAAGGAAAGATCACTTAGACTGTGCATTGACTATCATCAACTGAACAAGGTTATGATTAAGAATCGTTATCCTTTACCTAGAATCGATGATCTTTTCAATCAAATTAAGGGAGCTAATGTGTTCTCTAAAATCGATTTGAAATCTGGCTACCACCAATTGCGAATTGCTAAAGCTGATATTCATAAAACTGCATTTCGTACTCGATATGGGCACTACGAATTTACAGTAGTACCGTTCGGGTTAACGAACACACCATTAGTATTCATGAGTTTAATGAATGGTGTTTTTTGTACATACCTTGATCACTTTGTCCTTGTATTTCTCGATGATATTTTGATCTATTCGAGGAACATGAAGGAGCATGAAGAGCACTTGAGGATCAATTATAGGAACCTATGTGCAAACTGTTTGAATCTGGAAAAGGTATATCAAAGATTCAAGCTATTGTAGAGACGCCTACTAATGTAGGTGAAGTTCGTAGTTTTATGGGTCTAGCTGGTTATTATAGGCGGTTTGTAGAGGGATTTTCTAGAATCGTTCATCCTATTACTTCTCTTCAGAGAAAAGGAAAGAAGTTTGTTTGGACAGAGCAGTGTCAGTTGGCTTTTCAGACACTTAAGGAAAAGTTGACTAATGCGCCTATACTGATTTTTCCTGATCCTACTAAGGATTTTGTGGTTTGCATAGATGCATTCTTAGAGGGTTTGGGAGCAGTTCTGATGCAAGATGGGCGTGTGATTGCTTATGAGTCTCGCAAACTCAAAGATCGCGAATTAAACTATCCCACTCATGATTTAGAACTTGCTGCAGTTGTGCATGCATTAGTTTGATGGAGGCATTTCTTATTAGGTCATCATTTTGAACTTCATACTGATCATCGTAGTCTACAATACATTTTTACGCAACCTAACTTGAATGCTAGGCAAAGACGATGGATGGAGTTCTTGTGTGAGTATGATTTTGAAGTGAAATATGTTCAAGGAAAATAGAACGTAGTGGCTGACGCTCTTAGTCGTCATCAACATGAGATCTCTGCTACTACTCTTGAAGTAGATTTGAGAGGTCAAATATTAGCAGCACTTCCTATTGATAGATTGTATCAGGAAGTAAGGTCGGAGATTGAATCTGGTAGACCTTTAGAAGGTCAATTTGCGGGGTATGTCCTAGAATCGGATGGTATATTACAACACTTAGGTCATATTTATGTACCACATTTTGAGGGTCTTCGTACATTAATTATGACTAAAGCTCATCGAGCTCCATACTCAGCTCATCCAGGTGTTAAGAAAATGCATGCCAACCTTCGGCAATTGTATTTCTGGCCTGGTATGAAATGCGATATTGCTGACTATGTATCGAGATGTCTTGAATGCCAGCGAGTCAAAGCTGAGCATCAACATCCTGCTGGATTATTGCAGCCACATCTCATTCCCGAATGGAAATGGGATATTATATCCGTTGACTTTATTGTAGGGTTACCTATGTCATCACGTCGACATGATGCCATTATGGTAACCGTTGACCGATTGACTAAAGTAGCTCATTTTTCTCTAGTACGATCATCATATAATGCTTCATCCGTAGCTAGGATATTCATGGAGGACATAGTTAGATTGCATGGGATTCCTCGTAGGATTATTTTTGATAGAGATCTCGTATTCACTTTAGCCCTATGGACTTCATTACAACATGCTCTAGGTACACAGTTGAACTTTAGTTCAGCGTATCATCCTCAAACCGATGGAAAAACGGAAAGAGTTAATCAAATATTAGAGGATATGCTTAGAATGTATGTAATGGACCAACAGTCATGTTGGGAGGATTATCTGTATTTAGTAGAATTCACTTACAATAATGGATATCAGAGTTCCATAGGTATGCCACCATTTCAGGCATTATACGGTCGTCCTTGTCAAACTCCTCTTAGTTGGGATCGACTAGAGGATAGAGTATTACTTGGACCTGAGATGCTTCAAGACATGGAGCAACAGGTTGACCGTATTAGAGAACATTTGATAGCAGCACAGGATAGGCAAAAGAAGTATGCCGATGTGCATAGAATAGACCGACAGTTTACTGTTGGTGATAGAGTGTTTATTCGAGTGCGACCGCGAAAGAGTCCAATCCGTTATGGAAAAGGCTCTAAGCTTGCGCCTCGTTTCATTGGGCCATTTGAGATCTTAGAGAGAATTGGTCCTGTGGCGTATCGACTCACCTTACCACCCAGTTTGTCATGTATTCATGATGTTTTTCATGTATCAGTTCTTAGACCATATCATCCTGACATTTCTCATGTACTTGATTGGAATGCATTACAGGTAGAGGATGGGTAGCTAGCTTTGGAGCCCGTGGCCATTCTACAGTGTCGGACGCTCGGTCTCAGGGGTCGAGACGTTGATCAATTGAGGGTCCAATGGGATCCTAGCCATGAGGCTTCTGCTACCTGGGAGGATGCGACACGCATGAGGGAACTTTTTCCCTATCTGTTCGCAGGCTTTCAGGAGCAAGCCTGGTCCTGGGGGGGAGGATGTAGTACCCCTCCATTTATGCTTATGTTTTATGTTGCATGTTTTTATACTGTTAGACTTTGGTACTTGGTTTGGATAATTTGATCGCTGATTTTGAGTGACAGTGGATTCACGTTGTGACATGATGATACAATGTATGGTGATTACTGTTTTCTGATATGCTTTGATATAGCGTAGATGTTTTCCTTCAGTTAATTATTGCTATGTATATGTTTATGATGGACTAATTGCTATTTAATTCGTTAGTCTGATGTGATGTGTATTGGTGTGGAGAACGGAATCGCATCACTCACTTGCGAGTTCCCTATGATGTCCATAATTTTCTCCGCACGGTGTGCCTATACAATGGATTATATGTATATGTATGTTATTGGTTTGATTGCAGGATTGTAGGTACATGACACCGACTCCACCTGGTTATTCAGGTCTGAGTGTGCCAAGACTCAACAGATATGTTGTTTGGGAGGTAGTAGCATGGTTCATCCTAGTCTAGTCTATAACCCGGTCATAGTTCATCGTCTATTTTAGTTCAGAGTCATAGATTGTCTTGTATTGTTTTGTTTGGATTTAATTGCTTGGAAGGAAAAATTTGTTAATTTTAATGATAGTTATTATTCCTTAATTTACTGTTATTTAAATTAATTTTTAAATGTTAAAGAAATAAGTTTTACATGTATTTAATAAATTAATTAGTTTGTTTGGTTAAATAATTTGATCTTAAAGATTAAATTTATTTAATTAAATAAATAAATTAATTAAATAAATTTTTTCTTTGTGTAAATAGATTTTATGTAAATTAATTGTTATTTAAAAATGGCATTTTAATTATTAAATAAAATTGTATTTTTGAAAATTAAAATTTCAATTTTAAATAAATTAATTCATGCAAATCTTAAAAGGCAAGATTGCCGAGAAGTTGTTAAAAGATATTTTGTACTTCTCGACAAGTGTGCCAGTTGCATTTATGATTTTTGGTTGAGGTTGTTCACGGATATTATCCTGGATCTAGGAAATACATAGGGGGTTATCAATTTTCTTCACGGGAAATGAACGAATAGCTTGCTGTAAAAAAAAATTATTTTTAGAGAAAATTGTGATTTCCTCTGTAGTTTGTATTTTTGTGGAAGATCCCTTTGGTTGGAAGTTCTTGGTGTGTGGTTATAGCTTTCTTTGGAATTTGGGTTTTTTGGAGAAGATTGGGAGGATTGCACGCTACAGGAAAAAGAGGCTTTCTTGTACAGGCAGCTTTCAAGTTACTGGAAAAACAGGTATTCTCCTTTGTTTTAAATTGTTTCCTTTAATTAAAAAAAAAGGTTGTCTGAGGAAACATTAAATTTGTGATTTCTGTATTCTTCTCTGTGAATTTTGAAAAGAGTTAGTTATAAACAGTAGAAAATTCTCAAGGGAAATAAGAAAGATTTTGAAGAAATTTAAATGAAGTTTCCTGTCAAAAATTTGTTATGGGTTTCTGTAGAAAAGAATTTGGTAAATTGAAATAAAAAAAAATTTCTCTGTTGATGAATTGAAAATCTCTGATGAAATTGTGTAAATTAGTAAACTTTTCAATTTCCTGTAGAAAACTTTCTCAGAAAATAATTTCCTGAATATAATATTATATTCATTGGTTAAATTGTTTATATATATATACATAAACAAATATTCACATATAGTGTTTTATTGTGAAATTGTTTTGATAAATTTTATTTTCTGTACGGCGAAATTTAAATGACGGATTAAAAATTTGCAGGCTAAGTTCGAAGATCGTAGGGTTTCAAATTTAAATCCGAAATCTTAAAAAATAAAATAAATCATTATTTTGTATGGAGGATGGTGGGAGGCTACCCCCAGCCGCCGCTCCCACAGAGAGGGTGCGGCTGCTGTGAGGCAGCGCCCTCCACAAGTCTATGGAGGAGGCACTGCCCCACAGACAGTGCATCCTCCCGTGGAAGTCTGCCAAGCGCGGACTGGTAAATGAAAGAAATTTTTCATTTTTTTATATTATTTGTTATTTAATAAATGTAAATTATAACATATATATAATATATATGTATTATGTATTTTATATATTATTTTTAATATATAATATATATAATATATATATATACTTATATTATTTATTATTTAATAAATGTAAATTATTACATATATATAATATATATGTATTATGTATTTTATATATTATTTTAATAAATAATTTATATAATATATATATATTTATATATTTATATATTTATATATTTGTTATAATAGATGTTTAGTTTATAAATGGACATTTTAATTAGCAAATGATTATAAAGTAAGTTGATTTATAATTTAACAGATGCTAAGTTATTGGAAGATTTTAATGTTCATACAGTGAATATTGCAATGAAATGATTATAATAGGGAAACGGAATTTGTTATTTTGCATAATTATGGAAATTAGAATTAATTAAATAGTTTTATATTATTTTCCTTATTATTGCAAATTGAATCTTATTTATTTTGAGTAGCTGCTTAAGATCAGTGATTGCAATAAATGGATTTAGGAAATCCAAAAGATAGTTTGTTTGTTTGTTTATAATGATTTTTGAGTTATGTTTACCCCTATTACGTCAGTTGTAAAAGATTGGGATAACTGTGATAGTAAGTCTTCTAGATAGAGTTTTTTTTTTTTGAAGTTATTTTCTTAATGATTTCATATTTTTCAGTTTACTAGGGTAGTACACATGTTATAGTTAGGTGTTTTGACACCTGGATTTATGAACAAGTTTTAATGACCATTGTGTGTCGTTTGGTATTATATGATGATTTTTGTGCATTTGTCTACCTTAGTCAGGGAAGCTTAGAATACCTTTGTTATGTTTAGGGGAGTGGCTCTGTGTAAGGACCGACACACAAAGTGGTGTCAGGGTAACTTGCGAAGAGTTAGTAAGTCAGTGATAACTAAATAACACAGTAGTTAGAATTAAAAATTCTTAACAAGATTATTATGCCTCACTTATAGACTCTTGAGATAGTTCAGTATTGAGTATAAGATGAGAAGGCTTGGAATGGCAAATCAATGTCTTGTTTCTTCAAAAGACATTCGATTCCACAATAGTATGTAATAGGGGCCGGGTTTCGTAAGAGGTTACTAGGGTAACCCAAGTTGGGGGCCGGAACCTAGAAAGAAACACCAGGGTAACCTTTACAATATTGTGATGACACTCCACCTAAAATAACAGTTAACCTTGTGTTCTTAGTGCATTCGATTGTCTTAAATCTAGAAGCAATGTAATCATCAGTTAGTTATGTACTTGTGTCTAAGGTTAGTAGATTATGTCTAGGTAACCATATTACTATCTCCTAGCATGGGGGGTGGACCTACGGGTACCACATGGTTGGGTGGAACGTGCACCTTACTCCGTTGGGTCCCCAGTTTGTGATCATGGCATCGAGAGCTTCATGGATGGAGAGCTCACACTTGGAAACTTATGTGTACTTCTTCATTGTAAATTGTAAATCTTGTATTTGAAAACATCCCTCAATTGTTTATGAGGTGAATATTGTAAAATGTAAATTGTAACTATTATTGATCTACCTCATCAGATGAATGAGTATTGTAATATCTTTTCAAATGCAATGTAAGAAACATGTTTGTACTTTATATTATCTTGAATGGAATTTCAAATGATATGCAATGTTTATTTTTAAGTTTATGATTAATTAAATATGTGCAATGTGAAATACTAAAGTCGTCTATGGAAACTCAAGTAGTGTAACGTCGTGTAACTTAGTGAATGTATGCAACTAATTAACTTAATAATATTATTTAAAAAAAAAATTGTTACACCTTTATAACACAATTGCAACATTTCTTAGGTTATTATGACGGGGCATTACAACAATCATGGGCTAGAAAGTTGTGTTATGCTAGGATCCATACCCAAGGCATTCATAACTCATGGGCTAACAAAGTACAATATTTGCTACGTGAACCATGAACCAAAGGTACCACGAGCTAGTGAAGTCCAATATTCACTAAGTGAGCCTTTTAAAGATAGTATAAAAATGAGAAACACACAAAGACTAGTGAGGATTGGTTTTTACTAGGTAGGTACCTCTGTCAACCATACCAAGAGTTATAGTCCCAATAACTCTAATAAGGTGCTACAAAAATTATCAAAATGATATGCCAACACATCAATCAGTCTAGCATGTGTGAACAAAGTGAAGCACATAATGGAATGTATGCCCCCACCTTAAAGTAGTTGTTAAACATCGTCTTGTGAGCAATTTATTTAAGAGTAAATGATAAATTTCATGTGATAAGATCATGAGATCTTATTTGGAAATCCCTATTTCCAATTATCTATGTTTCCAAATGAAGTTGACTCATGATAAGGGGTTTCCCCCAACATAATGCCACAAACAACTCAAAAGATGAACACATAAGGGATCCACCAATGTAGGGTCAGTATAGATCTTTGCTACAATAATTTTAAATCTCGAAATTGACATCATTCCCTAGATACTTGTGGAACTACAAACACAATGGAAGAATGACACAGAGAAAAAAAAAACAAGGTTTTGGGTCAACATTTAAGAGACCTAAATGTCTCAATGCCTTGCATCATCCCCAAAAGGAAAACACAAGAAAAAAAAAACAGTGTTCACGAAATAGAGAAGAACATAGATACAAATAGATGAATGACATAATAGATTTGTTTCCTTTGTATCCTTGTGCCAATGAAGCAACAAGGGTCATCCAAAGAAAACTCACTAAAAAAAAGACATACTAAGCAACACAACATAAGAGATCTCATCACCTAAAAGCAAACACAAATAATATATAAATAAAACAAAGGGGATTGCACATGCGAACCGATTTAAAGCAAATCATCTGCATGTCAATATTGCTCATCATATATGGAAGGCGAACGACTAGCCAAAGGGACTACAACAAGTTCCATACTTGGAGCATCACCAGGTTCAGTAGTGAATCACTCTCATAGAGAAGATCATCATGACTACATCCATCTAAATAAATAGACTTTAAGAACAAAACTAATATTTTTTGTATGCACTTGTTCATCAATATTAGCATCTTCATCTTCATCATCTAAATTTATCATAATGGGTCATTTAATGACAATGCTAGTTATATTTTCTTGTTTCATTCTTTATTTTGGTTGAGACATGTGAGGTTCATTTTTTAGTGAAGGTTGTAATTTATCTTGATTTGTTTGGATAGGTGTTTGATCATCAGGTAATGTTTTATTATTTTCACCCAATTGTTGAGAAATAGCATGACGTCTACGCCTACGTTCTTTAGCATTTTTGTTTCTTCTTGTTCGATTTTTAATTTGTGAAGGTATAAGAGCGGGTTTCTTAGCCATTGGTCTCTTTTCTTCCCTTAGGGGAGGAACTAAAGAGACCACTGAGGGTTGGGAAACCATTGTCTCCTTAGGTCTATAAATTTATTTCTCTTTTGGTAACACAAAGGGAGTGACCATGCGATTGTCTCTTTGTCTTTTGTATGATATTGGTGGAGGAACTGCAATAAATGGTGAATTTATTTGGGTGGATATTTTCTTTAGACATGGGTTCATCCATGACCAGTTGGGAGGGAGGAACAACCATAGCCCTATCATTCTTCAAGAATATTTCTAAGGGATAACTCTATTATGTGCTTTTCCTTAAATTTTTGATATGAGCTAAAAAATAAATCCTCATGAGGCTTAATAGGTTACATAGGTTGAGGCCAAAAATAATCTTGTGAAAAGTTTCCAGTGGAAGCCAAAGGATTAAACCCACTATAATGAATTGTATATATTTAATTTTTAAATGGGAACTTTATGCACTTGTGTATTATCGACAGGATAAAATTCATGGAGCATAGCCATGGATAACCTAGCTTCACATGAAATTGGTTTGACATTGGGATGATGGTGAAGGGTACATCTAGCTATTTTGGTCCAAATTTAAGTGGAAGAGTTATCGAACCTATCATAGGGCTAGTGAAACCATCATGAGCTTTTAACCATGCTTTTGGTTGTTTATAATTGAATCTTTATAAAGCTCATGCACAAACAAGAATTCCTCAGTGATCACATTCTTTAGACACATGGGTTCAATGAGTATCCCTGGTGTAGGTTTTTCATTAATACGTTCGGTTATATAGAGAGAGGACCATGTGGAACATGTATAGATGCATCAATGTGTGTGAAAGAAATGCCAAGTAAAAAAATGGTTCAGACCTTATAAGGTTGAATATCTATTAGAGTAACCATCCTCATCATTATTCTTATCATCAAAAGCTTGCACAAAGTTGGATATATGATCTGGCATTGGGTTTGTAAAAATTTACAAGTTTTGATTGGGTGGGGTAACATACTTATTTCCTTTGTCATTAACATTAGACAACTAAATGTGATTATAATCAATGAGGTATTGCACTTGGAGTTTAAGACACATATATTGTTTTGTATCGTGTTCATGTGCATGATGATATTGAAAAAAATATTTTGGGTTGAAATTTCAAGATAAAGGTTTTGTTGTATTGACTAGTCTAATCAGATATATTTGGATTAGGTTCTTAGCAATTGTAACATGATCGAATGAAAAGTTCCTGGAAATTGGGTAAATTTTCTATCCCTCTGCCTAAATTGATAAGGATTTGAACTTATGGTTGTGACTTGTGGCTTAATATTATTAGTTGTTTGAGGTGTGTTTATCTTGATAAAGTTCTTGTTATTTCTTTTTGAATGGTTGATAATTTTTTGAGGTATAGATTCAGTTTGCTCAGTAGGAGTTGATGAAGATATTCCTTCATATTGACTAATTGATATATGATAATCATGAAGAGTCGTACACAAGTGTGTAACGGATGGATACTTCATCAGCACAATCTTTTCCTTAATGATGGGTTGTAAATTTCCTATGAACACCCTTAGAACATCGACACAAGAAATATTATAGTTGATTTACAAGTGAGTAAAGTAATTGATATCGCCCGATAAAGTCTGTTACCTTTTCATTTTTTCTTTGTTTGTAATGCACTAAATTAGTTAATGTTATTTGAGGTCCAATGTTTTCTTGAAAATGTTGAAGAAATGCATCGAACAATTCATTGAATGGATTTATGGAGTTGCTCGGCAATGAGAAAAACCATTCTAAGGCCATGTCTTTCAATGATCTAGGAAAGAGTTTATCTAGGAGCTTATCTTCAAAAAATGAAGTCACTACACAATTCCATATAGGCTGATGCATGACTATTAGAATCTCACTTACCAATATATTTATCAAATTAGGGCATTTTTATGTTTTGAGGCATGGGTGTTTTCAATATTTCAATTGACAATGGGATCCTCTTAAGATATTGTAGTGGTTTTCTATTTTGAGTTTGATTTAACGTGGAGATTTGTTTTTGAAGTGATGTCACATTTTGTAAAAGTTGGTTTGTGATTGAATCATTGTTTGGCATGTTTTGAGGGTTTGGTGAATATGGTGGGATTGTGTAAGGTGCTTGGTGGAAAACCATGTTGCAAGTTTATGAGTGGTGATGAATATTGAGGTGTTACATGTGATGTCATAAAACTATAAGGATTCCCACTAGGAAGCCTTAAGGTTAGAGTTATGCCATTACTGTGTTGTATCATTGAAGCTATTGTTGACAATGTAAATGTAGAAATACAAGGTATAGTTAAGGGAAAATTGTTTTCCTCCTTGGTTTTGAGTGTATCCTAATGCCTGAGCGCAACTTGCTATTGTAGGGATGTTAGCATCTATTATGTGAGCTAGACTATGCAAAACCTCCATTCCTTGGGCATCATTGATCAACTTCCTTAAGTTATCCACTATAGGCATTGTTTGTCCCATTGAGGATTCAGTGCTTAAGTTGTCTTGTAACCCCTCTAAGTCTTTATCTAATTATTTCAATTTGTCTTTGGAAACAAGGGAAACAAAAGTCTCAATGTCCATAAAAGTGCTTCCTTGTGAAGTTGTCATGGGTATTGTGGGATTAGGGGTGGAGTCCAAAATGGGTTGGGTATTGACAATACCTTGCATGAAAGAGTTGAAGGAGTTAGGATCCACAACGAATGTAACAAAAACGTGGGATGCTATAAGGAAAAATCTCACTTGAGTATTGGCAATAAGAAACTAGGACGTAAAACTCATATGAGTTTCAAAACACTAGGTGTACCCACTATGAACATTACATTTTAAAATAGTCAACAAAACATACATGATAAAAAATGAGAAATAAGACACAAATAAAGACAGAGATGGTGGTCTGATAAAAAAATTAGCTAAAATTAGCCAGGCAAGGTTGCCCAAGGCACCTATGTCCAACATAGTTTTATGCAAGTTTTAAAGTTTGAGTGTTTGTAATATTATTTAAGGTTTTTGTTCTATGTGTGTGCGGGCGTGACTATAAATATTCTTCTAGAAATTGATTGATTTATGATTTTCCAAGACGCAAGTGTGCAACAATTTTGAAGATGTTTAAGCAATGAAAGAAAAATTCAAATGTAATTTCCAAATCTAATATTCAATTGTTTGATCCTAACGTGCAAAATCTGAAAAATGATGATTTGTATATGTTTTTGACACAAAATAATGCAATTTTTCACTTTTTGAGCTTTACGTAAGATACTTAAATGAATGTAATGAACATTTTCAAATTTTATTTCAGATCTAAAATGACCTAATGCAGATTTATAAATGTAATTAGAATGTAGATTTGACCTAAAATGATTAAAATTAACCTTATGATGCAATATGATATGCATTTTTAAAAAAAAATTATGCTTTTTATGATGCAAAAATGAATTCCTAAATGAACAATGCAAAATAATGCAATAATTGTTGGACACTAGGAACACAAAGAGGAGGGGGTGAATCAGTGTTCAACAATTTCTACTTCTAAAACAGATCAAACATTATCAACAACAATAATAGAACTTCATTTATCATTTCCAACACATAACAAATAAAAACATTCATAACATGCAGTCATATTAGTGAACACCATAATACCATATATTTTTACGTGGAAACCTTGTTAGGGGAAAAACCATGGTGGAGATCAATCCACAGTGTTTACTCTGTTAAAAGTAAATAAAAGAGGGGAATGCACTTGCATTCAGGTGCACTGCCTAGAGCTCACTACTCAAAGAAAAGAGACTCACTGCCTTACAGATATGATAAAGTTTACTACATTTGAACTGAGAATACAACATCAATACATGCTAGGATTTAGTTCCATTGAAGCTCAAAATCAAATTTTGGATCTCCTGACCGGATCACACTTCTGCTCTGCACTGTTCAACATATAAAATTGTTTTGCTTCCTAACAATTGATCTGCTCTTTTTTGCTTTCTCCTTACAACTGTATTATACCAACCACCATGACTTGCATTTTTCACACACACACATCCACTCACATGTCTCATCTATCCAAAATGATTTATAGATCACCTTTATATACCTGCTAACAGGAAATTCAAAAGTATGTCGGCCTCATAATAAGATATAATATTTTTCTTTTATGTCGGCTCATATCACCTAATTGGAAGATAAGCGTACCCACACAAGTCAGCTAGACTTTAGTAGGGACCCAAAACATAAGTAATAGCGAAACACATATTCCACATAGATCCACAAAACATCATACAAAGCATGTCAGCCACAATGGAAAATAAGCCATAAATCATGCTACCGAATCTCTTAACTCCAACTCCGACTTAATACAGTACCACAAAATTCATCAGAGGATAGTCTAATTGTTAATAAATATTTCCTGTAGATCCACAACACAAAATAATGATCCGATATAGTGAGCGATATCATGCACAGTTTCACTTGCGCAACTAGATGTCTTGTTCTCCAGTTAAATTTCTAATCACATCCTTAGTAATTTGGTAAGGTTTGTTGAGAGTGAGGATATCACCTTCAAATTTGCTTAGAAAAAACCAAATTATTTCTGCATTGACGAAGTGAGGGTATTCGTTCCATATATCCAAACTTTTATGCTTAGATCCTTCAAGCCTCCTAAAATCGGTGAGCGACAACAAATTATTTTCATCCCTAATCTTTTGACTGCTATACTCATCTAGAGTTAAGGTTCCTTTGATTTGCTTCATGTTTCACCTCAAACAAAGTTCTATCGATTGCAAGAATATATATGAAATTAATGATCAATAGAAATACCTAGAAATTCGCTGCAAAGATCACCTTTTACACCTTCAAAATTTTGTAGAAAATGCACTCAAACTATTATTCTTCAATGCACAATCATGAATTAGGGTTCCAAGTGCCCCTTTTATAACTTACTCTCTACCACATTAAATGTGTTTCCCTAGAAGTTCTGGTCACTCAACGAACATAGACAACAAGCAAAATTTTTGACTTCGGACCTATACCATTCCATCCAATTCAGCATATGATTGCTAAAATTTTCACTCAAGAATTAACACAATGATTGACGACATCCAACAATTCAGAGCCAATTATATACAGGGGGACAGGAGATCTTCATGAAAAACTCCCCCTAGGCCACTGGCCTGATATTAGTTTCTGGAAGAGCTACTGGAGGGAACTTCTGGTACAACCTTGTTTCCTTCATCAGATTCACTTTTCTTCACCCATGTTCTCTTCATCTAATCTCTTATCTCTTCCACATTTGATTTTTCTTTTCCTGTATTGTCTTTTTGTGAATTTCTTCCTTGATAAACTAGACCTCTTTTATTCAAGTTTTTGTTCTTACAAAATTTTGCAAGGTGTCCAAGATTGTTACAATTGAAACATACTAGACCTTTCTGTCTATACCAACTATTCCACCAATTTCCTGCTAACCTGCATTGATTAGCAATATGTCCAAATCTTCCACATGTATAGCATTTAATGTTACTTGTACTGACAAGCATGCTTCTGCATTCTAATGCCTTATGACCAAACTTCTTGCATTTAAAACATTGACCAGAGAATGATGGAGTACTAGGATTTATCCTACTTCTACACTGAGAAGCCATATGACCAAATTTATTACAAGAAAATCAATATCCATTAAATCTTTGAGCATTGGGTTGCCTTACCAGATGTCTTCTTCCTTTGTTCTTCTTTTAGAGTTTTGTTCGGATCCAAAGCTTTCACCCTTCTCATAGCCAAGACCTCTCTTGTCATTCGTATTCTTCTAACTTTTAGTTATCCCATCAAGCTTAGCTGAAATTATCCTGAATTTCTCCTTGAATTCATTTGCAGTAGCAAGCTCATCTCCAAGAGTGACTATCTGTCTTTCAATCTCATGTTCATAGTTTCTAGCCATTTGCAGTTCAACCTCCAACTGAATGGTTCTACAGTTAATTTTGTTGCATTCTTCGGACTTTTCTTTCAGAGACTGGGAAAGATTCTCCTCATTCTTCTTTCTTTGTTCAATCTCTTTGATAAACTTCATTGTCATAGATTCCATTTCAACTTTCAGGGCTGCATTATCCTTGGCTAGCTTTTCACATTCTTCTGTTATTTCTTTTAGGGTATGATTTAGATGGACATCATCCAGACCTTTGCTTTCTTTTTGCTTCAACTGATCACATAACTCTTTCCTCGTTTCCCTTTATCCATTTATCTTATCCTTTAGTGATTGAATGAATTTTTCGGCATTTGCAAGATGTGCTTTTAGTTCCATGACTTCTACTTTAGATTGATCAAGATCATCAAGTGCCACCATAAGCTATTTTTTAATACCACCAGCGTCCATTGAGATTCAAGATTCACCTCAAGCTGTTAAAATTTTGAAGAGGAACCATAACTCTAATACCAATTGTTGGACACTGGGAACACTAAGAGGGGGAGTGAATTAGTGTTCAATGATTTCTACTTCTAAAACAGATCAAACATTATCAACAATAATAATAGAACTTCATTTATCATTTCCAACACATAACAGATAAAAACATTCAAAACATGTAGTCATATTAGTGAACACCATAACACTAGATATTTTTATGTGGAAACCCTATTAGGGGAAAAACCACGGTGGAGATAAATACACAATGTTTACTCTGTTAAAAGTAAATAAAAGAGGGGAATGCACTTGCATTCAAGTGCACTACCTAGAGCTCACTACTCAAATAAAAAAGGCTCACTGCCTTACAGATATGATAAATTTTACAACTAGATTTGAATTGAGAATACAACATCAACACATGCTAGGATTCAGTTCCACTGAAGCTCAAAATAAAATTTTGGATCTCCTGACCGAATCGCACTTTTGCTCTGCTCTGCTCTGCACTGTTCAACATATAAAACTGTTATGCTTCCTAACAACTGATCTAATCTTTTCTGCTCTATCCTTACAACTGTATTATACCAACCACCATGACTTTCATTTTTTGCACACACACACACACATCCACTCACATGTCTCATCTATCCAAAATGATTTACGGATCACCTTTATATACCCGCTAATAGGAAATTCAAAAGTATGTCGGCCTCATAATAGGATATAATATTTTTCTTTTATGTCGGCTCATATCACCTAATTGGAAGATAAGTGTACCCACACAAGTTGGCTAAAATTTAGTAGGGACCCAAAACATAAGTAATAGAAAAACACATATTCCACATAGATCAAAAAAACATCATACGAAGCATGTCGGCCACAATGGAAAATAAGCCATAAATCATGCTACCGAATCTCTTAACTCCAACTCTAACTTAATACAGTACCACAAAACTCATTAGAGGATAGTGTAATTTTTAATAAAGATTTACTATAGATCCACAACATGAAATAATGATCTGGTACAGTTAGCAATATCATGTGCAATTTCACTTGCACAATCAAATGTCCTATTCTCCAAACTTATTGCCGGTAGAAGTACTGTAGACTCTAGTTGCCATCAATGACAACACAAGTAGTCAAAAAAATATCTCCAAACCATATTCCAACAATACTAATCTTAGATCTAGGATGATATACTTCAGATTTTAAAAGGTTTATAATGTTAATGCATCATGTTCACCAAAATGATAAATAGGAAAAAATTGAAACCCTAGGACTTCAACTTAGGATTTGACAAGGGGTTTTTCACATATGAATATATCATTTAAAATTGAATTGAGGGGATAAGAGATTGAGTTGCAACTTGAAAGGTGAGTTAATCAACCCTTGGGTTTGGAATTGAAATGGTTTGGGATGGGTTTTGGAATGAAATGCAATGATATGAATAAATATGATGCAAATAACCTATTATGATGCAAAAACACCAAATATGGAAAGTCACAAACAAATTTAATGTTTAGAAACAAATTGAGTAGAGTTATGTGCACCTATCATGTAAATTTGGAGCTAAATTTGGAGGAATAAGTCCCCTAGGGTGCGAGTGTCTTAGTGATTGAATCTAAAATCTATCTTCACAATATCCGAGATCCAGATCAGAGCCTTCTTCCTTTTTTGTCTCACTATCAGATCTTTGTTGGATGCTGAGATAACCGAGTTTCTGTATGTTGTCAAGTTGTAGGGTTTGTATGCAACAATGAATGAATGATCTCCAATATTCCTTCAATCTTCCTCAGAGCTAAAACCTACACATTCAAAGACAAAGGAAGGATTGTACCATATAGGGGCTTGCCTTAGGAAAACCCCATGTTGGTGCTTCCACCTCCATAATGGAAAATTTGATGATATAGTGTGTATCCATTTGAGGGATAGATGCTAAATGAGAAATGAATGATGAATAGAAAATAGACTCCAACTCACCACTCAAATATGATTTTGTTGAAGGATTGAAGTCATGCATATCTCCTTAAGGTTAGATTGCAATTTGGCTTGATTTGCTTGAAAGACCTACAAGGGTTAGTCCTCACAAATAAAATAATACCATAGACATGAAAAAACTCACATAGAACTTGACATGATGGTTTGATGTTGAAATGTTGCAATAAATTTGCTCTTGAATGCTCTTCAATTGCTAATAATTACTTGATCACCAATAATTTCAATAAATTCTTTTTTTTTTCAAATGGTGAAATGACTAGGTATTTATATAGAATTAATCTAATTTACCATAAATTAAATCCCAATAGTTGATATGTGACATTTGAAATTCAAATAATAAAATTCCAACTTTGACATATTAAGATTTGGAGCAAAATAGGGGGCAAGTTTCCTAGGGCGAATTTGTTCTAGCCCTATTTTGTTGGATGTAAAGTGTTAGGAGCAAAATATTAAATGTTTTCCTTGTTTTTTATATGAGTTTTCTTGGTAAATATCTAAATGGTAAATATCTAATGGGTTTTCCTCAGAAAATTAGGTGTTTTATTAGGTCCAATCACTTAGGGGGGAGCAAAAAATAGTGTGAAATTGTCAAGGGTGACAATTTACGATGCTACAAAAAGGATCTATGATTAGAAATAATCCTAATTTAGAATTAGTTTTTGAGTTTACAATCGGAAGGAACACATGATGGAGAGTTAGAATCATGTGTTCCTCTTAAACCTTATGCAAAAACCTCATCTATTAGAATGGATGGATCCCTTGAGAATGATTATGAATCTAATAGATTTATTAAAGTAATGAAGCCTAAGGTTTTCAATTTTGATTATTAGTACAAGATAGCTAAATATTCCTATAAGAAGATGCTAGGAATGATAGGGAGTGTGTGCCTTACCAAATCCTACAACTCAAACCCTTACAATTCATTCAAGGTCACCAATCCCAACCCTTAAATAAATCTTCAAGCTCAAAACCCCATAACCTAAGGAAAAGAGAATGTAGTTATGAATGAGGAGGGACTATATGAAACTAAATTTGAGTATGAAGATTCCTTATTAGGAATACAGGGGATGGGTATATTACAAATGAGGATGACATTGAAAAAGAAGTGGTTGAGTTGCAAGCTACCTTGGCTAGAATTCAAGCTACTAGGAGAAATAAAACCCATGCACCAAAACAAAATACAAAGAAGGGGATAATAAGACAAGAAATAAGAGACAAACATGATCTAATAAATATAAGAGGAGTTCCATTTTATAATTCTTTCCATAAATTTGTGAGATTTCCCCTAGCTATTGACATATACAAATAGATTGAATTTAATGGTATCTTTGGATACCTCAACCAAGTCCCTAATAAAGTAAGGAGTAAATGATGAACATTATGAGGAAATAATGTTATACTAGATATTCTAAGATAATTTTTAAAAGTAAACAAAGATTATGAGTTTACAATATCATGGATGAATATGTGATGATAAAACTATGTGTGCAATCCCTATATATCGAAGCCAATTATTCGTACAAACTCCTCCTAGAAGAAGTATCATAATGTAGGAAATTTTTCAAGCTATATTCAAGGAAAATCATGGGAGAAAAATTGATCCACACTTCACCATGAATAAATTTTATTGACATTATGAAGGTATCCAATGAGACTATATTTTTTTCTAAACTAAATACATGATATCGATAGCCAAAATCCCTAAGTGCAAGAAACCTAATCAATATATGTGTTTTCCAATATATTGCAATGAATTCAATTCTAAGAAAGGATACATATTAAGAGATAAATACCCCCTCACTTACAATAGTTGAAAAAATTGAAAGCAACAAAAGAGCCTTAGGTAAATTGCCTAAAAGAGGGGAGGTTAGATTGTGTCAACATAATAGATCCTCAAATCAAAAAATCACAATCTAAGGATAAGATGGATAAGTTTATGAATTCTTTGAAGTAATTAAGCTATAAAGTAGAAATAAATGAGAAGGGTATCCTTTCTAAGAAAAAAATACCCATAGATATAAAAGTGATGAATTTTTCTAATATGTTTTATAACATCAAGTGGTTCGATAATAAACCTCTTAATGATATGAATAAAATGGGTCATAAGAAGTTTGATCAAGAATATATTATGAGGGAAACACCTAACCATTTAAGTGGATAAAATTTGGATGTGGTTAAGGGAGATAGAAGGTGTGAAGCATGTTGGATCCCCCATACTCCTATTCTTTGTGCTATTACTCTAGCTTTGATACAAGGATAAAATAAATATGAGTGTGTAAAGGAGAAAGAATTCATAGAAAACCATGATAACAAACATGTTAATATTCTTTACATGCATGAATCTTGTGATCATCATGCATATTCATTTGATGAAGAGGGATATGATATTGATTGTGATGACATAAGAATAATGGAAAAAATGCTATCATCAAAAACAAATTCTTTGATAATGAAGAATGTCCTCATGTCAATAATATTGTTTTTTTTAAGTTAAAGTATAATTTATTAAAGAACATGTTGGGGAGACTCAATAATGAAGGTATATGGGATATTACTATTATAATAGTTACCCAACTGAAAAGTGGCTACAATCTATGAGGTTAAGAGGGAAAATAGAAGGTTGGTGGAATATTTGTGGAGAAGAGGGAAAATCAAGAGAAAGTTATTATAGTCCACTAAGAACCTATAGTTAGTATATATAACAACAAGAAGTCACATGTTATTGAACCTTGTGAAACTTATAAAAAGCCTCCCTCATTTTATAACCATGGTTTTCTAGCTAATCCTAAAGTAGTTTCTTCAAATATGAAGTTCCTACCTTAGGAAAGAGAATAAAATATTAAAAATAAATGAGCCTAATAATCTCTCCAACCTTGATTCGAGCATAAAATTATCATTATTAAATACCTTGACTCACATTCTTGATGATAATTTTGTTAATATCCCTTTGGATACCCCATATTGAATTATATTACATTTGACATGGCTTAAACACTTAATTAGATTAAAATCAAAACTCCTTTTGTAGAGGTAATAAGGACTCTTAAGCATAGATATAGAGCTTTGTCATATATTGGAGATGTCCTCCCTCATGTTGATAAGCCAAACCATAACCCAATTTTTAAAATATAAATGATAATTCAATAGCAGACCTACCTTTGGAACTTAATGGAGTTCATAAACTAGAAGTGTTACTTGGGGACTACTATAGAAAAGAATCATTCTAGGATTGATTCATTCTATGTGTCATTATCGATCAATGGATTATTGGTCCATAATTGTATGATTGACTTTGAAGCTTTAATTTATTTTATGGTAGTGGATATTTAACAAATAATCTTATCTTGAAGATTTTTGAGTCTTATGGTAAGTGTTTTCGTATGAATTCTAGAGAAATACTTGTCATTGGATTGATATGTGAAGTTAAATTTGAATTATCTATTTTCCTTGGAAAACATATGCTAAGGATATTATAGTGGTGAATTACTCAAGTAGTTAGTGGATTCTATTTTCTTGAAGTTAGTTTGTGGCTATCAAAGGAAGCATCCAAATGGATTCATATTATTCCACTTGATTGGGAATAATTCAAGTTGGTAGGTTATAATAAAATGCTATATGTAGTCAAATATCCAAGGAGTAGAACCCATGAGATATCCTATGGGGATAAAGAACTGAACTATTTTGTATGTGAATTTGCTAATTGCCATTCAACTACAATAAGGACACGACTCAACCATTTCCTCTATAATTTATTGAATAAATCCATATTTATTTTATTTTAATTATCTAATATTATCTTGAAATTATTCATTAACTAATATTCTACTATTTAATTAATAAAATCACTATTCACCCACACCTATTCCTAGCATTTATCATTTATTAGCCCTCTTCTATAGTCTTGCCTTAGACAAATAAATCCAAATTATTATTTATATAAATCCCTCTTCATCATACCAAAAATGAAATAAATATATCCTATCTATTTAATTATCCAATTATCCACTTTTCATTAAGCTGGTTAAAACCAAGTATCTCACTAATCGCCCACTTGCACATCCCTAAACCTGTATCAACCCTTTCAAACCTTGCACATCCTCCAAAAGGTACTTAGGCATGTGTATTTGTACACGAGACATGGGTCTTGGTACATATTACATGGGTCAAAGATTTTCCCATATCTCTAAGGTGTTAAAAATATGCTTTGTTGTCATTGATTTCAAGGTTTGATGTTAAAACTTCTGAAATGGAGATTGTTACAATATTGTCTGAAATATTATCATTGATGTCAAAAGTCAAAGGTAAAAGATATCCCAGATTTTTTTAGAAATATCTTAATCATATTGTTGTCATTAATGTCAAAGTTGTAAAATTGAAGAAGCGGTGCCACAACCTGTTTCTCCACAAACAAGAGGAACATGGAAGTATATTGAATGGTTGGTGCACTCTCAAATGTTGTATCAGCTATTTGGAAATATGGTAATTAATGTTACAAAAGCTCCGTAGAAAGAGTTCTTGAATAACTAATGTTTTAAAAGCTTTTTTGATTGATTATTCCTACAAATGTTAGGAAGTTTGCTAGAATCAGTAACTTCTAAGTGTCTACTACATCTAAAAAATCATGGAAGAGCTTGCACTAGATCTCATAGGATTGCTGCTCAAGGACAGTATTTGCACCATATTGTACCATCGTTGTTTTGGGTATCGCATTCTACCATAATTAATTGTTTGGACTTGTGCTTTGGTGGACAATGGGAGCTAAGCTGGAAGTATGTTGGATCTAGTAATCCAATGTTCACACTGTGAAAGTATGTTTATGTCTGTATGGGAATATTGTTTTGTTCTCAATTACAGAATAGAAGTGTCGAAGAGGTAAATGATGCCGTAATGTGTTTGCTATTGGTGAAGATTCTCATGATATAATCATTTGTTACTCTTATATCGTTCATTTTGTAGTATGAGGCTGGTGTCTCTTAATCTGAGTTGGCGCTTAGTGGCTGGGTTGATGCTCGATTTGAAGGGATTGATTTCTCCTATAGGTTGATTCCTGGAAATCAGATTGTAAGGGGATTGACATCTTCTTGCAAAATATTTGTAAGTCTATTTTCATTTTGTGAGGCTAGATTTTAGTAGTAGATCTAAGAAACTTTTTTCATTGTGAGTTGTTTTTCTAGGATTTTTATGCAAATCTCGTGTTATCTTGTGTGATTGTGTTCATTTTTTACATTGTTGTATCTAATGTTCTTATTGATTCTTTGATGATAGTTTGCATATTGATTGAGAATAAAATTTGTTAATATATTGATTCACGCCCCTCTCAGTATGTTTGTGTGTTTAACAATTAGTACCACAGCCAAGTTCCTTGTTGTGGTTTAACAATTAGAGGTAGATCTTGGATTTGAACACATGCCAGATCAAGATGGATCCCACTCAAACTAGGCACCTCAATTTGATAGGACAAATTATGCTTTTTGGAGTATAAGGATGGAAGCATGCCTAACATAATTAAGGTTTGATGTTTGGAAATATGTTGTGGATGGTTATACTACTCCTGCAAATTCTCCATTAGATCAAGATGATAAGAAAGCATGTGAGTATAATGCTAAAGCAAGGAATACTATTTTAAGTGGACTAATTTCTTTTGAATTTACCAAAGTAATGCACTACAAGTCTACTAAGTATATTTGGAAAAAACTTCATAAAATCTATTAAGGTGATGATAATGTTAAGAAAGCCAAGCTACAAAACTTAGAGGAAAGTTTGAAAGTCTGAAGATGAAAGAAGAAGAAAATATTGCTGACTATCTACTCTGGGTGGATGAAATTGTCAATGCTATTAGAGGACTTGTAGAAGAATTGAAAGAACCAATGATTGTAAAGAAGGTACTTAGATCCCTTTCCCAAAGGTATGATGCAAAATTTTCTTCTATTGAAGAAGCTAGATGTCAGTGTATTCATTAATGGCATGCTACACACAGGTTGACCTAAGCCAACTTAGGCATTTATTGTGGAGGTTGATATTTACCTGATATTTTCTTTATATTTTGCTTAGCTAGTTTATAGACTAGAGAGGTGTTGAAACACCTCGACACCTCCTACTTGGATACTTCTCCTTTATAAGGAGACCCCTGACTGTCTAATAAATAGGCTGATTGCATACAGTTTTTGGTGTGTTCACTGTGCTTGGTTTATTTTTTTGTGATTGCTGGTTTCTTCACGGTATTAGAGCCATCAAAGATAGTACCATGCCAAAGTGAATCAGTTTGAATAACAATTGGGCAATGGCATGAAGATTTTGGCATCTAAAAATATCTTTGTTGGTGTTCAAAATTGTTGTTTACCAGATCGACTCCCATCAATCTGCAGAGAGAAGGGTGTTTGTCTATTTCTATTCAAGAGAATTTGAAACAGATTGGAGGTGGTATTTGTCCAACATTCCAACCAACAAGCTCACACTCTTCTTTGCCCATCTTAGGTCAACGCATCAAGAGGAGGCCCATTTTTTTTCCTGTTGAAGCTGATTTGTTGTGGTAGAGGGTGAGCTGATTCAAAACAGAGAGGGCTCCATTCAAAAATCTCTCAATTTTCCTGCATGTGTGTTTGATTTTATTTTGCAAGTGTATTCAGAGTTGCAAGCCGTGAACTCTCTGGTAACCCACGATTTGCATTGAGAAATCCTTGTTTGCATTTGGAGACCTACGTTATTTCTCCACCAGTGATTTGGGGTTGTTCTCAAATCTTCCCTTCCTCAGATATGTATTTCATGTAGAGGTACAATTCTGTGTTGAAGGGTGTGTTGGCATATGCATAAGCAGCTGTGATTTTTGCAAGCGACCATGAGTTTGAGCAATAGTGAAGACCTCTGTGGAGGTTCAGTGAATATTAAAATCTGCACCATACAATGAAGCGAGGCACCCAAAGCCACAATAAACTCTTGGTCATATGGGCTTTTTAGCCCATTGTCAAGCACACAATTGTGGCGAGAGGTGTGACACTTTAGCATGGGAAACCTTTTATGCTTTCATGACCTTTGACTTTGTCAAATCCCCTCTCTCCCTCAAAACTTTGTGTTTAATGGTTTAATAAATGCTTTTGTTAAGCCACTAGATAATAAATTTTTAAATAAACCATCAATTTATATCAGACTTGATTGTGGAGGGGGACTTTTAAAAAAAGTGTTTAAGAGGGAGGTGCAATTTTTGCTTTAGTCAAAATCAAGGCGGATTTATTAAAATTTCATGCACTCAACTTATAAAGTGCCACTTTTCTGTATCTTTCTTGGGGGGGGTCATGTAATCTAGAGGGGTTCTTAATGCATTGATTTTCTATTGTCTAAAGGAATTAACCTATTTGTAATCATGGGATATGAAACCCACTCTTCTTTAATCAACCTAAAAATAGGATTTACTATAAGTCTTGGTGTGAAGGCATCCTGAAACATCTCAAGTTCCATAATCTCATGCCATATCTGTATGGACTTATCTTTGAACTAGGTAAAAAATATCAAAAGGATAAATGGTTTAATAATCGTGATCATATTCGTGGGTTAATTGTTTTGCATATTCTAGATGACTCTTTGTATGGCACAATGGATATTGAATGTCCACATGCATTATGGATCAAAATTTGGGAAATACATGGAGACTCCAATGTTTCTCCCTTCTCGCATGATCCTACTATGATCACAAATCACATCCCGCATCATGATTTAGATATAGAGCATCCAATTGACATAAAGGAAATCATCATTCCTCCACCTCCTCCTATTGCTTCATCGGATTTCAAAGTCATTTCTTTGAGAGCTTCCAACACTTCTTTGAAACAGGATATTAGTCTTCCTAGCATTGCTAATTGGGATGCATATCTACCCAACATTTCATGTCGTTTTGTAGAGTCTTGCATTGCTAACATGGAATCACACATTGAGGACATCAATCTTCTTTTGATGACAACTTCAATAAAGTTGCATCATCCTTGTCTTCAGATATAATTGCTCTTCCTATGTCACATGTCAGCATTGGCTTGGAGATTTATGAGCAACATTCAAAGAAATCATGGGAACCATCATCATCATTCTTGGATGAGCTTCAACTCTATTCAAGATCATACATACATCTTCTCACATGGGAAGATATCCTGCATCTTTAGTTGGTTTCATTTCTTCCCAAGGGAAGGAACATTGTGAAGCGTTCTTGGAACTACATCTGCATCCTCTGTCAACTATTCAACTTTAATGTAGTAGGACCTGTATTATGGGGGGGTCTTGTAGACCTTCTATCATTTTCTCTCTTAGGGAGGAAATCATATATTTTACTTAGTGAAAGAAGTAGTACTTCTTCACGTCTATAATTTTCATGCATCTTTTCTCTCTTTTGGAGGGTAGTTTTTTCCCACAGGGTTTTATACTTTTCTCCACTTCATGAGAGATTACTTTGTGCATGGGTACCTAACATAGCTAGTAGCCAAGACCCATTTTATCAATTTCCACCTAAGTTATGCTTAAGGGTGGGTGTCAGTGTATTCATTAATGGCATGCTACACACAGGTTGACCTAAGCCTACTTAGGCATTTATTGTGCAGGTTGATATTTTCCTAATATTTTGCTTAGCTAGTTTATAGACTAGAGAGGTGTTGAAACACCTCAACACCTCCTACTTAGATATTTTTCCTTTATAAGGAGACCCCTCATTGTCTAATAAACATGCTGATTGCATACAGTTTTTGGTGTGTTCACTGTGCTTGGTTTATATCTTTGTGATTGTTTGTTTCTTCATTAGATGAGGATGATAAGAAAGCATGTGTGTATAATGCTAAAGCAAGGAATACTATTTTAAGTGGACTAATTTTTTTTGAATTTACCAAAGTAATGCACTACAAGTCTACTAAGAATATTTGGAAAAAAACTTCATAGAATCTATTAAGGCGATGTTAATGTTAAAAAAGCCAAGCTAAAAAACTCAGAGGCAAGTTTGAAAATCTGAAGATGAAAGAAGAAGAAAATATTGCTGACTATCTACTCTGGGTGGATGAAATCATCAATGCCATCAAAGGACTTGTAGAAGAATTGAAAGAACCAGTGACTGTAAAGAAGGTACTTAGATCCCTTTCCCAAAGGTATGATGCAAAAGTTTCTTCTATTAAAGAAGCTAGATGTCAGTGTATTCATTAATGGCATGCTACACAAAGGTTGACCTAAGCCTACGTAGGAATTTATTGTGCAGGTTGATATTTTCCTGATATTTTTCTTAGCAAGTTAATAGACTGGAGAGGTGTTGAAACACCTCAACACCTCCTACTTGGATATTTCTCCTTTATAAGGAGACCCCTGACTATCTAATAAACATGTTGATTGCATACAGTTTTTGGTGTGTTCACTATGCTTGGTTGTATCATTGTGATTGCTAGTTTCTTCATGGTATCAGAGCCATCGAAGATAGTACTAGGCCAAAGTGAATCAGTTTGAATAAAAATTGGGAAATGGCATGAAGATTTTGGCATCTAAAAATCTCTTTGTTGGTGTTCAAAATTGTTGTTTACCAAATCGACTCCCATCAATCTGCAGAGAGAAGGGTGTTTGTATTTCTATTAGAGAGAATTTGAAATAGATTGGAGGTGTTATCTGCCCAACATTCCAACCAACAAGCTCACGCTCTTCTCTGCCCATCTCAGGTCAACGCATCAAAGGAGGCCCATATTTTTCCTGTTGAAGCTGATTTGTTGTGGTAGAGGGCGAGCTGATTCAAAACAGAGAGGGGCCCATTCAAAATTCTCTCAATCTTTCAGCACGTGTGTTTGATTTTATTTTGCAGGTGTATTTGGAGTCACAGGCTGTGAACTCTCTGGAAACCTATGATTTGCACTAAGAAATCCTCATTTGCATTTGGAGACCTATGTTATTTCTCCACCAGTGATTTGGGGTTGTTCTCAAATCTTCCCTTCCTTAGATCTGTATTGCATGTAGAGGTGCAATTCTATGTTGAAGGGCGTGTTGGCATATGCATAAGTAGTTGTGAGTTTTGCAAGCGACTAAGAGTTTGAGCAGCTATGAAGACCTTTGTGGAGGTTCAGTGAAGATTAAAATCTGCACCGTACAGTGAAGTGAGGCACCCAATGCCACAATAAACCCTTGGTCATATGGGCTTTTTAGCCCATGGTCAAGCACACAACTGTGGTGAGAAGCATGACACTCCAACATGGGAAACTTTTTCTACTTTCATGACCTTTGACTTTGTCAAATCCCATCTCCCCCTCAAAACTTTGTGTTTAATGGTTTAATAAATGCTTTTGTTAAGCCATTAGATAATAAATTGTTAAATAAACCATCAATTTATATCAGACTTGATGGTGGAGGGAGATTTTTTCAAAAAGTGTTTAAGAGGGAGGTTCAATTTTTTTCTTTAGTCAAAATCAAGGGGGATTTATTAAAATCTCATGCACTCAACTTATAAAGTGCCACTTTTTTGTATCTTTCTTGGGGGGGTCATGTAATCTAGAGGGGTTCTTAATGCATTGATTTTCTATTGTCTAAAGGAATTAACCTATTTTTAATCATGGGATATGAAACCCACTCTTTTGTAATCAACCTAAAAATGAGAAACTATAAGTCTTGGTGTGAAGGCATCCTAAAACATCTCAAGTTCAATAATCTCATGCCATATTTGTATGGACTTATCCCTGAACTAGGTAAACAATCTCAGAAGGATAGATGGTTTAATAATCATGATCATATTTGTGGATTAATCAGTTTACATATTCCAGATGAATCTTTGCATGGCATCATGGATATTGAATGTCCACATACATTATGGATCAAAATTTTGGAAATACATGGAGACTCCAATGTTTCTCCCTTCTCGCATGATCCTACTATGATCACAAATCACATCCCATGTCATGATTCAGATATAGAGCATCCAGTTGACATAGAGGAAATCATCATTCCTCCAACTCCTCTTGTTTCTTCATTGGATTTCAGAGTCGTTTGTTCGAGAGATTCCAACACTTCTTTGCAACAGGATATTAGTCTTCCTAGCATTGTTGATTGGGATGCATATCGACCCAAAATTTCATGTCTTTTTGTAGAATCTTGCATTGCTGACATGGAAGCACACATTGAGGACATCAATCTTCTTTTTGATGACAACTTCAATAAAGTTGCATCAGCCTTGTCTTCTTCATCTATGATTGCTCTTCCCATATCACATGTTAGCATTGGCTTGGATATTTTTGAGCAACATTCGAAGACATAATGGGAACCATCATCATCATTCTTGGATGAGCTTCAACTCTATTCAATATAATACATACAGCTTCTCACATGGGAAGATATCTTACATTTTCAGTTGGTTTCATTTCTTCCCAAGGGAAGGAACATTGTTAAGCATTCTTGGAACTACATCTGCATCCTCTGTCAACTATCCAAATTTAATGTAGTAGGACATGTATCATGGAGGGGTCTCTTAGAAATTCTATCATTTTCTCTCTTATGGAGGAAATAATATATTGTACTTAGTGAAAGAAGTAGTACTTCTTCACATGTATAATTTTCATGCATCTTTTCTCTCTTTTGGAGGGTATTTTTTTCCCATAGGGTTTTCTAATTTTCTCCACTTCATGAGAGATTACTTTGTGTATGGGTACCTAACATAGCTAGTAGCTAGGACCCATTTTATCCATGCTCACCTAAGTTATGATTAAGGGTGGGTGTCAGTATATGCATTAATGGCATGCTACACATAGGCTGACCTAAGCCTACTTAGGCATTTATTGTGCAGGTTGATATTTTCCTGATATTTTTCTTAGCTAGTTTATAGACTGGAGAGGTGTTGAAACACCTCAACACCTCCTTCTTGGATATTTCTACTTTATAAGAAGACCCTTGACTGTCTAATAAACAGGCTGGTTGCATACAGTTTTTGGTGTGTTCATTGTGCTTCGTTTATATCTTTGTGATTTCTGGTTTCTTCATTAGATCAGGATGATAAGAAAGCATGTGAGTATAATGCTAAAGCAAGGAATACTATTTTAAGTGGACTAAATTTTTTTGAATTTACCAAAGTAATGCACTACAAGTATACTAAGTCTATTTGGAAAAAACTTCATAGTATCTATTAAGGCAATGATAATGTTAAGAAAGCCAAGTTACAAAACTCAAATGCAAGTTTGAAAGTTTGAAGATGAAAGAAGAAGAAAATATTGTTGACTATCTACTCTGGGTGGACGAAATCATCAATGCTATTAGAGGACTTGTAGAAGAATTGAAAGAACCAGTGATTGTAAAGAAGGTACTTAGATCCCTTTCCCAAAGGTATGATGCAAAAGTTTCTTCTATTAAAGAAGCTAGATGTCAGTGTATTCATTAATGGCATGCTACACAAAGGTTGACCTAAGCCTACGTAGGAATTTATTGTGTAGGTTGATATTTTCTTGATATTTTTCTTAGCAAGTTAATAGACTGGAGAGGTGTTGAAACACCTCAACACCTCCTACTTGGATATTTCTCCTTTATAAGGAGACCCCTGACTGTCTAATAAACATGTTGATTGCATACAGTTTTTGGTGTGTTCACTATGCTTGGTTTGTATCATTGTGATTGCTGGTTTCTTCATGGTATCAGAGCCATCAAAGATAGTACAAGGCCAAAGTGAATCAGTATGAATAACAATTGGGCAATGGCATGAAGATTTTAGCATCTAAAAACCTCTTTGTCGGTGTTCAAAATTATTGTTTACCAGATCGACTCCCATCAATCTGCAAAGAGAAGGGTGTTTTCCTATTTCTATTTGATAGAATTTGAAACAGATTGGACGTGTTATCTGCCCAAAATTCCAACCAACAAGCTGACGCTCTTCTCTACCCATCTCAGTTCAATGCATCAAGAGGAGGCCCATGTTTTTCCTTTTGAAGTTGATTTGCTATGGTAGAGGGCAAGTTGATTCAAAACAGAAAGGGGCCCATTCAAAAATCTCTCAATCTGACTGCACGTGCATTTGATTTGATTTTGCAGGTGTATTCGGAGTCACAGGTCGTGAACTCTTTGGCAACCCATGATTTGCACTGAGAAATCCTCGTTTGCATTTGGAGACCTACATTTTTTCTCCACCAATGATTTGGGGTTGTTCTCAAATCTTCCCTTCCTCAGATCTATATTGCATGTAGAGGTACAATTTTGTGTTTAAGGGCATGTTGGCATATGCATAAGCAACTGTAAGTTTTGCAAGCGACTAGGATTTTGAGCAGCTGTGAAGACCTCTGTGGAGGTTCAGTGAAGATTAAAATCTATATCGTACAACGAAGCGAGGCACCCAACGCCACAATACACCCTTGGTCATATGGGATTTTTAGCTCGTGGTCAAGCACACAACTGTGGTGAGAGGTGTGACACTCTAGCATGGGTGACCTTTTTTGCTTTCATGACCTTTGAATTTGTCAAATACCCTCTCTCACTCAATTTTTTTTGTTTAATGGTTTATTAAATGCTTTTGTTAAGCCACTAGATAATAAATTGTTAAATAAACTGTCAATTTATATCAGACTTGATGGTGGAGGGAGACTTTTAAAAAAGTGTTTAAGAGGGAGGTTCAATTTTTTGCTTTAGTCAAAATCAAGGGGGATTTATTAAAATTTCATACACTCAACTTATAAAGTGCCACTTTTCTGTATCTTTCTTGTGGGGGGTCATCTAATCTAGAGGTGTTCTTAATGCATTGATTTTCTATTGTCTAAAGTAATTAACCTATTTGTAATCATGGGATATGAAACCCACTCTTCTATAAGCAACCTAAAAACGAGAAACTATAAGTCTTGGTGAAGGCACCTGAAACATCTCAAGTTCCATAATCTCATGCCATATCTATATGGACTTATCCCTGAACTAGGCAAACAATCTCAGAAGGATAAATGGTTTAATAATCATGATCATATTCATGGATTAATCGGTTTACATATTCCTGATGAATCTTTGTATGACATCATGGATATTGAATGTCCACATGCATTATGGATCAAAATTTTGGAAATACATGGACAATCCAATGTCTCTCCCTTCCCGCGTGATCCTACTATGATCACAAATCACATCCTACATCATGATTCAGATATAGAGCATCCAATTGACATAGAGGAAATCATCATTCCTCCACCTCCTCCTGTTGCTTCATCGTATTTCAGAGTCGTTTGTTCGAGAGCTTCCAACACTTCTTTGCAACATGATATTAGTCTTCCTAGCATTGTTGATTGGGATGCATATCTACCCGACATTTCATGTCTTTTTGTAGAGTCTTGCATTGCTGACATGGAAGCACACATTTAGGACATCAGTCTTCTTTTTTATGAAAACTTCAATAAAGTTGCATCAACCTTGTCTTCTTCAGATATGATTGCTCTTCCCATGTCATATGTTAGCATTGGCTTGGAGATTTATGAGCAACATTCAAAGACATCATGGGAACCATCATCATCATTCTTGGATGAGCTTCAACTCTATTCAAGATCATACATACATCTTCTCACATGGGAAGATATCCTGCATCTTCAATTGGTTTCATTTCTTCCCAAGGGAAGGAACATTGTGAAGTGTTCTTGGAACTACATCTGCATCCTCTGTCAACTATCCAACTTTAATGTAGTAGGAAATGTATTATGGGGGGGTTTCATAGACCTTCTATCATTTTCTCTCTTATGGAGAAAATCATATATTTTACTTAGTGAAAGAAGTAGTACTTCTTCAGATGTATAATTTTCATGCATCTGTTCTCTCTTTTGGAGGGTAGTTTTTTCCCACAGGGTTTTCTACTTTTCTCCACTTCATGAGAGATTACTTTGTGCATGGGTACCAAACATAGCTAGTAGCCGAGACCCATTTTATCCATGCTCACCTAAGTTATGCTTAAGGGTGGGTGTTAATGTATTCATTAATGGCATGCTACACATAGGCTGACCTAAGCCTACTTAGGAATTTATTGTGTAGGTTGATATCTTCTTGATATTTTTCTTAGCTAGTTTATAGACTGGAGAGGTGTTGAAACACCTCAACACCTCCTACTTGGATATTTCTCCTTTATAAGGAGACCCCTTATTATCTAATAAACAGGCTGATTACATACAATTTTTGGTGTGTTCACTGTGCTTCGTTTATATCTTTGTGATTGTTGGTTTCTTCATTAGATCAGGATGATAAGAAAGCATGTGAGTATAATTCTAAAGCAAGGAATACTATTTTAAGTGGACTATTTTTTTTTAATTTACCAAAGTAATGCACTACAAGTCTACTAAGTATATTTGGAAAAAACTTCATAGAATCTATTAAGGTGATGATAATGTTAAGAAAGTCAAGCTACAAAACTCAGAGGAAAGTTTGAAAGTCTAAAGATGAAAGAAGAAGAAAATATTTCTGACTATCTACTCTGGGTGGATGAAATTGTCAATGCTATCAGAGGACTTGTAGAAGAATTGAAAGAACCAGTGATTGTAAAGAAGATACTTAGATCCCTTTCCCAAAGGTATGATGCAACATTTTCTTCTATTGAAGAATCCAGAGACTTGAATAAATTTACAAAGGATGAACTATTTGGATCTCTCACTACTTATGAAATGAAAAATCTAAGTAAGGAGACATCAAATAAAGAAGATTCTTTCAAGGCATCTAATACATAGATGAATGAAGGATATGATCCAAGTTATGAGTCTAATGATGAGGAATCCAACTTTGTGAGGAAGTTGAAGAAAGTTTTTGGAAAGTATAAAAGTAAGTTACCTTTTGAATTTTTCAATTATGGTCAAATTGGTCATTTTTCTTCTAAGAACGTCCTTTTGGAGAAAATTAAATAGTGATCAATACAAAAACAAAAAGAATAAATTTCACAAACATCAAAAGAGAAACTGTTCAAATGAGGATAACAACTCATCTGAGGAATACAATCAATGTAGTTTTGAAGAAGAAAGGGAAGAAGTTATATTCATGGTAATGAAAGGTTTGGAAGATGAAAACCACCTTGTGGAAGATGGTGAAGATATGCTAGATCCTGATGAAGAATAATGTGAAGTAGATTTAGAGAGATAACACATATTTGCATTAAGTGATATGAAATCAGAAGGGAAAGAAAATTAGAAGCTAAAATTGAAGCTTGGATAATATGAAAAGATGGTTATTAATCTAAAAGTTCAAGTAGAAGAGGCAAAGAGAATTGAAGAAGTCATAGAAGAACATGTAAAAGAAAAAGATGTCTGTCAAAAACTCGAATTTGAAATTGTGTTCTTGAGAAAGGGATTGGAGAAGGCCAATGCTTAGTTGAACATAGGTCTTTTTTTGTTTGAAAAGTTTAGAGAAGCTTGATGAGATTATTAGCCTTCAAAAGATATCATTTGATAAATCTGGCTTGGGATATACTAATGAAATGAACTCAAAATATACTATACCTCATAAGAGGAAAAATATGAATAAATTTGAATCAAGTAAAAAAGTAGCTAAGAAGACCGAAGATAAGAAGGAAGGTGGCTTTAACAAAGTCAATAATCAAAAAAGAATATTTAGAGGTCTAGCTCTTGCAAGGAAATTACTCATAACTAGGTTCAATTACTCTTTCTCTACTTTTTGCTTCTTTTGTAATCAATATGGTCATAAAGATGTTGATTGTAAAATCACTACACAAAGAAATAATTTTGTGATAAAGAATCCATTCGCATCGTTAGTTGATTTAAATGTCATATGTTATAATGTAACAATTTTGGGCATAGGGATTTTTTTTTGTAGAAGGGCTTTCTAAAGCCTCCTAGATAGGAAAAGAAAGAAGATTTGAACATTTTTTCTAATTAGAAACTACCTAAGAAGGAATGGAAAATGAAGAAAGAAAATGTGAAGAATGAAAAATCAATGATTGTTTAACTGTATTTCATGCTCAAGAAAATCCATGGGTTATTGATAGTGGGTGTTCTAGGCACATGATTGGAGCTACAAGTAAATTCATCAGCTTGAAGAAGTGGAATGGTGGTTTCGTAAAATTTGGTGATAATACTACTGCAAGGATCTGTGGAAAAGGAAGTCTACGCGTTGATGGCAAAATTAGGACATATGATGTTCTATATGTTGAAGGACTAAAGAATAATATTCTAAGTGTGAGTCACATATGTGATAAAGCTACAATCTCACGTTCCATGTTAGAGGATGTGAAAATTAGGAAGGATGGAAAGATTATTATAAAAGCAAATAGGACTAAAAATAATTTGTATAATCTCAGTGAAGTCATAGGGAGAAGCTATCTTTTTGGACAATCAGATGAGAGCTAGCTATGGAATAAAATAATTGGTCACATTAATTTTGATAATCTTGTGAAGATCAGTTCCAAGTAAGCTATGAGAGAAATCAAAAAAATTGATAAGCCTACAAACACTTTCTATAAGGAATGTCAACAAGGAAAGTAGACAACACTAGTACAGAAACAACAATATATGACTGAAAAAACTACTGAGAAATGCTTATAAATGACTAAACATGGTCACGTGACCATTAGTACTTTATGGCCAGTCATTTATAACGTGACTAGATTGATGACTAAACCATTTTTAGTCATTTATTGGTTGTTTTGATTGATCGATTTGGTAGTATATTTAGTCATTGATTACTATAATTTGGTCACTTATTTAGTCATTTTTTATTCACTGATATATTTAGTCATTAGTTTTTGATCACTTATTTAGTCATTTTTATTCACTGATTTCTGTCCATTGGTAGTGTATTTAGTCATTAATTTTAATCATCATTTTGATAAATTTGGTAGTATATTTAGTCATTTTTATTTCACATGTCATATATTTAGTCATATTTATTCACTATTCACTGATTTTTGTTAATTGGTAGTATATTTAGTAAATTTAATTATTAATTGACATCAATTAGTAGTATTTTTAGTCATTTTAATTGATTGATATTTGAGGATTTAAACATAAAACACAAAATTACACATCAATCATGAATTGCACACAATAAGACAACCAATGAGAAGGAAAATTGGTGAATTTTATTAATAAAAGAAAGGTGTTCTAGTTATAGCTTAGAAATAAAGTATTACAATTTTTATTTTTAGTTAGAAGACTAAAAATTTGAGTTACAATATCACACACAAATGACTGCAAGAAATAAACTTGTCCAAAAAATCTTTACAATGATGGAAACGCATTCTTGGAGCCCTTCAATGCAAGTACATGCCCCTTTCATCTCTTAAAACTTCTACAACGTGGAAAATATTCCTAGAGCAAGCTATAACATGTAGAATCCTAGAAGGAGAGTGTTGATTGTGTCCCATATATGAAGCTCTCTCCTTTAATGCAGTCAACAATAACCCAGCTAGAATCTTTCCTCATTTATATGCAATGTGCCATCCAATATGAGCAATAGGGTTTTCCTTTTCCACCATGAATGAAGTTGTGCCTCAATACAACCAACAAAATTACTATTAGTCTCAATTTAGAAAGAATAAAAGTGCATTTATATTTCACGTTTACAAAAGTAAGTCCAAACACAACAAAAAGATAAATGAATTAAAAAATTGTAGGAGATAGATCACATCCACAAACATGGGAGAGCTATACAAAATTGGAGAAATTGGCTTGGCAAATGAAGGTAGCAGGGTATTTCCAGATTCAAGACTTTTACTTAATATTGTGGAATAGAAGAAAAAATAATCATTTATCTGCCACCATAGTGAAAAGTTAGCAATTGGATATGGTTTGTTAAACATGGCCCTTGGTACAACTATTAGAGTTGTTAAGAACCTTCAAGTATATTTTAATTTTCACACTGTACATCTAAATTCATCTCCAAGATTGTTGCAAGAGAAATTGTTCTAAGAGATGTGAACCATTTCCATTATTTTAAACAGGGACAATGTTCTTGTGGAGAATATTGGTGACACTAATTGAAACAATCTGAAAAATAGGCTTGCACTATAATAATGTGCACTACATCAGATATCCAGTAATAATGAAGGGATATCCATCAAAGCATAATAGAAGGGATTTTTTTGTTATATGTTGTAGTTATAAGTGCCCTGCTAGACATACATGAAAATGTGGAAGCATAGACAAGGCAATCAAATTGTTTCAAAAAATACCTCAAAGAAATTTGATATCATGGAATGTCGTGATTGAAGGATATGTTCAAAATGGGTTTTTCTGAAAATTCCTTAGAAAATTTTAAGAAAATGCAACTAGTGGGTGTAAATCCCAACTCCTCAACCTTTTGAGAGTGTCCTTCCTACCTATGTGTGAATTGGAGCTTTGGATGAGGATATGAACATCCATCAAAAGCATATTTGGAAGTGGTTTTTTTATAAAATATTGTAGTTGCAAGTTGAACTTCATATCACCAAATCCTTCACAAAACCTTCTGCACAACTACCGCAACATTGCATGGTTGTTGTTGGGCCTTCATGGTGATGTGGGGAGCTTTCCCTGCACCACCGTGAAGGCCCAACAACAGTTGTGTGGTGTTGTGGTGATTGTGTAGAAGGTTTTGTGAAGGCTTTAGTGATCTGAAGTGGAACTTGCAACTACAATATTTGATAAAAATCCACTTCTAAATATGCTTATGTCTTAATGAGAAATAATCACTCATATAACCAGTTAGTTGGAAGAAAACTGGGAGATAGCACGAGTGCTTAGTTAGCAATAACAATATTGAAAGAACCTTCCTTGAATGCAAGTTCAATTCAAGAAGCTAGTTCAAACACAAACTTGTCTCAACAAATGGTACTTAAGCTTCCCCAAAAATGTGGTAAGTGTGCAAGATTTTCCTCCAAGAGAGTATCAAGGATGACGGGATATCATGGAGCCATGTATCGTCCATTTTTTTTCTCCTTGCTAGCTACCACAATAGTTTATGTCTGTGTATGTTTACTATTCAAGGGACCCCCAAAAGTTAGTCCAATTCCACCATTCATGTGGGAAAAAATTGGTTATGGTGCATATTAAAGCTAAGTTGCTTTGGTTGGGATGTTGGTTTTGTATTTTGTGTTGCAAGAAGTTGGATTCTATGGATATCAAGTCTCAAAATTATGCTCTCAAACTGTGCCTTGTGAAATTGAGTGTGCTACATCACATTACACATTCAAGCAAAGCAGATGAAAATTTATTCCATTAGAAGATGAGGGGAGCCTTCTCATCAGTGGATAAGCTATTGTAAAGATCCCACAAATACTAATATGGGCTCTTGAGGAGTGACGTAGGAAGAATGAGAGCAAGGTTTTCAGCCTTTCAAGGTTCTTGTTGTGTGAATATTATCATAAATGTGTATTATGAAAATGTGGCAAAAAAGATGTGTATATAATCATAAAGATGCCAATGTGTGTTTTGAAGCATCTTATGGTATTTTGCATAGGTGCAAACATTCTTTGTAAGGCTTAGTTTTGGGTGGGCACAAACATTTCATGACATACCTTCTTCCTAATTGTGGAAAACCATTAGAAAGACACATTTGGGATACAAAATATAGGGCACATATACTCTTAGTCATTACTTCTGTGGGTGGTATGGAATTAGGTGGGTACAGTGGAATATAGTACATTATACACTATCTTATGTACCGGGGAAACTTGTGCCAAGATTTGAGTAGATAAATGATTCTTTTACTGCTAAAACATTATACCTTCCATTCTCAGTGTATCTGTTGTCATACCTCTCACTAACATTGTTATTTTATTGACATTGTTATCCTACTGCCTCTACAAAAGAGCTCCATTTGAAGGCATCTTGACTACATATTATTCACAAAAAAACTCTACAAGTGCAACAAGATATTTACAAGACAAAATATTAATTTACTGAAACATTACTGTCTAAGCAACACAATATCTTCAAATGAAGGAGCACTATAACTGTGACAAAAAACACTATGTAGGCATTGTTAGCATTGAGAAATGAGGAAGATAACACATTGAATTAGGAGACTGGGATCACTGCAAGGAGTATCATTGTAAGAGAATTGAAAATTATGAATTATCCTCTATCCTATATGACTGGGAAAGGAAGAAAACTGTCAAATAGTGATTGAATCATAACAAACAGTCCAAAAAAAATGAAAGTTACTGTGAAATGGTGACAAAGATTTGTCCTCTAAGTCATTTGCACATGGTGATTGAGAACATGGTGAGAAAGAAGTAAAAGATCACTAGATCATAGCACTACAAAATGGTCATGAGTTATGCAATGAACTTCATTGTTCTTTTGATCACAAAGGAGATCAAGATAATAACCAACATACTAATGTGCACAAAGAATGTTCAAGGAGTTCAAACTTCCTTACAAAGCAATTACCACAACAGAGTTTGAGGTGAATTGCACTTGCTATTTTATGTTGATATTGATATGTTCTAACTTGTAGTTATGCTACACCCCAATTGTGTAATTACTATTTACTATTACTATGTAGGGTAAAATATGAATGTAATGTGAATTTTGAAGATGAATAAATTGTGCTTGCACTTTGTTATCAAAAGAATTATGAAAATATGTTATCTCATTTAAATGATATGTGAAGAAATACATATATATGAAATGGATGGATATTGAATTGATATTCTAACTTTGGAGATGTATTATGTGTAATGCATATTTTTTTGAATAGTTGAATACCTTGGGTATTTGTTAGTGGATGCAGGGATAGGTTCATTCCTCTAGGCAAAGGGGAAGTATCTCTTAGGAGAATATCTTGGTCTGGTAACCAATAATGTAACCTATTTGATCTTACACACACACTCACAGTAGAATGGTTGAGCCTAGACATAGTGTTGTGGAAATGGTAAGTCATCCTTAGTATGTTGTGTTGCACTAATAAGGGTTGTGATTACTATTGGATGCATACTTAGGTGATATTTATCTGATTGAGCTTGTGAGTTCTTCCCTATATTGCTATGCTTGTATCAATAAAGTGAGCACACGTGAAATGGATGTATTGTATATATATTCATCACACGTATATCTCCTATCGATAAGAGTAAATATATATGTGTTTGATCATACAATCAAATATATATAAGATATATACATAAATACATGTATATGTATGTATACATGAGCATAGAGGAAAATGTATATATTTACATATATATATAGATGATATTATGTACAATACTATTATCTTGCGAATATATGATGGAATGATATATATATCGCTTAGACATAATCATTTGATTATCGAATGGATTATTACTTTATTGCTTGAACGTTATGCATATATATATTTGGATATATATAAATGTATATATATGTACATATGCACACATAAGCATTCATGCTTATTAGAGGGTGTGTATATATATACACATATAATATATATTATTAATGTTATGTGAATGACATCTTCTTTGTATTCATTAGTATGTTGAATTAATACATACTTTATTGACAAGATATATATATATATATATATATATTATCATATATAAACATATATGACTACATGTGAGATTATACACATATATATATGTATATGTATATTTATATATATTTATATATACTATATATATTATATGCCTTGAGATCGATATATATATATATATAATGTTTGAAGGATGACTTACATAATCAACTTGAAGGCCAATTTATATAGTTAGCTTGGGTCAAATGTATATTACATATACAAGCTTTCAAAGGTCGAATATATATGTATTGGCTTTAAGAAAAGATCAATTTGTACGCAGTGTATAACAATATACGTGACAGTGCATTACTTATAAAGTGGAACACTTACTAAAGGATAATAGACCGATTCATTTAAAGTTTATGCTAGGTCGATAAAGGAGAAGGCGTTGAATAACACAAATCCAAGGTCAATACAAATGAAGTTGCATCTCTGATTATTTAAAAACACATTACTTTATGGTGAAATGTTATTGTCCAGATAATGTAAAGCGATGACAAAGTTATAGACTGCTATGATGAGTTATTTGCAAAGTGCCAAGTCTAATATAGAAACCGCGCCATGAGGAAAGGAGTCGATTAAATAAGGAGTGTCAATTCTTACGCCTTTGACCAAGTTGGTTGTATAGAATGCAACTAGGAGATACTTGACTAAGTTCTCTAAGTTAAGTGTTACATATTTAATATCGACTGATTCAAATATATTGTAAACCTTGCCAACTGTTGGAGAGAGCTATTTACCTTGGTGCCATCTTATGAATCCTATTTGTTGTAGATGTTCATTGCAAGGGAAATTCAAATTACACATTTCAATCATGTGTTGATTTGAAATAGTCTCTTATTGTTGTCAATCAATGAGGTTGATCTATAGCTTTGTTTAGCTGAGTAAGTTCTTATTTATGTGCAACCTTTTAACTAAGTCGAGTGAGTGGTTGTGCATAGTAATTATTGTTAAAACCCATGCCTATTCTGTAGGATTAGAGGTCCCTTTGTTGTTGTATAAATAGTAGAGAAAACTCACTTGTTTTTTATGCATTCCATAAGAATTTTTCTCTACATTCTTATCTACTTTATTTTGTTATATTTGAGAGAGATGGTTTTGAGTATTTGTAAGAGAATAGTATATTGAGTGAAGTATTTTATCAACTTGAGAGATAGAGGTATATTGTGGCATCACTTGAGAAATCACGGTCAAGCTAGTTGTTGTTTGGGAAATCTAATTTGCATTCAATCGATTGGATAAGCGAAAACAGGCATGTGGATAATTCTCCTTTATTTGTCTCAGCTTTTGAAAAATTGTTCCATGAATGCTTTAATTAGTCTATTGTGAATGCTTGCATTTAGGGGAAAATAGTATTGCTTTGAAAGGGAATTAAAAGTTGTTAATACTATTTGTGAAATACCTATATGTACTCCATAATAGGAGGATTATGTTTGTCATAAGTATTAAATACTAGATGTGATTTAATATGGGTAGCTTAAGGGTTACTCATAGCTAAGTTATTTGGTTATAATAGATAGCTAGTGGGTTACTCCTGGGTTGAGAGGTACATTGAAACCTAGTGAGTTAGAGCTATTGCTTTATGAGTGACATTGCACTCTTATATACAAAGTTATTGTATTGAATAGAGTAGGCACAAAGCTTAAACCCTTTTAGTTAAGGAGATTATACTCTCAAATGGAATCATCTAATGTTATGACAATTCCTCGATTGAGTTCAATCATTGATAAGGCTATACTCTTAAACGGGTATCACTTATTGTGTGATATTTACTGAGTGGAGTCAGTTATTCAATCTATGATTATGATGAGGCTTATGTAGCTATACTCTAGATTATAAAGTTATACTTTAGACTAGTTTTTTCTTTTGTAAAGAATAGCTTGCTTACATAAAGATAAGCTCATATGTTATACCTAGGATAGTAATATCCATTGAAGGAGTAACTAGTGCTTAGGCTTGTTGGTAGAGAGACCCTAGAGTATGTGAGATTAACAATAGGGTAATCCTAGGGTGAGAGATTATCCATGGGAGTGATTACCTATGCATAAAATACAGTGGCCTTAAGTCAAAATGAGCTTAAGAAGTGTAGGTGTAAGTTGACCTTCACTCGAAGTATTGAGTGAGAAAACTTTGGCCAAAGTAGTGTGACTGCCTTTATAGTAGCCCTTTGATTTGCTTTATGTTTTCTGATAGTGTGTTTTTACTTTGATAGACCTTGATACTATGTTATTGTTTTATGATCATTGACACTGGAGCGATGATGTTTTTATATTTTGATGTGATGATACACTATATGGATATTATTGTTTATGACATTTTTTTTTATTAGCATAGTTGTTTAATTGAGTTGATATTGATATATGCTCGTATGTTGATTAATTGATATTTAATTTTGTCAATTTTGATGTGACACTATATTGGTGAAGAGAACGAGATTGCATCACTCGCTTGTGAGCGCCCTACGATTCCACGATTTTCTCTTCAGAGTGTATTTGATTCATGATGTATATACATGTATAAAATATGCTTTGATTGCAAGATTGCAGGTACAGGACATCGGCTCCACCTAGATTCATAGGTTTGAGTGTGTCCATTTCCCAACGGTACAGTTGATTGGGAGATAGTAACAGGGTTTCCTTGTCAAACCACAACCCTAGTCACAGTGTGTCGTCAGTCCTAGTTCAATATGTTTTGTCGTTATGTTGTCCACGTTTGCCTTGTCATTTGTTATTTATTTTGCAAGGTTTGTGTTGTGGAAATTAATGATTAAAATGTTTTAAATGATTGTTTATTTATTTTAGATTAATGTTGTTAAAAGCTTTTTATTTAATTTAATTAGTTAAATTTAATTTATTTGGTAAAGTAATTTAATCCTTGTGATTAAATTTATTTTATTAAGTAAATAAATTAATTGATTAAATTTATTTATTAAGTGAATAGATTAATTGATTAAATTTATTTAGAGATTAAAATGTGGTTTGAATTATTAAAATGTAAAAATGACTTGTAAATGCTTTAAAGGAAATATTTGTGTGTTGTTGAGAAAGATATTTTAATTTTGACAAGTGTTGAGAAAAGTAATTAAGGGATTTTTATTGAAAATGATTTCTGAGATAGAATAATTGGTATTAACTGGAAGAGGTAAGAGATTACTTCACGGGAATGGAAAGAGGGGTATTTTTTAGAAATTTTTTTGTTGAAAATTGGAGTAGGTTCTTGGGAAGATTTTGGGCTTTGTATTTTTGCATCTTTCTAGGACTCTGGTTATTGTTTTGCATCTTTTTGGAAGTAGTTTTTTTTGGTAGAAGCTTTGGAAATTGGAATTTGCAAGGGAAGCTCTTCTTCAATCTTCATTTCTTCAAGCTTCTAGAAAACAGGTTCCTTATTATTTTAATTTTAATTTTGCAATATTTTCCTATGCAAGAAGATTATGTATTTCTATAGAAGCTTTGTTTTATTTTGCAAATTGAAAGATTGTCTATACAAAAGAATTTATAATTTATGTAGAAGCTTTTAAATTATTTTGTAAATTTGTAAGGATTATGTGTTTGAAAATTTGTCATGAATATTTTAGTGCTTATGTGGAAAATTTATAGTGAAATTAGAGAGCCTCTGTGAAATTGTTATTTTAAACAATAGAAAACTCCTGTTTAAAAATTGGGGAAAATCTTGTGGAAAATTTATAGTGAAATCAAAGAGCCTCTGTGAAATTGTTATTTTAAACAATAGAAAACTCCTGTTTAAAAATTGGGGAAAATCTTGTTTGCATTGGAAAAAATCTTCTTGTAAAAGATTGATGCCTTGTTGTATTTTACCAATTAGTCTTATTTTGCTGGGGAAATTGAAAACCTTTGTATCATTTGATAAAATCTTCCTATAGAAAATTTTGTTAAAAAAAAATTGCCCTTCTGAACAATTGTTATAATTTAGTTGTGCATATATATATATATATATATTATGTATATATACATATACATATATATATAAATATATTTTTATGCATGTAATTATTTTAGTTTCCTCTAGGAATGTATTTTTAGAAATACCTAAAGAATTTTTTTTTTGAAAATTTTATATTAAAAAATTAGAATTAAATTTCATACGGCGATTATTAGAGAATCGCAGGGAATTTATTAATTTTTTTTTATGAGTTTTAAGTATTCTGGGGAGGGGCGCAGGGGCTACCTCCACAGGTGGAAATAGACTATGGAGACAGTCGACGCTGCCTTCACAGGCAACGCCTAGGCTTCCCACACAATTTCTAGCCCCAATGGGAGGTATGACTATGTATGGGTATAGCCTGCGCCCAACATATAAACCTTTAATCACTTTTTTTTAAAATTCAATTTGAATTTATTTTATTTTATTAAAATTATTTTTAAAATATAATAATTACATATTTATATATGTGTGTATAAGTATATATATATACCTTGTTAATGTATGAAAATTATAATTTACTTAAATAAATGCATGCAAATTGCATGAAATAGATTGATTTTAAATGATATAATTTAAAAGAGAAAATTGATTTTAAAACATATGTAATTGGGAAATTAAGATAAATAATTAGATTTAATTTCTTGATTGTTTGTAAATGATATTGCTTCAAGTTAATTTATATGAGCAATGCATTATTGTTTCTTGAAATGGATTGGATTTAGGAAATCCTAATGTTAGTTTATTTATTTTCCTGAATTGCTTTTAAGTTGTGTTTTCTTCTATTCACGTCAGTTGGGCAATTTGGGTTAGTAGTGATCTTGTAAGTCTTCCATATGAGTTTACTTTATGAGGGAGTTGTTATGTGTTATGGTTCAACCTTTGATTTACCTTGGGTAGTGCATGTGGTTATAATTCAGTTTGAACACCCGGTTAATACGAATAGGATGTGTGATTTAGTTTGAACACCCAGTTACTATGAACAAGATGTGTTGTCCTTTGTAGTATGGTCGATATTTGTTATCGTATTTTATGCACCTTGTCTCCCCATGGTTTTTGGATTAGATCCTCATGTTGTCAGTAGGGGAGTGGTTCTTAGTGGGGGTATGACACACAAAGAGGCACTAGGGTAACTCACTGAGGGTTTAATCAAGTGATAACTTAAAAAGAATTAATGAATGGGTAACTTTCATAATAATAAAGATAATGAATGTTTCTCTCATGGCTCAAGTGCTTGTTTAGGCTTGAGGTGAGATGAGAAGCATAGTTTGTATGGGGGTCTGACAACCGGTAGAGGCAGCCATGGTAACCCGAAATGGGGGTCCGGTAGCCCAGGAAGGTTACACTAGGGTAACTCATAGAAAATTATGTGTGACACTCCTCCTATGACAACAGTATGTTTTGTGAAAGTGATAAACTTGATTCTTTTACTCTAGAAGCAATGTAACCTTTATGTTATGTTTTGTACTTGTGTAGTTTAATCTTGAGTTTTCTTGTGTCTAGAGGTTGTTGGTATTTTCTAGGAAGCCCTTTTACTATCTCCTAACACGAGGGTGGTCCTTCGGGTACCACTTGGTTGGGTGGAGTGTGCACCTTACACTGTTGGGTGCCCAGTTCATGTTCATGATGGTGGGTGCTTCCTGATTGGAGAGCTCGTGTGTACCAATGGATATGTACTTTCTATTATGTCTCATTTGTATCAGTTCGATACATTGTATATGTACTACTCAATTGTATTCGAGGAGGAATTTTGTATTAGTGTAATTGTAACAATATTGTATAATTTTCCTCATTTTGGAAATGAACTTTGTAATTGTTTATGAAATGAATGCAATTTATAAATGGTTTCTTTATGTACTTTGTATCTTATGAGATGAATTAAATGTTTTGAATGTATATAATTTAAATTCATGAGGAATATTTAAATGCTATGGTTAGATTACTTATGTATGTGGGATTCAAATGTATTGCGTTGGCATGTACATTAGAGAATGTATGTGTTAGTGTTGATCATATTACATATTAATATTACACTTTAAAAAAAAAAAAATTGTTACACTTTTGTTGTGTTTGCGTCATTCTTTGAGGTTACATGGCAGGGCATTACAACCTTTGGCTCTACTGTTAGTTCACTGTGTCCACGTAGTGCATGCTAGTTGCAGATTGTAGGGAATACAAGTTCTATTCATGTAGGATACAACACTAAGCTCAGTGTGGTTTGTCGTACGGGGTTACTCAACCAATCTCTTCATCAAAGGGTAGGGCCATCTATCAATGATAGATGTGCGGGGGACCGCATATGAGTCTGTGGTTGGCAGAAAAGCGCTTGAGTGATGCTTCTCCTCCTTAGTAGGTGACAAAATCAAAGGTTTTGAAAGGCATGAATCCTAGACCATCTATATCTTATGCTCTGAAGCTCGGAGGAGCTATGCATGCATCTTGTAACCATTTTTATGGGATGATGTAATCATTAATGATATACTTGAGTTCATTCAATATGATATCTATGTTTTGAGAAGATTTGTAAAATTACATTGTAATACAATGGCAATTTGGAATTAATGTTATTTCAATTATGCATGTAATTTACATTATGAAGAACAAATTTTATTGCTATGTTTTGTCATCATGGTTTATCACTTGAGGTGAAAAAATTGGAAATTTTACTATGAAGAACATCGGGGTTGTTACATGTGGTATTAGAGCTACCAGGTTCAACTCTAGAACCTATGAGCTCATTATGTAAGAGTTGCATAAACCTTATCGAAAAATAAAGGTAGACAAGTTCTTATGCCAAGATGGCAAGAGAAAAGAATTGAGGGAAAAGATAAAGGAAAATTAGATTCCTAGAAACTTGTTTAAGTTTGGGACTAGTTTAGATTCATCCTTGGAGATAGAAACTCCTAAACCAACAACTAATTATATCCCCTTGGATTGTGGATGATTATGCAATTAGGTTATGTAGGAAGGTTAGGAAGTATAACCAATATATATCTTTATCCTATGAAATATATATAAAACTCTGAGAGATAGAGAGGATTGAGAGAATCTCCCTTATTGATAGCAACCTATAGCTTCAAAGAGTCAAGGATTCTTGGATTTAGTAAGAATACTACGAATCCATGAGTATGCATTGTTGGAATAATTTGGATTAAAGTAGAAATTCAAGGAAGGAGGTATCCAAGAGGTTGGAGAACTCTTGACTTGAATATAATTTATGTGCAAGGCTAGGAACTTGTAAAAAAGGAGATAGTACCTTAGGAATAAGGGAAAAGACCTGAATGGTCAGATAAGAAGTAAAAAATGAAGTGAACATGTTTCCACCAACCAAAATTGATGAGAACAATTTTTAATTTTTATTAAGATGAGAAAAAGAAACCAAGCAACCTTAGAGTGTTTAAGGTTACAATGTACCAAGAGTTGGGACAAAGTCACTTGGAAAGGTAAATCGTATTTATCTGAAAAAGGTTTGGATAGTACATAGATTGGTTGGAGTATAAGTAGAACTCACCAATGTGTCAACAAAAACCAACATATGTATAGAGGTTCCAAAAGGAATCAAAATATAGTGTGACATTATGTGTCAAATCAATAGAACTTGTAAGGAAACAATGCTCTAAGTTGAAAATTACATCAACAAAAGAGGCTTTGTGGGTATGGATATTCCTCCACAAAAAGGATATTGGGAAAAGAATTGTAATATTAAAGAGCCTCTTAGCTTGTAAGGTTTCTAGTTATTCAATAGATCTTTTTATTAACGATCCAATTATTGAATCTATGAGATAGAAATTAATGATGAATCTAACTTTGGGAAAAACTATATTCAAGGTATGCCATTGAGGCAAGAAAATGCAATAGGAAGAAAATTCTTGCTATGAGTTCAACTTTGAGCTGATTGAACGTCGTGGAAACACTAAGGGGGGAAGGGAGAGAGTGGGTTGACTCAGATAAAGTACCCCACCCAACAAAAAAAATGTGGATATGTTTTCAATTTAGAAGAACTAACTTCTTAGTAAGTCATGTACTTCATGACCACAAGGATAAGGTATTGAAATTTTGGAGAAAATTAGTGGAAAGGTCAAGGATTGAGACCTATTATCACACCATACCTTATATATAATTGACTTTAAGATCAACTTGCCACTATCATTGATGCCTTAAGGAAAGGATAGGTAAATTACTTGGTCATGAAAGGGAAGATCATTGTCTATGGGATAGACTAGGGAAGATCTAGATTTCTTATGATTAGTAAGAAATTGTCTTACTACTCCTATTGCCCTTTATGGGAAATAGCTATTGTTGATCTATTCTTAGATAGTTAGGCTATGTGTATAGTGTGAGATATGCCAATGTCATGAAGCGACTTGGCACTATTATCTAACTATGATAGGAAACCTTGGGGATGATAAGGTTTAGCTATTAAGCCATAGAGATGGTATAAAAGATACGATGTGATGTTATATGAACCACATCAAAATATCATTAGTGGAATGATCATTTGATCATACTTTATACTTGAATGAAACCCTAGGTTTAGAATAACCTATTTGGGATGAGAAGTTCATTTGAATAAAGAGAGAAACCTTAGGTTAAGTTTTACCTATTGGGTTCAGATATGTACTGGAATACTCATTGACGCCAATAGGTAGGGAATAACTTACTTGGTTGGTTTGTATATTTGGTCTTGATTGGAACATATAGGGTTAGAGTAACCTATACCATCGAACTAGTCATTGACTAATGACTTTATACTAGGATTAGAGTATACTGGGGTTGGGACTCACCTATGTGATTAAGTGAATCAATTGAGCGAAGGAGAAAATTTTGTGCTTGGTAATTATGTATGCAATTAAATTTGATATCTTTTAGGAACCAACATGATTGAACAAGGATTAATACTCAAAATTAGTACCGATGCTCATTAGAAAAGATAGATTGAGCTGAAAATCGGTTTACAATTTTGGAAAAGACCCAAGGATGGAAGTAATCCAAGTTGTGGATGTCCTAAGATAAAGGAGATTTATCTTCGCAAGGTGTCTAACCATTATTAGTTAGGAGTTAAATGTGGAATGAAACCACAAAATAGGTTTGCATTTAGTCAAAGAATAGACTATTATGGGATAAAGAGCCTATGTACCCAAAATTTTGGAGAATTAAGGGATGAAATGAGGAAATTAATGTCAGAGTTAGGACATTGGAATGACAAAGTGATGAGGAACCACTATAACCTAGAAAAGATGGAATAAGATGTTGTTGAGTATATACCAAATTATTGTCCAGTGTGCCAAAAAATGAAGAAAGGATATTGTCATTGGAAGGACATGTGTACTCTTTTGAGATTCCAAAGGGGGAGTGGTAGAACACTAGATAGTTTAACCTGTCTATGTTGGCAGAACTGACATAAAGTTGTGGTGTACAAACTCACCAAGGTAACCAACGTTGGTTGGAAACACGTTTTATGGGATTTTGGTCCTAAATAATATATTGTTTAAGGTAGTTACTTAGTAATCTTGAGAAGGTTGTCTCAGTTGAGAATGAGCAAATAATGATAAGGTTGTGTGGAGCATGATTATACTACGAGACATTCAATTGAACGAGTGCACAATATATTATTGTAGCTGAATTGACAAAAAGTGATAAACCAAATATTGAATGATTTATTGAAAACTTATAAACTTCTAACATTGAGGTTGATCCATTATATGGAAAGGAAGGTTGGAAACTCTATAAAGCTGAAATAGGATAAGAAATGGGGTTAACCTTAGACTTATTAGTTTGTCAAAAAGGAGTAATAGATCGAAGAGATCGATGAAACTTTATCAATACAAAGCTTAAAGTATGAAGCAGTATCGAAATTGATAGATGTCCAAGAGCAATATTGTGCTCAAGACGGACAAGTGGTCAAGATAATTACTTCTATGTTTAAGGAAAATGGATGTGTAAGTGATGATCGAACTTGACTTCTGAGTTATCAGAAGGTGTAAATACCAAAGGGAAGGATGGGACCCACGGTGTAGTGCGCAATACACTGCTATTCCTTTTCTATTTGGATTATACTAAGGATAAATTTATGGGTCAATGAGAACGTGCTTTCCAGTCACTATAGTATAGGTGTCATGTGTTATTCAGATATTATTGTACATGGGATGTACAAATGAGATATTATGAATACAATACATACACTCTTTGAGAGATTAAGTATGTGGGAGGCATACAAGTTTTCCCTATGCGATAGCAAGGACACTCGATGCAACAGGAAGGACAAGGTTGTAAGGACTAATGATACATAGGATGAATGTTTTATAAACCTTAAATATTTTGAGAATGGTAAGTAAATTTTTTATTCAACTTTATCTATATGTTAAAGTTCTATAAATCATCGAGGACGATGATTCACAAGGGGGGAAGTATGTTACATCCTAATTGTGTAATTTCTATTTACTATTACTATGTAGGGTAAACAATGAATATAATGTGAATTCCAAAGATGAATAAATTGTGTTTGCACTTTGTTACCAAAAGAATTATGAAAATATATTATCTCATTTAAATGATATGTGAAGAAACATATATGTGAAATGGATGGATATTGAATTGATATTCTAACTTTGGAGATGTATTATATGTAATGAATATTTTGTCAAATAGTTGATTACCTTGGGAATATGTTAGTGGATGTAGGGACAGGTTCATTCCTCCAGGCAGAGGGTAAGTATCACTGAGGAGAAGATCTTGGTCGGGTAACCAATAACGTAACCTATCTGAGCTTACACACACACTCACAGTAGAATGGTTGAGCCTAGACATAGTGTTGGGGAAATGGTAAGTCATCCTTAGTATTTTGTGTCACATTAATAAGGGTTGTGATTACTATTGGATACATGCTTAGGTGATATTTATTTGATTGAGCTTGTGAGTTCTTCCCTATATTGTTATGCTTGTATCGATAAAGTGAGCACATGTGGAATGGATATATATATATATATTCATCACACGTATATCTCCTATCAATAAGATAGTAAATATAGATGTGCTTAATCATACAATCAAATGAATATATATATATATAAGATATATATACATAAATACATGTATACATATGTATACATGAGCATAGAGGAATATGTATATATTTACATATATATATATAGACGATATTATGAGCAATAGTATTATCTTGTGAATATATGAAGTAATGATATATATATATCGCTTAGACATAATCATTTGATTATTGAATGAATTATTTCTTTATTGCTTGAACGATATACATATATATATATATATATATATATATATATATATATATATATATATTTGGATATATATATGTATATATATGTACATATGCACACATAAGCATTCATGCTTATTAGAGGGTGTGTATATACATATATATAATATATATTATTAATACTATATGAATGACATCTTGTTTGTATTCATTAGTATGTTGAATTAATACACACTTTATTGACAAGATATATATATACATATATTATCATATATAAACATATACATATATATATGTGTGTGTGATATTATACACATATTTATATATACTATATATAGTATATGCTTGGAGATCTATATATAAATATATATAATGTTTGAAGGCCGACTTACATAATCAACATGGAGGCCAATTTATATAGTTAGCTTGGGCTGAATGTATATTAAATATACAAGATTTCAAAAGGTTGAATAAATATGTATTGACTTTAAGTAAAGATCAAATTGTACGTAGTGTATAGTGCTATACTTGACATTGCATTACTTATAAAGTGGAATGCTTTACTAAGGGATAATAGACCGATTCATTTAAAGTTTATGTTGGGTCGATAAAGGAGAAGTAAGGTGTTAAATAGTACAAATCCAAGGTCGATACAAATGAATTTACATCTCTGTTTATTTAAAAGCACATTACTTTATGGTGAAACGTTATTGTCTAGATAATGTGAAGCGATGGAAAAGCTATAGACTGTTGTGACGAGTTATTTGCAACGTGCCAAGTCTAGTACGCAAACCGCGCCATGAGGAAAGGAGCCAATTCAATAAGGAGTGTCAATTTTTATGCCTTTGACCAAGTCGGTTATATAGTATGCAGCCAAGAGATACTTGAATGAGTTCTTTGAGTTAAGTGTTACATATTTGGTATTGATTGATTCAAATATATTATAAACCCTGCCAATTGTTGGAGAGAGCTATTTAACTTGGTGCCACCTTATGAATCCTATTTTTTGTAGATGTTCATTGTGAGGGAAATTCGAATTACACCTTTCAATCATGTGCTGATTTGAAATAGTCTCTTGTTGCTATCAATCAGTGAGGTCGATTTATAGCTTTTTTTAGCTAAGTAAGTTCTTATTTATGTGCCATCTTTTAACTAAGTCGAGTGAGTGGTTGTGCATGGTAATTGTTGTCAACACCCATGCCTATTCTATAGGATGAGAGGTCCCTTTGTTGTTGTATAAATAGTAGAGAAAACTCACTTGTTTTGGATGCATTCCATAAGCATTTTTCTCTACATTCTTATCTACTTTATTTTGTTATATTTGAGAGAGATGGTTCTAATTATTTGTAAGAGAATAGTATATTAAGTGAAATATTTTATCAACTTGAGAGATATAGGTATATTGTGGCATCACTCGATAAATCACGGTCAAGCTAGTTGCTATTTGGGAAAGCTAATTTATCATCAATCGATTGGATAAGTGGAAATAGGCATGAGGATAATTCTCCTTTATTTGTCTTAGCTTTTGAAAGATTGTTCCATGAATGCTTTAATTAGTCTATTTTGAATGCTTGATTTTAGGGGAAAATAGTATTGCTTTGAAAGGGAATTACAAGCTATTAATACTCTTTGTGAAATACATGTATGTACTCCATAATAGGAGGATTATGTTTTTCATAAGTATTACATACTACATATGATTTGATATGGGTAGCTTAAGGGTTACTCATAGCTAAGTTATTTGATTATAATAGATAGCTAGTGGGTTACTCCTAGGTTGAGAGGTACATTGAAACCTAGTGAGTTAGAGTTGTTGCTTGATGAGTGACATTGCACTCTTATAGACAAAGTTATTGTATTGAATAGAGTAGGCACAAAGCTTAAACCCTTTTAGTTAAGGATATTATACTCTCAAATGGAATAATCTAATGTTATGATGATTCCTCAAATGAGGTCAATAATTGATAAGGCTATACTCTTAAATGGGTATCACTTATTGTGCGGTATTTACTGAGTGGGGTCAGTTATTTAATCTATGATTATGATGAGTCTTATGTAGCTATATTGTAGATTATAAAGTTATACTTTAGAATAGTTTTTATTTTGTAAAGAATAGCTTGTTTACGTAAAATAGGCTCATATGTTATACCTAGGATAGTAATATCCATTGAAGGAGTAACTAGTGCTTAGGCTTGTTGGTAGAGATACCCTAGAGTATGTAGGATCAACAATAGGGTAATCCTATGGTAAGAGATTATCCATGGGAGGGATTACCTATGCATAGAATATAGTGGCCTTAAGTCAAAACAAGCTTAAGAAGATTAGGTGTAAGTTAACCTTCACTCGAAGTACTTAGTGATAACACTTTTGCCAAAGTAGTGTGATTTCCTTTGGATCCACTATTAGTTCACCGTGTCCATGTGGTGCATACTAGTTGTGGATTGTAGGGAATACAAGTTCTAGTCATGTAGGGAACAACACTAAGCTCAGTGTGGTTTGTCATACAGGGTTACTCAACCAATCTCTTTGTCGAAGGGTTGGGCCATCTATCATTCATATATTTCAAGGGATTGCATATGAGTTTGTGGTTGGCAAAAAAGTGCTTGAGTGATGCTTCTCCTCCTCAGTAGGTGACATAATCGAAGGTTTTGAAAGGTGGGAATCTTGGACCATCTATATCTTATGCTCTGAAGCTCAGAGGAGCTATGTATGTATCATGTAACCATTTTTATGGGATGATATAATCATGAATGATATACTTGAGTTCATTCAATATGATATCTATGTTTTGAGAATATTTGTAAAATTACATTGCAATACAATGACAATTTGAAATTAATGTTATTTCAATTATGCGTGTGACTTACATTATGGGAAGAAAAAAAATTATTGCTATGTTTTGACATCATGGTTTATCACTTGAGGTGAAAACATTGGAAATCTTATTGTGAAGAATATCGGGGTTGTTAAAAGTTAATTTTTGTAGCATAATAGGTAGGCTAAATAGTTGTTCATATACCATTTTTTCAAATTAAAAATTGCTATACCTTATTCTAGGAGAAAATCATAGGGGGAGTCGATATATAAGACACCATTGTTTCAAATTCAAAATTGTTGGCTCTTTCACAACTGTTTGCTTCATTTATTTTATAAAAGGCAACCTGTTGTATAGAATATGCTCTCAAAATTAGAGTAAAATCCTTTATTCTAGGAAGATTGTTCAGAATCTTCCCATCATAATAATGAACAAAAGCATCAGTCATTAACCAGAACTTTGCAAGAGTTTCATCAAATTCTACTTTTCCACTCTCTTTTCCATTCTGAATTTTATTCCCAATTTCATCCATGAAGAACTTCCTCAGCTTGTAGATCTTTTTGTTAGCCATAACTTTACCAAGTTTCAAGGATATCTTTGAGTTTTTACCCAAGGAGCAATTGACAAAATTTGGCCTTACTAGATGCAATGTCTTGAAAAGCTCTTTGAAGTTATTCTAGAAAAGAGTTCTTGAGAATATAATGTGTAGTTTTGAATTAACCTTTTTGCATGAATTCCATAACTTTGATCGACTATTTTGAGCTTGATGACCTTCATCAAGAATGAGCACATATGTGCTCTCTAAAAGAATTTTCCCAATATGCTTAGCCTCTTCATGAAGGCTCACATTTGTCTCACAAGTAGGTGGCATAGAAGAAAAAGTGTGTTTGTTATTGGCTACAATATTTTTGTATACCTAACTTGTGAGACAAATGTGAACCTTCTTGAAGAGGATAAACATATTGGAAAACTACTTTTAGAGAGCCCAGGTTTTCTCATGCTTGATGAAGGTCATCAAGCTCGAAATAGCTAATCAAAGATATGGAATTCATGCAAAAAGGTTAATTCAAAACTATGCATTATACTCTTAGGAACTCTTTTCCAAAATAACTTCAAAGATCTTTTCAACACACTGTATCTGGTAAGGCCAAATTTTTTCAATTGTTGCTTGGGTAAAAACTCAAAGCTATCCTCAACACCTGGTAAAGTTATGGCTAACAACAAGATCTACAGGCTGAGGAAGATCTACATGGATGAAATTGGGAATAAAATTCAAAATGGAAAAGAGTGGAAAAGTAGAATTTGATGAAACTCTTGCAAAGTTCAGGTTAATGACTGATGCTTTTGTTTATTGTTATGATGGGAAGATTTTGAATCTTCCCAAAATAAAGGATCTTACTATGATTTTGAGAGCATCTTCTATACAGCAGGCTGTCTTAGATCAAATAAATGAAGAAAATAATTGTGAAAGAACCAACAATTTTGAATTTGAAACAATGATGTCTTATGTATAGACTCCCCTTGTGATTTTATCCTAGAATAAGGTATAGAAATTTTGAATTTAAAATAATGGTAAATGAACAACTATTTATCCTATCTATTATGCTACAACAATTAACTACAGGTTAGAACATATCCGTATCAACATAAAATAGTAGGTGTAATTAACCTCAAACTCTATTGTGGTAATTGCTTTGTAAGGAAGTTTGCACTCCATGAACATTCTCTGTGCACATAGCCAAACATTTAAAGTTCTTAACCAAAGCTCCAAAAATGAGTATCTCGTCATTGCATGACTCCTACTTTTTCTTTGAGTATGACAGTACCTAAGCTTCTAGTGTTTCTAGATAGAACCTATAGCGGAAAAGTGTAGTCTCCATATGAAGGAACCATCTTCAAAGCTCTTCCTTGAAATGAGGGTTGAAAACATTAGAAGAAAAGCAATACCATAATTCTAAAGTAACAATTTGTATCAATCCAAATGTCATAAAATATAATTAAAAAGACAAATCCTTACAATTGGACCTCAAATTAGACCAAGAAAGTTTATTATTTTATCTTTATAATGTAGGAACTTTCTCTTTCAGAGCTTCATGATCTCAAATTGGATCTCAAATTGGACCAACAGATTTATGATTTTATCTTTAGAATGTACGATATTTCTCTGTCCGATATTCATGACCTCAAATTGGATATGAAATTGGACTAGTAGATTTATGATTTTTTTTGTCCACCGACATTTGTATTCCTATACTCAAGTTTTGCTTTTGATCGAAAACACTCGGAAGTGTTTCAGATGGGCTCAAGGTACTCTCCAACCTGGTTATTTCACTAATAGCAATCCAAGTTTTCCTAAATCCTCCATACTCGAATGTTGCATCACAATCTATTCTTCATGCACATGAAAATGCCACATATTAACCCCTTCTAAATAAAACATTTAATCATCATAAAACCATAATTAATAAATCATTTTAGTTTCAAAAAGAATCCAATGTCATTTACAATCAAAACAAAAGCTATATAAATTACAAAAAATCCATGAAGCCTCCTAAATATAGCTTAAAGCAAGTTTACAGGATGGGTTTCAGCATAAGAAACTTTCTACTACAACTCTCAATGAATGTATTATAAGCAGAAAATAAAATTCTTCACACTTGAAGTAATGTAGTCAAACATTTATTCCAAAAGTATGTTAGTAGGAGTTAACTAAAAATAAAATGATTTTTTGCTTGGTTTCTTTTATCAATATGTCATGTGGAAATAGAATAATCACTAAGAAACCCTAACAATAAAAAATAAAGTAAAGGTTCAAGAAAGGAAATTCCAATGTACAATTATTGTGTAATGGTGACGAAGGCACTTATATGTGTTGGCAGATGGTTAGCGCTCCCCTCGGGATTCATGGCATGGATTAACCACCTCTCGTGGATCCGTTAACTCTAGAATTTGTATCGGGAATTAACAGGTCGATCTTTTGGTGCAATGACAACTGTGGGCCAACAATTAGTATCAGAGCCAAAGGTGTTAGGTTTGAATCCCCTCAGGTAACGTTGAGGGGGAGTTTGTTGGCAGATGGTCAACACTCCCCTTGGGATTCGTGACATGGATTAACTGCCTCCCATGGATCCATTAACTCTAGCAATTGTATCGAGCATTAACAAGTCGATCTTTTGGTGCAACAACGACTGTGGGCCAACAATATGAGCATGACCTACATACAAATCCCTGCCATTGAATTGTCATCCATCGAAAGAGAAAATAAGCAATGTAAGGATTTGAGCAATATAAGTCCAAAGGGTTATGCTAGAATGGTAATGAAATCACCATAAGAGCACAACCAAGGAACAAATTCTTGTGACTGTAATTATGTGATCCATAACTCTATTGGTCATGTGGCACAGTTGTGTTATAACAAATATAAAATGCATTCATGTGTGACCCAAGTTTAATGTGGCTATGTTGTGATAGAAATGGAGGCACTCGTGTGAGCACAATTCATGTACAAATTAATCATTTCCATCACAATTAGGTGTCAATCATCATTGGGCGCATTCAGGTTGACTCAAGTTTAATAGGTTACAATGTAATGATAACATAATCCAAGAGTGACTACCTCTTCCTAGAATAAGGAGCCTATAACTCAAGTTGATATGCAGAGTGGTTGTGTTATATCAATTACGTAGTGCATTCAAGCACAACCCATGTTTAATGGGCTATTCTAGAGAGTGATCAAGATTTTCTAAACCTTATGAATGTTACTTAAAAGTGTAAAGCTTAAACTATAGACCAAGTTTGTTACATAATTGAATGCAATCTTGGGTTACCATGAACTATAATAATGTGATCTGCTAATAACCACTATGGGAATTATTAAAGCAAGACCCATGTTATATAGGATACATTTCCCTAATCAGGTTTACATACCTTAATGATTAAATACAAGCTTGCCACACACTCTAGGATACAATCCTAGATCATACCACACCTTGTCAAGATAGCTTATTTTCTGACCAAGATTTAAGGTTGTTTTTAATACCAATAGAAGCATTGGTAAGAGCATGACTAGGGTACAAATGCTAGGCCTCTGTAGAAATATAAACCATAACTCGAAAGCAAAAAAAATACCCAATACCAATATTTTTAAATACCCATATAAAGAAAACGCCCAATGTCCTTTTTTAAATACCAAGATAGTCAATAACAAAGGGTTCATCGAACATCAATTTTTTTAATACCCAGGAAAAATGAACAAAATCAAAATTTAGAAAACTGTGTAATAATAGAAAAGGTTCAGACCCCATTTATTTCTCAGAAAAAAACATTATCTCGATAGCAAAAAATATCTAGTACCATTTTTTTTCAATACCCGTTTCAAGTGAAAATCCAGCATAAAAATACCCAAACAACCAATTAAAAAAATATCGAGCATCAGTTTTTAAACATACCTAGATATCCAGTAACAAAATAGTTAGTATCATAAAATTCAAATAGCCAAATAGTAATTCACGAAAACACCCAACATCAAATTTTTCAAATACCCTAAAAAAAATTAAGAATGGTTTGCTTACCTCTGAGACAATCACAACAAAAAGCTCAAAATCCTCAAGACATACTTCCAAGTGGGGAGTTGTCTAATAGAAGGATAGATTTGGCTACATTCTAGACCCATACCTTGAAGCACTAATAGTAGGAGATTCCTCCACTAGGAAATCCCTTCGATTACTGCTCAATATCTCCATGTTCAAAATCCTTCAACCTCTATTTTTTTTCCTAGACTATTTCTTCTAACTAAGTAGTAGTTAAAAAATGTAGGAAAATGGTGGTCTTATATTGTATGATTTTTGTTAGGCATTTATAAAAAGTATATATATATAAATTTGTATGCATAGGTGTCGTCTAAAGCCTAAATTGATGGCTAGGAATATTTTCTCTCAAAAAACAAAGTTTGATGCAAAAAACTAGTCATTTATAGCTGTGATTTTATTCGATGATAAAATTAGTCATTTATTTAGTCATTTATAGCCGTGTTGCAAAAAATGAGTAGAATTTAGTCATTTTTAGTTGTCATGACTAAAAATTTTAGTCACATAGTCACTTATTTTCCAAATTCTACTAGTGCAAGAGCAAGATTCAAGACAAAGATTATTCTACTATAGATCCATTGGAGTTGATCTATACACACCTATGTTGACATACAAATACAAAAGCCCTCCAAGGAGAGGTATTTTATGTTACTCATTGATGATTTTACTAGAATGACTTGAGTTATTTTCTTACAAGAAAAATATGAAGCCTTTAATAGATTTAATTTTTTAAGGCTATGATTGAAAATGAAATTAGGTCAAATATAAAATTCCTAAGGTTTGATAGAGGTGGAGAGTGATGGAACCCCTCAAAAAAATTCTTGGTTCCACCTTAAATCTGTGAAAAATTTGGCTTGGTCCCTCGTTTCTAATATTAGGTCATGTCCCCATCACTGTGTTAGGATTTTATGTTGATTAAAACCTTGCAGAAATGGCCTATGAGTCCAATAACCCTTGGTCATTGTATTATTATAGTGACTTGAATTCCCAGTCTCTGGTTGCCTAAGTTATGTATTATGTCATTTTCATTCATCAGGTGACTGGTCCCTGACGCCTAGGTCTGAATTTCCTATAGGGCTAAGTAAGGGCCCTTCTTGGATTTCGCTTCCTTTGCTTGTTATGACTTAGAAGTTTTTGAGCCCTTTGTCTCACATAATCCTAGAGGGTCCCCTCCTCAGAACAACTTAAGTGCATGTGCTTAAAGTTTTCACTTAAGTCTCAATGGCCATCATATCATTATTGCCCATCATTGATTACTTTTTGAGTGTATTTTTTAAATTGGCGATGAGTGATGAATGATATTTCTTTGTTTTCGCTCATCATGAATATTTGTTGGAGCTCTTGGAACAATCTGCGATGAGCGATGTTCCATGTATTGTAAAGGAATCACTTATCGTCAATGGCTTTTGAGCCTTGAGCATTGTAATAGCGATAAGCGATGTCCTATAACCTTACATTCTTATCACTCATCGCGGATGGTCATAAAATGATAAATTTAAGATCAATGATGAGCGATATGATGGAATTACCTTGCATTGTGTATCACAGATATGTTTTAAGTGCTAAATTTTGCATTAGTGATACGCGATACACATTGTCAGTATGTAATTCCTCTCATCGCTAATTGTTTGCAAACTGCATGAGGAGAATTAGTGATGAGTGATTGTCTGATGTTTCTATATTTTATCGTCCATTGTGGATTCATTCCTTAGCCTAAGTTTCAAAGCCGCGATGAGCGATGAGACTCTCTAAAAGATTTCTTTCACTAATGTAATAAGATCTTATGTGCGATGTCTTTTGTACCATTGCTTTTCATGCCAGTGTACGTGTCTAAATTTGATTTCTTCACTACATCTCCCATCACTGATAGGAGCGAAGGTGCCAAGTTCCAATTAGTGATGTGCAATGGAAGAATGAGCATGAACAAGGACAGGCCAAAAATACAAGGGTTGATATTTCATTGTGGAATGTTGACATCGCTGATGACGCTAATGAAGGACGAGATGCATCCACGATAGGTGATGGCTATTGTTGGAGAAGGAAATGTGGCAGAATCTTGGGGACAATGTTTAAAGAAATAAAGTAGCAAGGTGAATTGAGAACCATTGATGTGGTTTTAAAACAGGATGATCCAACTAACTAAACTTCATCATAGCAATACATTCATCATTGATCGCACCCTAAGATTAAGGGAAGATCAATGATGAGCGATGACATGTATAAGGAAGTATTCTCTCTAAAAAACATCGGTCTCATGTACTTCGTTGATATTAATGAAGGAGCATGGATTAGGCTGGTGATACCTGCTAATTGACATATCACATATGTTTAATCAAGATTGAGAGAAGACATGGCAACATTTGAGATGGCATCATTATTTTCTAGGAGCAAGTTGCTAATGGTCAAAAAATGATGCTCATGATCACTATGGATGAAGTTTTAAATGCTTTAAAATCAATGGCCCAGATTTAAACCTGAGTTGTTAAGTTATCAACTCGCTCACATGAGGAGTTCTTCAATCATTAATTCTATATGCTCCAAGTTGTCTATTTAATGTAGGTTGATTGCTGATCATTTTCACCATCTTTCTAGTCTGCAGTGAATGTGAGGCATGGGTTAGTGAAGATGTGTGCAAGTATTAATTATTCTTGAGTTAACAAGTGAACACTCTTGTCCTGAATGGGTAGGTCTTCCATGACAGTTCAAGAGTTTAAGAGATTGATTTTGCTTGAGTTTGAGGAAAATGCACCTGAGGATGAAATTGAGACACAAGGAGCTCCTGATACACCAAAGAGTAGAAGGGGACATAGGAAATTCAAGAAGTATGGTGTCAAGAGTAATTACCATCTATAGGGCCGAATCGTTTAAGAAGAATTGGTCAAATTCAAATTCAAAGGGAAAAAGTTGTTTGAGTATGAGAAGAAGACAAAGAAAAAGTGTAAATATCATAAGGCCTATCAGGGAGGACATAATTCTCTTAGTGAGGTTTCTAATAGCCCTTCAGACAGTGAGGTTGACACTAATCAAGAGGGTGATTTTTATCCCCTCTCCTTGATACCATATGAGGATTATGACGAGGAGGTAGTGATGGTTCCTCCAATCCCACCACAACCAAAACGCGGGCGATTATCTTCTAAGGCTGATGACTCAGAGTGATGACTATGCCCTTTTTTTTTATGATACCTTGCCCCTTTTGACAGGATTGTCCTATTCAACATTCATGTGATTTCTTGTTTCTAGCGCTGATACAGAAAATTTATGGGCTAGTGTATTGGAGAAGTATCAAACTAAATGACCTTGGTGGCATGTATGTTGTTTCCGGATGATATACAAGTTTGTGTTGGAGCTACTAGTGGATAATATTCTTTGGTCAACAAGGACGAGGATTCAATGTTGCTGCAACAATCTCTCACTTTTGAGGAGTTGGCATGTCCTCATACAAGGAATATGGAATGTGGTCTTTTACTCTTCCATTTTCCTTAATGATTGCAAGTAACTAACTAAGGATGTCTTGATTTCTGGTGCAAATGAAATGAAATGTAATTGTAATTAAGCATGATGCTTGTTGCTCCCTTATTCTATAAAAGGGATTTCAGGGCTTATTACAGAGAGTCAAAAATTTTAAGACTCAATAGGGTTTTAGGTGAATGCTAAGTTTAGGAAAAGCACTTTGAATAAAATATTGATAAATAGGCCAGTAGTGTGTCTTGGGTATGAAATCCTATATGTAATAGTCTTAAATGAGTTTTATAGAAACTACTAATATTGAAACAAATCTTAGTCTAGAAACAAATACTCTCCTATGTATATTTCTTACAAGTTATGAATGAACAATACTAATGGTGTTATCATTTATCTTCAAATGTTCCATTTGAATGTATTATTCTATTTTCAGCTTTAACTCAATGAGTTGATTAAAAGGATTTAATAGGGTTATAAACTTTGTAAGGAATTGCTTAGGATTTATAAGAAGTGAGTGTTTCAGGCATTGTGAGTTTTCATAAATGCAAAGCACTATGAAAATAGTCCAACTATTTCTAAATTGAGTAGTTTATATATTACTGATTCTTACATATTTGACTCTATTGCTCCAATTGATGAGACATTGGTCAGTTTGTTAGAAAATCTTGCATGAAATGAACAAATAGTGTACCTGGCCATGGAATTAAAATAAGAAAAATATTAATTTAAAATATTTTCAAGGATAGTGTGGGTTAGGAATATCCTCTATTCCTAGCAAATAGATAGTCATTCATTCGAATATCCACCAAATCTTCAGTGAGATGGGTTTTATTTGCAATAAATAGGAATCGATCTATGTATAAATGTGTTACTAATCGAATAAACTTCACAAAAACACAATTGGGATCACCCTCCTAGGTTTCACAGAGCCTAAAGTGAAGGAGTAAGGACCACAAAATCCTATACTCGTTGTGTTGGCCACTAACCCTGCAGTTCTTCACTATAAGAGTTCACTACTTTTTAGAGAATTACTTGGTTTTGCTGGAAAAATCGCCAACATAAATGGCAACTCTACTGGGGACAAATTTGAATATCCAGTTGTAGACTAATATGTTATAGATTCAGGAATTTGGTGAATTTGAACATCTGGTTAAGATATTGAGAAGTTTTCAGACCTGGAGATGGTTGTGTTGCAGCAATTTTAAATGAATCTATGTGTGACTTTGTTGTGGGGAAGACCCAGAAGGAAATTCATCTTTGAAAGAGCTTCATACTACTTGAAGTGTAGTCTTCTATGAAGGGAGGTGGCGACTCTATCAAAGAACTTGATAAAGACATAAAGAGATTTCAAATCTACAAAGATTTCCAGTCAGGAAGAAGAATTTACAGCAGCTACACATATCCAGGTATTCTTTAGTTTTTGGTTTTCAAGAAAGATAAATTTGTATATGAAAACCATAGTTCTAAATATTTTAAAAATTTGATTCCCTATTAAGTGATTAAGCACTAAGGAAGGGAATAGTAGTGATTTTCTGCATACTTATGTATTACTAGATTGTAGTATCAATTATGAAATGAAGTATGAAATATTTTTGAAGAAACTCATTTAGAAGATCTTAAGCAAGTTGAGATAGAATTTTGTATAGTAAAAGCTTGAGGTCATATTGTAAAAGAAATTTGAGTTGCTTTGTAACTACAAAGTTAGTTTGAAGAAGCTTGTAAGGGTTTAAGAAAATGTATCATCAACCTATGCATCCCTGTGTGGACCCAAATATAACTATGCATAGTGCTCAGCCCTTATCATGTAATAAAATAAATTTCAGCACTGGAAGATATAGGCCCATCTATTTTAGTGGTATTAATGGTTACTGAAATGTTATTCCATCTGACATCAGAGGTCAGTTACCAAATTTTAGTGGCACAATAATTAGCAAGAAAGCGTCTATAAGAATTCAACAATTTAATAGATGATTATGAAGTTGATCACGAGGATGTGATTATGAGGTTATTTGTTCAGTCTTTGAAAGGATATTCAAGAGATTGGTTCTCTGATTTACCAGAATGCTCTATTTGTTCTTGGGAAGAGTTTAAAGTAGTGTTTATGGAGTAGTTTGGTGAAAGATTCAATGTTAGTTCTATGCTCAATAAGTTTATGAACATTCAAAAAGAGGGGGACTAGATGGTCCTAGTATTTAACTGAAGATTTACTAAAACATTGAGGGATGTTCCTGTGTTCTTGACACAAAGTGGTGCAGTGTGTTTAGTTGTTTATTTTGGAGCCTTTGATAATGAAATGAGCTACTTGTTGATAGATAAGGATCCTAAAACTTTGTATCAAGCATATGGGATGGCCATGAACATTGAAAACAAATTGAAATATGGAATGCAAAGGAGTTATCTATCTACTGGTATGTGTTGCCTTAAGACACCAAATGTTGATGAAAGGTGTAAGTCAAAATTAAAAATGACTATCAGAGCACTTACATCCATATTGTTTCAGCTTATACATCATTCCATAGTGTTGTTCCCACTAGCCCTATTATGAGCTATGATTCAAACAATGACTTGAGTAAAGAAGACTTATTCCAATCTGGGATTATTCCTCATATTAATAAAGAAAAGGTCAGTGAGCATCCAAACAGTGTAATGTATGCACCACATAATATAGCTGATAAAGAGATGGAAGCAATTTTAGATATTTGGCATATCACACATTGTAATAAGACTACTAGTTGTAACACTGATGAGGTCACATAAAGGTTTCATCTGTACTCTTATGGTTCAGATGAATCTAGTAAATTGTTTGAAGAAAAGAATGATAATGAGCTAATGTATTCATCATCTAGCATGCAAGAACCATGTAGTCTTTATTTCAATATTGTTGGGGTTGATATCTTTGGCAATGGTGAGCTTGGTTTCATTGGTCCTGTTCATGCACATTCAGCTCATGAGGTTGAGTATGTTGATTGTTATTTTGCTAGTCATAATAGCTTGTATGGAGTGGAGTTGGAAATTTTTACATCAGATGAGGATAGCATTAGCATGCAACATGTTGATGATATAACTTAACTTTCAGATGATCATGTTATGTATTGTGATGGGAATTTTAAGCCACTAATTCTGGTTGATAATGATACAAAGTTTGAAGAGCTCTCTGACCATGATATCTCAAGTCATGTGGACATGGCAAAAATTCCCAATGTCTGTACTGAACAATCTAAGGGAGGAAATGCAGTTGAAAATATGTTTATCTGCTCTTCTAGTGATTACAGTGATTTAGAGTGTAATAATGACTTGAAGGAATTGGACCTTCATGTTGAGAAAGATGAGGCTTTTATGTCAAAAATGAGTGTGATGAAAAATCCATTATTTGACAAGCCTCTATCTTCACTAGAGATGAGTAATGATGACCCTTATTGGTGCAAAGATAATCCACGCTTTGTTGAAAACTTTGATGATGTATCTGATGTAGAGTTAGAATATGACCTTATGCTAACAAAGGAACCCATTGATGAGCTCTGCAAGGGTATTTATTATGAATGTTTCACCTTTGAAATAGGTGTAACAAATAAAGATGAATATTGTGATGCCACTTGCAGGAGTATGAACATTTTTCAATTTCCAATTCAGTCTCGAGGTATTTTGATGGAGCATGGCAATGCGATGAGTAACAAGAAATGATATTTTCAATATGAACATGTTTCATATGATGAACATAACACATATGTTTCATTTAATTATGAAATTTTGTAGTTTGTGCCTGATAATACAATACAGAATGACCAAGATTACACTAGCAACAATATACTCAAAAAAATTGAGAAAAATACTAGTAACATTGTTTGTAATTAGATAGGCCCCAAGGATATCCACATTTTTCTGCTTATAAAGAGATAAATATACTTGTTGCAGTGGTATGACAGGGGTAAATGTGGATAGAAGGACATCAGTTCTTTTGAAAGGCTAGTTTTTGCAAGAGGCAAGAATTAGCCCGAGGTTTCAGTGGCCTAGCACCACCAAACAAGAAACAAAGCTTGGTTGGATTGTAGAGTGCATAATAAAATTTGCACCTCAGGAGAAGTTTTCAAGTGGAGTGGAGATTGGATCTCCCTTTCTAGGTCTTTTTGCCTATGTAAAATATTGTACATATGTTCTTTCTTTTTGTTTTGGTTCTTCTATCTAGTCTGCTTCACCCAAAATTATGGGATCTCACCATGCCTGCAAGAGGCATGTGTCCCCAATAGGAGCCACTGATGGAACCCCTCAAAAAAATTCTTGGTTCCACCTTAAATCTGTGAAAAATTTGGTTTGGGCCCTCATTTCTGATATTAGGTCATGTCCCTATCACTATGTTAGGGTTTTATGTTGATTAAAACCTTGCAAAAATGGCCTATGAGTCCAATAACCCTTGGTAATTGTATTATTACAGTGACTTGTATTCTTGATCTTCGGTTACCTAAGTTATGTCTTATGTCATTCGCAGTCATCAAGTGACCGGTCCCTCACGCCTAGGTCTAAATTTCCTCTAGGGTTAAGTAAGGGGCCTTCTTGGCTTTCACTTCCTTTTCTTGTTATGACTTAGAATTTTTTGAGCCCTTTCTCTCACATCATCCTAGAGGGTCCCCTCAGAACAACTTAAGTGCATGTGCTTAAAGTTTTCACTTAAGTCCCGATGACCATCATAGCTTTATTGCCCATCGTTGATTACTTTTTGAGTGTATGTTTTAAATTGGCGATGAGCGGTATTTCTTTGTTTTCGCTCCTCACGAATAGTTGTTGGAGTTCTTGGGACAATCCGTGATGAGCAATGTTCTGTGTATTGTAAAGGAATCGCTCATCACTAATGGCTTTTAAGCCTTGAGCATTGTAATAGAAATAAGCAATGTTCTTCGACCTTACGTTCTTATCGCTCATCGCGGATGGTCATAAAATGATAAATTTAAGATCAGTAATGAGCAATATGATGGAATTCCCTTGCATCACATATCGTGGATATGTTTTAAGTGCTAAATTCTGCATTAGCAATATGTGATACACATTGTCACTATGTAATTCCTCTCATCGCTAATTGCTTGAAAACTGTATCAGGAGAATTAGCAATGAACAATGATCTAGTGTTTCTATATTTTATTGCTTGTCACAGATTCATTCCTGAGCCTAAGTTTCAAAACCGCGATGAGTGATGAGACTCTTTGAAAGGTTTCTTTTGCTAATGTAATAAGTTCTTATGTGCAATGTCTTTTGTACCATTGATTTTCATGCAAGTGTATGTGTCTAAATCTGATCTCTTCATGACATCTCCCATCATTGATAGGAGCCAAGATGCAAAGTTCCATTTAGTGATGCGCGATGGAAGAATGAACATGATCAAGGACAGGCTAGAGATCCAAGGGCTGATATTTCATCGTGGGGATGTTGATATAGTTGATGAGGTTGATGAAGGACGAGATGCATCCACGATAGGTGATGGCTATTGTTGGAGAAGGAAACGTGGCAGAATCCTGAGGATAACATGTAAAGAAAGAAAAAAATTAGCAAGGCGAATTGAGAACCATTGATGTGGTTTTAAAACAGGATGATCCAATAGACTAAACTTCATTGCGGAAATACTTTCATCGTTGATCACACCCTAAGATTTAGGGAAGATCAACGATGAGTGATGAAATGTATAAGTATTCTCTCTAAAAAACACCAATATCATGTACTTCGCTGATATTAATGAAGGAGCATGGATTAGGTTGGTGATATGTGCTAATTAACAGATCATGTATGATTAATCAAGATGGAGAGAAGACGTGGCAGCATTTGAGATGGCATTGTTGTTTTCTAGGAGCAAGTTGCTAATGGTTGAAAAATGATGCTCATGATCACCACAGATGAAGTTTTAAATGCTTTAAAATCAATGGCCTAGATTTAAAGCCGAGTTGTTAATTTATCAACTCACTCACATGAGGAGTTCTTGAATCATTAATTTTGCATGCTCCAAGTTGTCTACTTAATGCAGGTTGATCGATGTTCATTTTCACCATCTTTCCAGACTCCAGTTAATGTGAGGGGTGGGTTAGTGAAAAAGTGTGGGAGTATTAATTATTCTTGAGTTAAGAATTGAATGTTCTTGTCCTAAATGATTAGGTTTGCCATGGAAGCTCAAGATTTTAAGAGATTGAGTTTGCTTGAGTCTGAGGAATATGCTCCTGAGGATGAAATTGAGATGCAAGGAGCTCCCGATACGCCAAAGAGTATAAGGGGATGTAGGAAATTCAAGAAGTATGGTGTCAACAGTAATTAACATCTACAGGGAATTGTTTTAGAAGAATTGTTTAAGTTGAAATTCAAAGGGAAAAAGCTTGTTGAGTATGAGAAGAAGACAAAGAAAAAGTGTAAATATCGTAAGGCCTATTTGGGAGGACATAATTCTCTTAGTGAGGTTTTTGATATCCCTTCAAACAATGAGGGTGATAGTAATCCATAGGGTGATTTTTATCCCCTCTCCCTGGCACCATTTGAGGATTTTGATGAGGAGGTGGTGACGGTTCCTCCAGTCCCACCATGAGCAAAACACAGGCGAGTATCCTCTGAGGCTGATGACTTAGAGTGATGACTATGCCCTATTTTTGTTTTTGATGATACCATGCCCCTTTTGACAAGATTTTCCTATTCAACATTCATGTGATTTCTTGTTTCTAGTGTTGATATGGAAAAATTTTCAGGTTGGTGTATTGGAGAAGTATCAGACTAAATGACCTTGGTGGCATGTATGTTGTTTCCAGACGATATACAAGTTTGTGTTGGAGCTACTATTGGAGAATCTTATTTGGTCAACAAGGACAAGGATTCTATGCTCCTGCAACAAACTCTACCTTTTCAGGAGCTAGCATGTCCTCATAGAAGGAATATGGAATGAGGTCTTTTACTCTTCCATTCCCCTTAATGATTGCATGTAACTAACTGAGGATGTCTTGAATTCTAGTGCAAATAAAATGAAATTTAATTGTAATTAAGCCTAATGTTTGTTGCTTCCTTATTCTATAAAAGGGATTTTAGGGCTTATTATAAAGAGTTTATCTTTTTAAGTTTCAATAGGGTTTTAGATGAAAGCTAAGATTAGGATAGGCACTTCGAATAGAATACTAATAAATAGGCCAATATTGTGTCTTGGGTATGAAATCCTATATGTAATAGTCTTAAATTAGTTTTATAGAAACTACTGATATGGAAACAAATCTTAGTCTAGAAATAAATACTCTCCTATGTATATTTCTTACAAGTTATGAATGAAAAATGCTAATGGTGTCATCATTTATTCAGATGTTCCATTTGAATGTATTATTCTATTTTCAGCTTTAACTCAAGGAGTTCATTAAAATCCTTGAATAGGGTTATAAACTTTGTAAGGAATTGGTCAAGATTTATAAGAAGTGAGTGTTTCAGGCATTGTGATTTTTTATAAATGCAAAGCAGTATGAAAATAGTCCTATTTCTAAATTGAGTAGTTTATATATTATTGATTCTTACATATTTGACTCCATTGCTCCAATTGATGAGACACTGGTCAGTTTGTTAGAAAATCTTGCATGAAATGAACCAATAGTGTAAATGGCAATGGACTTAAAATAAGAACAATATTCATTTAAAATATTTTCAAGGATAATATGGGTTAGGAATATCCCCAATTCCTAGCAAATAGATAGTCATTCATTCGAAGATCTGCCAAATCTTTAGTGAGATGGGTTTTATTTGCAATAAATAGGAATCAATCTGTGTATAAATGTGTTACTAATCGAATAAACTTCATGAAAACACAATTGGGATCACCCTCTTAGGTTTCACAGAGCCTGAAGTGAAGGAGTAAGGACCACAAAATCCTATACTCGTTCTGTTGGCCACTAACCCTGCAGTTCTTCACTATAAGAGTTGGATACTTTTTAGAGAATTGCTTGGTTCTACTGGAAAAATCACCAACAAAGAGTTTACCTCAAATGAGTTAGAATAATTTTGTGAAGAACATGGAATTAGGAGACAATAATCTATTACAAGAACTCCTCAATAAAATGGAGTGGTTGAAATAAAGAATAGAACAATTGAAGAGATGGTCGGAACAATGGTAAATGAAGCTAAGTTTCCTAATGTATACTAGAGAGAGTTAATTCATATTGCTATTGATATACATATCCTTAACAAAGGAAATATAAAGGTAAAAAATTGCAAGACACCATGATGAGTTTTGGAAAGGAAAACCTGCATCTGTAAAAAAAATTATAATATTTGGAAGTAGATGCTACATCAGAAGGGATGAAGAAAATTTAGGAAAGTTTAAGTCAAGATTCAATGAACGTATCTTTCTTGGTTACTTAGCAAGGAGCAAGGTATGAAAATGCTACAATAAGAGACGAAACAAGATTTTTGAGAATATAAATGCGAGAATTAATGAGGATCTACATCATTTTCCATTAGTTAAAAGGGATCATTATTTTGAAGAATTTGATAGTACAAAAGAAGAAGTTGAAGTTGAAGATCCAGAAAGAGGGCATACAAGAACACCAGATAGACATGTTCAAAGAGATCATTCTAAAAATTAAATTCTTGTACATAAGAATAAAGGTGTTATGACTAGGAGAAGGTTAGCAAGAATGAATGAACAACATTAAAATTTTCTCTATTGTATTAAATTGCGCGCAATAATTTTGCAAAGGATAGAAAATATGAGAATTAAACTAATGCAATGGAAGAATAATTAAATCAAATTGAAAAGAATGAGACTTGGGAGCTTGTTCCAAGACCTAAGGATAAAAATGTAATTGGCACTAAGTGGGTGATGGCACTTTCAAATTTGAAAAATTTGAAGTGCCCATATTGAACCCTAAATTTTTTGTTCCATCTCGAATCCTTGTTACATATGGATATAGGGTTGTTATATGAGGGTTTAGGGTTTTATTTGTTATAACTGTTTGTAACATTTTGTTTGATCGTTGGCTTCATATTGCCCATTTGTAGTCACTTTAAAACGTCTTATGTCATTCATTGTCATCTGGTAACCAGTCCCTCAAGCCTAAGTCTGGGTCTTATATTTTTATAAGGTTTAAGTAGGGGGCCTTTTGGCCTTTACATCCTTTGCACTTCATGACTTGGAAGTTCTCAATCCCATTTTCTCATGTCATCCTAGAGGGTCCCCTTCATTAGAACAACTTAAGTGCACATGCTTAGGGTTTTTCACTAAGTCTCGACGGTCATCTTACTTTATCGCTCATCACTGATTTCTTCATAAGTGTATATTTTGAATTGGCGATGAGTGATGAAGTGATATTTATTTACTATCTCTCATTGCAAATAGTTGTCAAAGCTCTTAAATCAAATGCACAATGAGTGATGTTCTTTGTATTATTAAGGGATCGCTCATCGCTAATGGCTTTTGAGCCTTCAAATTTGTAATAGCGATGTGCGATGCCCCGACCTTATGTTCTTATCACTCATCACGGATGGTCATAAAATGATAAATTTAGGATCAATGATGAGCAATATTATGAAATTCCTTTACATCACGTGATCATGGATATGTTTTAAATGCTAAGTTCCACATTAGCAATACGCGATACAATTTGTAACTATGTAAATCCTCTCATTGCTAATTGCTTGCAAATTGTATGAGGATAATTAGTGATGAGCCTCGGCCTTATGTTTTATCTCTCATCGCGAATTCATTTTAGGGTTTAAGTTCTAAATTAGCGATGAGCGATGATATTCTCTGAAAGGTTTCTTTCACTAATATGATAAGATCTTATGTGTGATGTCTTTTGTACCATTGATTTTCATGTAGGTGTACGTGTCTAAATCTAATTTCTTCACTACATCTCCCATCGCTGATAGGAGCCAAGGTGAAAATTTTGAATTAGCGATGTGCGATGGAAGGATGGAAATGATCAAGGAATGAGCTAAAAATCCAAGGGCTGAGATTTCATCATGGGGATGTTTACATTGCTAATAAGGCTACTGAGGGACAAGATTCATCTGTGATAGGCGATGAGTATTGATGGAAAAAGCAACATGGTAGGATCCTGAGGATATCGTATAAAGGAAAGTAACAAGATGACTAGAGAACCATTGATGTAATTTTAAAAAAAAATGATCCAATGGACTAAACCTCATTGCAACAATATTTTCATCGCTTATTGCACCCTAAAATTTAGGGAGGATTAGTGATGAGCGATGAGCTGCATAAGGAAATATTCTCTCTAAAAAACACACTGGTCTTATGTACTTCACCAATATTAATGGAGGAGCATAGATTAGGTTGGAAATAAATGCTAATTGTCAGATCACATATGATTTATCAAGATTAAAGAAGAACATGGCAGCATATGGGATAGCATCGCTATTTTCTAGGAGCAAGTTGCTAATGGTCAAAAAATGATGCTTATGGCCACCTTGGATGAAGTTTTAATTTCTTTAAGATCAATGGGCCTGATTCAAAGTTGAGTCGTTAAGTTATCAACTCGCTTGCACAAGGAGTTCTTGAATAATTAATTTTGCATGCTCCAATTGTCTATTTAATGCAGGTTGATTGTTGTTCATTTACACCATCTTTCCAGTCTGCAATGAATGTAAGGTGAAGTGTGAAGAACAGTAAGAGGCTACTTGTTTTTCCTAAGTTGAATATTGAGTACTCTTCTCCTGAGTAAGTTGGCTTTAAATTAGGTTTTCAGGTCTGGTTAGGTATTTTTGTGTTGGGTTGGTTACCATTGTCTGGGTTTATAGGTGTGTTTCCCTATAGCTCTATGTTGAATTATTAAATTTTTCTTGTTTTGGAGATGGGGAAAACTTGTGTGACAATTCAACCTGTTATAAGGTCTAGCTGACTCAATATATTTGAGTATCATGAGGATATAATTGAGTAGGAAGCCCAGGTTTCTCTTGAGGTTTCAAAGGGGAAAAGGAAGGCTAGAGGTAATAAGAAGAAATCAATTGTGTAGAGTACGTACAACTTGAGAAACATGACCCTTCCAGGAGAAGTGGTCAAGTTCAAAGGAAAGGAACTAGTTTAGCCAGTGAAAAAGGCTAGGAAAAAAGGTAAAAATCATAGGGCCTATTTGGGAAAACACAATTCTCCTATTGTGCTTTCTGATACTCCTTTGGATGCAGAAGGTGATATTGATTCAGAATATGGCCAGTACCTCCTTTCTCTAGTGCCATATGGGAGCTCTGAAGATGACATGGTGATGGTCCCTCCATTTTCATCAGGGACAAGGAGTGGTTGGGCATTCTCTGATGCCAACGACTCTGAATAGGGTCACTGCCTTGTTTTTGTTTCTAATGACACCATGGTCTTTGCATAGGAGGTACTTGTTTTCATGTGTCCATGGTTTTTCTTTTTCTCTTCCATGCTGATGTGGAAGTCCTTAGACTGATATGATATGGAATCTTTTTGTTTCAAACAATAAACGCGGTGACAACGATTAAGGGTATCCTGCACATGTTTTTTGCCTTTTGTCCTCCCCTGATCCCAAATGATTGCGTAAGAAACCACCTGGGGAGTTCTTTGAGGAGTCAGTTGAAATTAGGCTTTTGAAATGAACTGAAATGAAAATGAAATTGTAATTTCAGCTAGATGCTTGTTGCTCCCCTATTTATAAAGGGGATTTCATGACTGATATGAAGGGAGTTCAAAATTTTTTGAGTCTAGAATAGGTCAAGGGGAATGCTATGCTCTCAGAGAAAATAGAATGTAAATAGATACATTAGCAAATATATCAGAAGCTAATCTAGAGCGAAAGTTATATTGTATGAAGATATTAAATATGGTTTTACAAAGTAAATATCAGCAATGGAAAGAAAGTTAGTTTCAAAATATTGCTCTCCTGTGTATCTTTCTTCTAAATTATGAATGAAGTTATTAAGTATAATTCCATTTGTCTTCTGTCATTTGCATCGAATGGATGAGTTTGTTTTATGCTTCAGTTCAATGAATTGATTAAATTATAAAATGAGGTTATCAGTTAATGGGAAAGGGATATAGGATTTGGTAAGGAAGCAATGTTTTGAAACACGGTGAGTTAGGTTTTACAAAGTGGCATACTAATAGTCTATTAATTTTTTGAAGTTCAATCATAATTTTATTATTGAATGATTCCAAGTTATGACTTCATTTTTCCCTTAGATAGGGCACTTATTATTTTATTAGTTTATCTCATGGCCAACTAAGCTAGTAATGAATTTGGCCTAAGATTCAAGATGAAGACAAATTCATAACATATTCAAAACTACACTGCCCCAACTTTTAGTATGTAAATGCATTCCCTGAAACAAATGACACTTTCACCCGAGGTCTGCCAAGCCTTTGATGAGGTGAGTTTCTTGAGGAAATGCATTTGTGTGAAGAAATGCTCTTGACTGTATTAGATATATTATGAGCATGCATAGGATTACCCTCCTAGGTCTCACAGAGCTTGAAGAGAAGAAGTGGGGTACTAAGTACTTTACTTAAGTGTTGGCCAATCCATAGGTAAGGACTAAGATTAAGTTTGGTTCTTCAAAAACACCAATAGTGGGAATTCCAAAACAAATTGAATGAAGATGGTAAGGTGATGAAAAGCAAGGAAAGTCTAGTTTGCAAAGGATATGCTCAGGTAAAAGGTATTGAATTTGAAGAAATTTTTTCTCTTGTGGTTAGGTTGGAAGCAATCAAAATGTTATTGACATATTCAATCATTAAGAATTTAAAAGTATATATGATGTATGTCAATTCAAAATTTCTTAATGGCAACCTTGAAGAAGATATGTATATTGAAAAACTTGAAGGGTTTAGTTGTTTGAGAATAAGGATTTTGTCTATAAGTTGAAAAAGGATCTATATGGGCTCAATCAAGCTCCTAGGGCTTGGTATTCCAAATTGGAAAAGTACCTACAATAGCAAGGATTCAAAAGAGAATTGCAGATAACAATATTTATATCAAAATAGATGGTAAGCATCACTTGATTGTTATTGTCTATGTTGATGCCATCATTTTTGGTGGCATCAATAATAAGATGTGTAAGGAGTTTACAAATGAGACAAAAAAGGAATTTGAGATGTCTATAATTGGTGAGTTATCATTTTTACCTAGTCTACAAATTGTTCAACCAGATAAGGGAATTTTCATATAAAAAATCAAGTATGTAAAGGATATATTGAAGAAATTCAAGATGGAATACTAGAAACCAGTTAGTGCATGAATGGTGATAGGATGTAAGATAAGAAAATATGACGATAAATTTGAAGAAAATTAGACTTTGTATAGATCAGTGATTGGAAGCTTGTTGTATTTAACTGCATCTAGACTTGACATTATGCAAGTAATTTGTATGGTGGAAAGATATAAAGAAAAACCTAAGGAGACACATGTAAAGGTAGTAGATAACTTTCATATATTTAAAAATTACTATGGACTATGGTCTTTGGTATCCTAGAGGTGATGATTTTACTTTGATAGCATACATAGATGTAGATTGCACAAGAAGTGTTGATGACAAAAAGAGCACTAGTGGTGGATCATTCTTTCTTGGAGAAAGGCTTGTATCATGGTTAAGTAAGAAACAAGATTCAATATCCTTGTAAACATTAGAAGTATAATATATTGTTGTAGTATCATGTTGTACTCAAGTACTCTTGATGAAGAAAACTTTAAATGACATAAAGGTTGAGTATAATGAACCTATTTTTATTTTTTTTATAGTAAAAGTACAATAATATTTCAAAGAATCCAGTTATGCACTCTAAGATAAAGAATTTCTCAATCAAATATCATTTTTGAGAGAAAATATTGCAGATTGGGAAGTCAAATTAGAATGTGGCTAAAAAAGGTCCGATTGTAGATATCTTCACAAAACCCCTTTTCAAGGAGACATGTGAGTATCTCAGACAAAAGCTAGGAGGGACAACTCCTTCCTTTCAGTGAATACCTATATGAAGCACATGTCTAGGGGGAGTAATACAAAGGGATACACAATGTTACAACTATTGGTTCATAAGGGGAAATAGTGGAATGTGCCTTCTTATATCCCTTTTCCATTGATGTGAAAGGGGGAGAGTTAGTGAAAGGGGGATTACAATCAATACATAATTGCACAAAGGGGGAGATTGAAATTCAGTTTCAATTACACTTTGAAATTAGTTAATGTTAAGTTTTTCCATCAATGACAAAGGGGGAGATTGTTGGAAATATACTTGTTGTCATTGATGTTAAGGGTTGATGTCAAAAGTTCTGAGATGGAGATTGTTGTGATATTGTCTAAAATATTGTCATTGATGTCAAAAGTTTAAGGTCAAAGGTATCAAGGAAATTCTTGGAAATATCTTAATCATATTGTTGTCATTAATGTCAAAGTTGAAAAATTGAAGTGGTACTTAAACTTGTTTCTCCACAAACAAAAGGAGTAGGAAAGTATATTAAATGGTTGGTACACTCTAAAATGTTGTCTTCGTTGTTTGGAAATGTAATTAATATTAAATAATCTTTGTAGAATGAGTTGAAGTTCCATAAAAAGAGTTTAAAGACCTAATGTTTTAGAATATTTTTTTATTGATTATTCCTGCAAATGTTAGGAAGTCTACCAGACTCACTTGTTTCTAAGTTTCTACTACATTTATGGAATCATGGGAGAGCTTGCACTATATTTTTAAGGATTGTTTCTCAACAATAGTATTTGCACCATATTGTACCATCATTTTTTTTGGGTACCACATTCTATTGCAATTAATTGTTTGGAATTACACTTTAGTATACAAGTAGAACTGAGCAAGAAGTATATTGGATCCACGTTTCAAATTTTTTAATTTACAAAATATTTTTCTATAGGTGCTAGTTTAAAGACTATCTTTTATTGATTGACTATGCAAATGTTTGGATGTTTGCACCAACCAAAGGAAATGTGCACCATCTAGAGGAAGTGGGTGAAGGTAATTTGGGACCAGATGATTTTATGATATGAAGTACACACAATTTATTCACTCTCATGTTACCATATACTATTTAATGTTGAGATGACTACACATTACATGGATTTAGGACTTTGGATGTTTGTACCAACTAAAGGAAATGTAGTCCAGCTAGAGCAAGTGTGTGAAGGTAATTTGGGACTATTTGAGTTTATAATATGAAGCACATACAATTTCTTCACTCTTGTGTTACTACATATGATTTAAGGTCAAGCTGACTACACCTTACATGGATTTAGGACTGACATATGACCGACATAAATTATCTTAGGGTGTTATTGGCCCTAAGCCTGCTGGACTAATCACCAACATCTCCCTTCGGATTCGGGACATGGACTAACTGCCTCCCATGGATCTATTTATCTCTGGCATTTGTATCAGGTGTTAGTAGGTTGATATTTTGGCACAATGGAAAAAGTGTTCCAATAAATGGTATTAGATCCATGGTCATAGGTTTGAATCCCCTTGGGTGATGTTAAGGGGGGATTGTTGGACTAATCGCTAGCATCTCCCTTTAGATTTGGGACATGGAATAACTACCTCCCGTGGATCCGTTTATCTCTGGTGTTTGTATCAGGCATTAATATGTTGATCTTTTGTCACAAAGAAAAAATTGTTCCAATAAAGCCGACATTGACATAATTATAAGATGATGAGATTAATATATAGTTGATCATAGATGCAAAAGATGATAATGTGAGAAGTGTATGCATGATAAGTATGATGTAATCCAAATTGAACATTGTGAAAGTATGTCTATGTATGTATGAGCATAATTTTTCATTATTAGTTGCAAAATAAAAGTGTTGAAAGAGGTAAATGATGTGCAATGTTTCTACTAGTGGTTTAGATCAAATTTAGATGTTTATAGATTGAATTTGTGAATATTCTCATGATAGAATCATTTTATACTCTTATATCATTCATTTTGTAATATGAGGTTGGTGCCTCTTAATTTGAGTTGTTGTTTAGTGGTCGGGTTGATGCTTAGTCTGAGGGGATTGGTGTCTCCTGTAGGTTGGTTCCTATAAATTATATTGTAAGGGGATCAATATCTTCTTTGGGTTGTAGTTCTTATTGGTTGGTACCTACAAAATAGTTTTAAGCTCATTTTTCTTTTTTGAGGTTGGATTTGGGCAATAGATCCAAGAAGCTTTTCTCTCCATAGTTTTTCCCTCTAGGATTTCCAAGTAAATCTAGTGGAACAAGATGGTTCACATGAGAATTCCTACAAAACTACATGGGCAATATCTTTTTTTTCAAGCGAAAAATTCCAAGTGAGCTGAACGAAAGTCGGCTAGAAGAGAAGTTTAGATGGACATAAGGATTTCACAAAGACAACACATACCAAATTTTTCATATTATTTACCTTATGGTAAGTTTTATTGGAACTAAAAAATTGTGGGGAAAACCATGCAAACCAAACACCTATGGGAACTTGGACTTGACTTGGATGGGAGGAAAAAACTTGCATAAGCATAACTTCTTAACCATGAGAAATTTTACTAAACTTCAAAAGGCAACTGAGCTTAATTTTTAGTTCTATACCTAACTATATACTAAGAATTTTTGACAAAATACCACCCATGATTGATTTATCAAATTGATTATAAACTTGGGTAAATGCCTAAGGCACAAAAAGGAAAGGGACTCAAGCAAAAAGGGCAACTACAAATTTGAGTCCCAACACCGAATATAGAATTATATTATGTTACATATGGTTCTAAAATTTTAATGGATAATACAAAATATATAATGACTCAAGAAAAATTTATGCTTCTTTAGATTCACCCTAAGTGGGAACTCCTCATACATTGAGAGGATATAAAATATTTTAGTATTACCTTTGATATTGTTGCACTCTTCACCCAATGTGGAGCTGATTTTTGGATAGATTTATTAGGAACATTAACGGTTGGTCTACCAAGTTGTTGTCTCTAGTAGGATTTTTTAATTTTTAACAATATTTTTATTGATTTTCATATTTTTAGCTTTTCTTATTAGCTTCTTAGTAAATATAACTACCTTAATTTAACTCAAAACATGTGGAAATTAATTTAGAGAAAATACTATATTCATAAGGGTGTGGATTTCAAATTCCATGGTATATTTACACTCAACCTAATTCAAAAGGATTTTTGGGATTTATAGACCCAGGGACTCATGGAAAGTGTTTAATAACCAAATTAGTAGTTTGAGCCTTTCAAGGAGAATCCCTTTGAAATATTTTCCTTCATTATGAATTCTCTCTAGCTTATGTGAGAGGACACTTGAAAGAAGATAATTTGATTTAAAATATCTTCTATGTCAAATATTTTCAATTAGAAGTTTCTTTACCAATCAATAATATTTGGAAATATTTTTGAGGAATAACCAACGTATATTTAGAGTTGTAACTCTCTCAAACAAGGTTTCAATTTTCTCACCCCCTCTATTTAGTTGAATTAGTTAATTATGATAATGATAAACCTCTTTCTCTTGTTCTAACTCTTCATGGAAAGAGACTATTTAGGAAGAGCATTCATTCCTTTGGTGATCTCCAAGGTTTTAATAGAAAATGTGGATCCATCTTAAAAATAAATTTAGTATCAACTATAAAGACTATTTTGATATTGAATCCATCACCAATTTAGTTAGAGAAGGGATCAAGTTGTTAAAATATTTACAGATCAATAGTGCAATCTTACCAAGAACTAGCTATGGTGCCTAATAGTGCGCTTCTAAATCTATCTCCCCTCAAATATGTTAATATTGAACTTTTGGTGCATATTTCCTTGTTAGTTTTATAAACAACAAATGAAAGATTAAACTCAAATTACATATATGGTACATCCTAGTTTTGCACTCTAAACTAGATTCTTAGTCCAAATGGTTATGCACAAATGTGTTAAAAAACTACCTATCAAAGATTACAAAATCTTTGTTATACAATTCAAATCTAATTATTTTCTTTGCAAGTGCAAGGAAACCATAAAACGTGTCTTATGGAATTGTAATCTACAAGTTTATATAGAGGTCTATTTAGTCAAACCTTGTTTCTCTCCTTCCTCTTAATCTTGACTAAAAAATAATCTATCCTTGGGATTGATATATCTTGTAATGCTATTTTAGAAACCTTAAGACAAATTATTATAAGACTTTGGGAAGAATAAATACATATTAAATGATATAATCTTGAATGGCTTCTACTATGATATAAAGAATTTAGAATGGATTATATGTGCATTTTTCCTCTCTATCCAATTTATTGCAAACTTTTCTTGATTTCAATATAGAGCTAGCTCAATAAATGAGAGTCCTTCAACAACAAAATTCTCAACTCATCAACAACTAAAAAAATCTTGCAAAGAAAGTTAAAAATAAAATGAAATCCTTGGTTGACACCTTTAATGATCTAAGGCATTCTTCTTGAACAAGAAAAAATTCAAACAACATTATTTCCAATAAACATGCACTACAACAAAATAGGAAATTAACGCCTAAAATAGCACTGGAATTTAGTGCATTTGAGTTCATGAATTGGACACTTTTGCCAACAAAAAACTTGGTGCCAAATTGCATGTTCACTTTGGCACCGAATTTTGTGCCAGATTTAGTGCCGACTTTAGCACTAGATTTTGCGCCAAAAAAGCAACGCAAACAATAGCGCCTCCTTTAGCACTAGGAATAGTTTCGAGAAGCAATTTAATGTTGGAAATAGTGCCTAAATTATCGCCCAATTTGGCTTCCAATTTTGCTTCCATGTCTACTCCCATTGCTGCTTCTAATTTTTCTCCCAGTCGTGCTTCCTATTTTGCTTCTGGTATGGCATCAAAAATAGCTTCTTTTTTGGCTTCCTAATTGACGCCAAGTTTTGCTTCCATTATGATGTCCTTTGTTGCTTCAAGTTTTGCTTCCATTATGACGTCCTCTGTTGCTTTTAGTTTGGCTTCTGATTTTGCTTTTGGTTTTGCTTCTTGTGTTGCTAACATATTTGCTTCTAGTTTTTCTTCCGTTTTGCTTCTAGTTTTCTTCCAATTTTGCTTCCATTTTTGCTTCCAATTTTTCTTTTGGTTTTGCTTCCAATATAATGCCACTTGTTGCATCTAGTTTCGCTTCCATTTTTGTGTCTTTTGTTGCTTCTAATATGGCTTCGATTATTGCATCTTTTGTTGCTTCTAAAATTTCTTCCATTATTACTTCTTTGTTTGCTACTTGGATTGCTTTTGTTTTTGCTTGTTAGATAACGCCAAGTTTTGCTTCCAAGATTGCTTTTGGTTTTCTTTTAGTTTGGCTTCCATTGTTGCTTCCTTTTTTGCTTCTAAAAATGCTTCTTATTTTGCTTCCATTTATTAATTTAATGTTTTATTTCAATTTAATTTGTTAAATATATCATGCCTCTTAAATAACTCATATGATTATAGAGTAAGTAATTTAATTATTTAACTCATATGATTAAATAACAAGATAAAAAAAATTTAATTCATAATACGTAGTAGAGTTGCATGCATTATATTAAGAACAAAAAAATTTACATCCTTTTTATCCCATCTTGAAACTGGGCCAGATCAAATGGAATTGAGTGCCTACAACCACCCTTAGAAAATCTCCCAAAATATGCCAAAATTACGCCCCATGCCACGGATCCGATTACAAATTTTTCAAAGTGACACAGGCCTCATGGCCTATACAAAACAAAAACCAAAACAAACATCAACCACCCACCCGTTACCTCCCATCATTCCTCTTCATCGTATAATTTGGTGGATTCCACCAAGTTTGCAAATGCCTGACACCACTCCAAGCCTTTCGTTTCATTCAATCCCAGTTGTCTACACAGGAAGTTGTAGCCAATTGTTGCCCATCTCTTGTGGCGCTCCATACCTTCAACTTTCACGTCCATGATGAAGGGAAGCCACTTCACCTCTACGCCCTGTAGAAACATTTTGTTGATATCGTTTGGTAGTGGAATTCCAACTCCCAACTGCACCACCGCCACCACATCCATGTTGTCGAGTAGAATTGCAACCTTGAAGACCATCTTGAGCAAGATCAGGCACCTAAATTTCAAAAGATTTAGGTCTAGCAATGACGCAAGAAAACAAGAGGCAATGTCAAAATTTTCCCTTGTCTAGTTGTTAGAGAAGAAAAAATTCTTCCCATTCACCATCCTGATAGCTTCCAGACATAGAATTTCTTTGTTCAAACAAATATTCTTGAGCCTTTGATCCATAATGAAACCTGAGAAAGAAGATTTCTTTTTTGAGTAGCGTAACTTGATCGAAGTGTCCATTTTCAAGAATATTTATTCATTTCTTGAAGCTTTGTCGCTTGATATAGTCACTTGGCCTTGATACGATCGAAGTGCCAGCTATGCTAATTAATTATTTTTGCCTCTAATTTTATTGCCTCATATTTTCATATGGCTCCCTGGAGGTGGCATTCAATTTTCCATGTATTATCTACTCCTCCCTAGTCTGATCCTCCAATTCCGATGCCACCGACTCCTGTGAGTGAGCTCTGCAGCCGCCAATTTTGGGATACATTTAATATTTGAGTCCCTGAATGTAGATATGGATCGTGTGGTGATCTCATTCCCAACTTCGATGGTATAGTAAAGGCCTTGGTGTCAAGGAAAGTCAAATCTTTTGTCCTAGGGAATTATTATGGCCATACAGGTGGTTAGCCTTGTTGGATGATGTGATGTCAAGTTCTACGTCATCATCCTCCTATGGGTTGCCCATGTGCCTAATCTGGCCACTAGGCTTAGCCAATAATTAAATAACAAGATAATTATTATAACATGATCATCATCTATAATTAAAACAAGTGAGTCAAATATCTATAATTTAATTGAATTTGACAAGATCCATCCTGAGCAATAAATTAAAATCATCATATGTAATAAATATCCATCCAAAAATTATTGACCACTTCAATATATATAAATTGACAAGTCAATACTGATAAGATCATCATCATATATAACTAAAAGAAGTGAAAGTCAAATATTCTAGTAGATCAATAACATGTCAAAATAATACATGTCCAACAGTCGACATAAGTCAAAATGATACATGTAAAAATGATATCAGTAAAAAGGATAAATTATGTAACTCAAGATGATACAATTCAAGATGATACATGTCTAAATGATATAAGTCAAAATGATACATGTTAATATGATACAACTCAATAATATGGTATTGCATGCCATGAAAATGATACATATGATAGTAACCATGAAAAGAGGCATCATAAAGATATATCAACAATGATCCATGATGCAATCTATATGATCATGAATGTTACTGGCTACTACCAACAACTGCCTCATCATCATCATCACCATCGTGATCATCATCATCATCATCATCGCCGTCGTCGTCGCCATCATTGTCATTAGCCTCAGTGTCTTATGTATCTACATCATCATTATCCTCTACCATGTGATCTATACCAGAACCAAAATTTGTTGGATCTATATCATGATGAGGATCATCTTGATCTTCTAGAAGATTTGTATTCTACAAAAAAAAACATTTCAAATGAAAAGTTATGATTTATTTCATGCAATAATTTATTTTTCTATTATATATCTAATATTACAACATATGAAATGAAATCATAATCACATTACTTCATATTTCCATTTCTTATTATCACTATGATCTTAGGATGTAATTGTTGATGGTCAATGTAACACAACAATGTTAAAATAGAATATTTCTACTCTATTTCTCCTAAAAAAGATAACTAATCTAAAACCACCTATCTTCCAAGGTCTCTCTAGTTGGTTCTCAACTTTTCTAATGTTGTTAAGTGGCCTATGCAACTATAATGTTCAAGGAGCCTGCTGGTAAAGGGTACAAACTGCATAACATAAATTAATCTAACATTTGTGGGGTGTAAATAAACATCAAAAGATAGAACAGAGCTCGGGACAACAAAATATAAATTTAGATTTCCTTCAATTTAGACATACAAACTTCATAATGAGCACTTCTTTCAAACAACTAAACCATGAGATGATACAATCCATAGAATAATCTATACCACTGCATTCACTCAGTGCAAATTCAAGACATACAATTATTCACCATTCATAAACTTCAAAATCAACAAGAACACATCACCAACTTATCATTAAAATTCATAGATCAATAAACGTAAAGAAATTTCATTCACAGATAATTCAATGGAAACAGTCTCATATTCAAAATCTTTTATTGAATTTCATCAAATAAGATACATTAATGCACAACATTCACTGGCATACGAATGACCATTGTTCATTAACATCACCATTAAAACTAAAACTTGGAAATAACATGAACTAAATTGAAAACTGTAAGAAAAATGTCTAAGTATCTTTGCATAAAACTGTAAAATCTTCTAAAACTAGTAGAAATTATCCTAACATTCTCCTTAGGCTGCTAATCTTTCTTCAATTAGCTGACCTTTACAACATGGAGATAAAAACTACATATATAGACAAATCCTAACACTAATTTCTCCAATCAGAAATTGAGATCCACAAATTTAGGGAACAACTAGAGTTGCATGAGATGATTGCTCATCATGATCTTCAGTTCAATTATTGGGGCAGTAGGAGGAGTAACCACTTGTTATGAAGAAGCAGTAGTAGAGGAGAGAGGTTGTAGAATTGTTACCTTTGGTTGAGAATCAACTTCTTGATGTTTCTCTTTTTCTGCCATCTCTTTGGCAAGCCTATCAACTTTAGCTTTCTCTCTTTCCTCCTCCAATCTCCTCTGCTCCAACATGTCATTTCTCTATTTTTCCAATTGCCTAACTCTATCCCACATTTTGGTTGCTTCTTTCTCATGCTTGGCTTGTTCTTCTACCTCCAACTTCTTTAGCAAGAGCTCCTTTTCATCCTTTTTCCTTTGGGCCTCCTCTACAGCTTTTTCCTTGGCCTCAAGGTCTTCCTTTTCTCTCCTATGTCGGGCCTTCTCCTCTTCAAGGTCATGGATCTTTTGTAGGAGGGACAACTTCTCCCTCTTTGCATTAGCTATCCATTCATCTTCTTTTTGTTGCTACAAGAGGTCTTCCTTTTCCTTATGTTTCCTTGCAAGCTCTTAAGTCTTTGTTATAGCCTCAACCTCTTGTTGCTTTGCAAGTGCCTCATCTTGTGCTTTGGCATCAGCCTCTTTCTTGGCATCCTCAAATAATTTCCACTGATCCTCTACAGTCAAAACATGCTCAGTTCCAACATCCTAAATATCCTTAGCAGGTGCAGTTTCAAGAGGTTCATGGTCTAATTTTGTGGCCTCTGAAATGGTGTCCACATCATGAATCTCAACCTCTTTTTGTTTGTCTTTCTCAACCTACTCATGAAGGCTTCCTTTAGGTACTTCCCTAGTAGACTCCTCTGGGAGGGAAGGTTGAAATGAAGCCCTTCTCTAGCAGTAGTAGCTTCTACACCTTGTGATTCATGAGTTTCTTGAGTAGACATTCCCAGATTAGCATCTCCTCCAGAGCTAGGAGAAAAGTACTCCATTTTTTCTTTAGGAGTTGTCCTCCTCTTCGTTCTTCTATATCCCTAGGTACCTGTTGCTTTCCTTTTCTTTGAGGATTGAGCTTCTAGCTCCTTTGTCCTCATGACCACCCATTGGATGCTTATGTCCATCACTGTCTTGGAAAGTTGTTTGATATCAATGAATTCTTCCTCATCCCAATTTATTGGGTCCAAGCTTTTAGTACCTATATTCTCAACTTCATACCCAGGGTCCAAAACTACATCATCATCTGATAGTGTAACAGGAATATTTCCTTCGCCCCATATTCAATCATCTGTGGGATGGTAAGCCTTTCATAATTTATTTCTCTAACATCTTAGTCATCTTGCATATCAATCCAAAAATATTCTAGCAAGTTAAAATGCTTATCAAAAATGGTAGGAGCTATGCCATTCATCTTGTGCTCTGAATCAAAAAATTTCTTGGCTATATACAAGCCCAAGTTTAGATATCTTAACTCTTCACACACTACCTTTGCAACCAAATTATGAGCATAACAGTATTCTCCCAACTTCATGGGGAATTTGTGGATTCCAGGCTTGTGTTTGTTAGAAAATTTGGTATTAATCCCCAGAGCCTGATAAATGAATTCCATAAGCACAATCTTATCACTGCAGCATCTTGGCAATTGATGAGGATGTCCATAAAATCCTACCAACCTAAAATAAGAGAACTTGGGGTATTGTATATTACCAATGTCCCCATTCAACAATGAAATCCATGGCCTCTCTGCTCATTCTGTACCCAACATCTCCTGTCAACCGATTAATGATGACATAGAGGAATGCATCTAGTGTATAATGCTCCAGGGTTTGCTTGCACCAACCTACTAGAAGACTTTTCTCTGTCTTCAACCAAGAACCTGACAACTTCTAAGCTCTGATTAGACTTAGGTCATTAACTAAACCTTGCTTCAACTCTATTACAAGAGTCTCCCTCCTTGTGCTTCACCTTGGAGGACTTAACACCATTTGAACTTGTAGACAATCTCCTACACTTAGAAGGATCTAAGTGCCAACTTCATTATGAAACTTGAACTACTTGCAGGGGTGTTAGAGTCACTGATTTCTTGAAATTCACATTCAATTGAATACATCTTGGAGGATCTTCAGTCTTCACTCCTACCGATCTCAAGATTTTGCCTTGAAGAGGCCTATTTCTTGTAGCCCTTACCAGTCACCTTTTTGCTTTTCTTGTCTAAACTCTCCAAACAGCCTAGCAAATAAATTGCACTTTTGGACACCCTTTTCAGTCCTTTAAAACATTCACAGGGTTTCAGACCCCTGTCTCCTCCGTACAATAGATCCCTACAATCAAGGGTAAAAGGGCTATTAGGCCTAATTCTTAGGGTTTTACTGCTTTCTCATTCAAATCTTCTTCTACTGGATTGATTGAAGCTTCAATCCTTCTGGCATGTGAAGATCTTATCTTATCCTACCTAATACCATGCTTTCTCCGTATAGTACTTGTAACCCTTGCCTATATTCTTCACTTTCCTCTATCAAACTCCTAACCGGACTGTCCTAGCTCGCCTAGGGTTTGATTTTAAACATGCTTGCTCTCCTTCCCATGACTCCTATTGCTAAATATTTATAGATCATTGGCTCCCCTTCCATACCCAACTAATCTCAGGAAGATCCCGTGGTCAAAGTTTATGGGGGAGCCATGAAAAGACTAACTGGACTGTACAAAACAAGAAAACCCTCTACAACTTTAACCTATGAACTCAAAGTACTAAATCAACTCAAAGCATCTTGATTACAAAATGAAAGATAATTAAAACTATTCTATGAACACAAATACAGTGCTAAATAAGTATATACAATGCCTTTGATATCTCTGTTTTTCAAGATACTTGGGTAAACACAGAAAATGCAGAATTTCTCTATTCCTTCAAAACCAAAACTTGATTACAATGCATTCTAACTGCTTGTCTACGAGCCACTACCTTACATACATGCCTTTTCCATGTTTCAAGGGAAGTTGATCGATCCCATACTCCTGATTTTTAGGGAATCCAAGACAACTAAGTTGCATGCAACCTAACAATGTTGTCATGCAACTTTGCAACATTCTTGCAACTTTGCCATCATCCTACATCTTAGGACCTCAATCTCCTTGATTCCGAGCTAACAACTCCCCTAACTGTCTCTTGGAATCTTCTAACAACAAAGATGTGTTAAGAACACATTTAATACCCTACATTCCAACATAAGTTGTCTAAAGCTAAATAAAGCAAAATTTAACAACAATGATTACACTAAGATGATTTTAGTCCTAGTGACTAACTCACCACACACAAGCAAGACCTTCTAAGGTCCAAAATAAACACACCACTATCCTGACTTGGCTAAGGTCAGGTACAAGCCAAAATTGATAACAAACAAAATGGAGGTTAGCCTAGGTGCTCCTGCACCAGCATCATTGACCCTTCTGTAGTGTAACTCTGAATTTTACAGGGTCAGCTAATCATAATTCTCCCATGCCTTATTTTTCCAAGGAGCTTCTCCTAATGTGCCCAATGCATTTAATTCAGGGAATATACCCCTCCTAGCAGCTGAATATATGACATAAGAAGTCATAACATTTTTTTTGCTTTTCCCCACCTTGAGCATTTGGTTATGCAAGTTGTTTGATAAAATCATACCCCAATCAAATTGATGCCTACCATCTAAAATGGTGTGAATGAATGGAAACATCCATTCCTTGAAGTATGCTAAGTCCTTCTTTCCAAACACCCTAGAAAGCATCATGATTAGATCATCTATCTCCTTCTTGAAGTCTCCCCTCTTGGGATGTTCAAGAGCCTTGGTTAGGGACTTCTTCTCAGTTCTCAACCACTTCTTATTCATGTGCGACCTATTAGCTTCCTTTTCCTTATTAAACAACTCCAATTCCTTTGCCTCGGTCAATTTCTTGGGGTTCTTTGGGATAGGTGCATTAAACATGAACCTCATCATCTGTGGGGATAGATCAATGATCACATTCCCCTGAAGGTCAATACATTGTCTTGATAGAGGATTGTATGCCCCTGTTGTTGTGATTATGATTTCTAGGCATTGGATTGATAAGGGGAAGAGTGTAACATGTGTTAGCCCAGACTGGGCTATTGTTTCAGTCCTTCCACTCACATCTTCATAGAAAATTTCCACAAGCAACTCCTCGTAGTTAAATGGGCCTTGATTATTATATGTTATGTATGCCCATTCTGAATTTAGCCTACTAGATATAAGAGTGGCATCTCTATGTTTGTATCTCAAGGTGTAAGGAAATTTCTCCACCTTGATCTTCTTAGGCTTTACTCCTTTTGGACTTCTTGCAGCTTGCCCTTCCTTCTGTGAGATTTCCTCTGATGCTACTGACATTGTTTATTCCTGCAAGACAAGCTTGGATTAGACCAACAGAAGGTATGGAAATCATCATTACAAGTGTTATCCTTTCACACTTCTCTATTCTTCCCTAGGCAACCCTCCATACTTAGTGAAGTTTTAAAACTGTCGGGAGTGGGACCGAGAGAAAATTAGGAACTAGAGAGGTTAAAAGAATAACACTATCGGAATTAGGACCAGGACCAGATTAGAAACTCAAACTTTCAAAGTTTTAGAACCTCGTGACGTTTGATGATCTGACCTCGCCAAGTTGAAGGGATCATAATTGGGATTGGAATTAGAACACATCAAAGGTGGACTAGTTTCTGAAACTAAACTCTCATGAGAAAGTTCAATGGACGAGTTCAGTTTTGGCTCCGGTTCCACTGTATATCACAAAGTTGTGTGGATTATCTTCGCACATCGACACCAGTTGGACATGAGTCAAAAAGGATTCATGGGAGGCAGAGATCAAGCTTGACTCCAATTAGACCAATGAGACCAGATCGAGCAAGCTAGGGAAACTATGTGAAAAGGTCACAAAACACAAACCCTAACTCATACGGCCTGTCGACTTACACCAAAATGAGGGCATCAAAAACCCAATGACCAAAACTTGTAAGATCGACAAAAAAAATAAAATTAGAGGGGTTTGATAAAGGTTTTAAAACAACTGCAAGGCACCAGAACCCCTCAAAAAGGAAATCCTTAATCAAAACTAGGGCACGGTGGAACAAAAACACCACTAAAAATGGCGATAACGATAGGAGCCAAATGAAAACAAAATGGAGAGCACAAAAAGACAAACAAAAAATAGAAGAAGGAACAAAACAAAACAAAGAATGACCAACAAAAACACCAACAGCCTAAAAGGAAACAAGCAAAGATTCACGGGAAAGTCCCGTGAACGGGCGAAGAACAACAAAGCGAACAAAACGAAAGGAAAAACATGAAACATAACGGGGAAAACCCACCTACCTCAAAAATGTGACTAGAAAAAGGTTGAAATCAACAAGGATCCTCTCACGAACGTTCAACCATAGCCAAATAACGCTCCTTCTTGATTTCTCTTGGCTCTTTGTTTGTTAAAACGTTATGAGTAAGTGTCATGAGCAAAATAGCCTTGATTAAGGTTTTAAAAACCATTTCGCACATGTGAGGAGTCTATAATTAATACATTTAATGGAGTTGGTCAGGGTAGAATCAGAGCGAAGTTGAGTATGCAACCAATGTACTTCAGAGGTAAAACGTGAGTGGAAACAGAGTCAAGATAGAACCAGGAACTTTGTCAAAGTTTCATACTTCATTTCAGATCTGGCTCTGGTCCCACAGTAGGGAAAGGGAAAAAAAGGGTTAGAGGTGGAATCAAAACAAAATCCAGATCCAGAACTTGGAAAATTTCTAGGTTCAGATTTGAATTTGCCTCCGCTCTCAAAAAAGGGAAAGAAAAATGCCCGGGGGAAAACAAAGAACAAAGGGAAGTGGGATCGGCACAAAGATCATCCCAAAACAGGACACAAAACCAGATGAAGCACAAGGTAAAAAAATGGGAGCAAGATCGAAACAAAATCCGGACCTAGAACTTTTGCAAAGTTCTGAGTTCAGTGTCAGTTTCAATTTTGGTTCCGCAAAATGGAAAAGAAATGCAAAGGAAAAGAAAACAAAAGAAAATGCAAGGGAGAAAACAAACCCAAGAGCCCAAGAAAAACAAGGCAAGAGATGGGGTCAGGACCGGAACAAAAACTGGAATAGTAACTTTGTAAAAGTTCTAAGTTCAGTTTCGGCCCACATTTTGAACCCGCAAAAAAAAAACAACAAAATAAAGACTTAGGAGGAAAAAGAACAACTCCTAAGACCCAAACAAGAACACTAAGGACAAACAAACACAAGGGGGCCCATTTTGACCAAAAACAAAATGGGGTGGTTATGCAAGGCATAGCAATTGGCGACTCGGCTGAGAAAATGGTTTACCCATTTTCAAGATACTAAAGAATTCAGTCACCCAGAACCTTTCTTTCATGTACATTTTAAACTTTAGTGTGATTAGTTATGGAAAACAAGGTTGAGCTAGAATCTCAAATGTAAATCAACAATAACCACATCAAATTTGAGTGTGTGCATATAGGGTGTATCTATTTCAATAAAGGTTCTTCTCATCCTGAATAACTATATTAAAGATTTAGGCTACGTAAGTTGAATCCTTAGGACTTTCATGCAATGATATCTTGGGTATTGCTCCGCTGCCAGACAGGCATCCATAGCCCTAATGGAGATACCTATAGTTCTCTCAAAGCATTGATCTATTGCCAGTCAGATGTCCATGGCCTCAGTAGAGATACTTGAATTACCCTTCTCGCATTGAGTTTTGCCATCAATTAATAGTTCTCTTTTCTTTTCTTTGTATAGGCTTACTTGAATAATTTCTCTTTTCATGTTTTCCTCGATACTCAGGTATATCATTTTGGAATTTGGGTTGAGAACTACAATGGATTTCATGACAGTGTCAAGACTCAAATTTTTCACCTAAATCCAAAATAAAATTATCAGAGACAAAAGGCCTCCATGTAAATAGATGTTTCTATCTATTTTGTGACAAATTCAGTCATGGTCTATGAGATTACTTACAATAAACCTATTTGTTCTTAACCTTTCAGGCTGCTACTTCAAAAGAACACAAGACACAAGTCTTGAAACAAAAAAAAATTCACAGACATACCTGAAAATACCTAAGCCAACTTCTCTCCTAGTACCTTTAGCATATAGTGAATAACCACTTCATATTTTGAAATAGAGCAAAACGGAAGTCACCCCAAGACACAAGAATGAAAACACAACCATGAGAGCAAAACAAAAAAAACAAACAAACAAAGCAAAGCAAAAAAAACAAACAAACAAACCAGCTAATTACATATATACATCCAAATAGAACATCATACCTTCATGGGCCAAAATAGTGTTTGAGAAACTACCCATTGACAGGCAATGGAATAGGCTCTCCCATTAAAGTGCTCAATTGAAAGGCATTCTCGCCAAGGATATCAACAATTTGATATAGACCCAACCAAAGTTTGTCAAAATTTTGATGGTCCCCCTTCTTTTCCCTGGATTTATCCCATAGTAGTACAAGGTCAAATATTCTAAAGGGTTTGATTTTTTCTCTTTTGTCAAACCAACATTTGACAACAACTTGATGTTTAGAAATTTTTTGTAAAGCAACATCTCTTTTCTCTTGTAGATTCAATAAACTAGTTAGCCTAACTTCTATCCTATCATCATTTGAGTATAATTCTTGCATAAACCTAAGAACAGGTATCTGTAGATGGATAAGAAAGACTAGATCTTGGCCATAGACTAACTTGAATCATGAGTTTCCTAAGGCGACCTTGATTCGAGTTCTATCTACCCATAAGGAAAATCTGAGTTGAGTATGTCAATCCCTAGGATTACTTTCTAACAACTTCTTAATTACTTCCAACAGATTTTTATTCGTAGACTCAACTACTCCATTTCCCTATGGGTAGTAATTAGAAGAATATTTTAACACAATTTTATGCTCATATGCCCATTGAATAAATTCTTCATAAGAGAAGGTAGTGCCATTGTCACATACCAGGGAAAATGATACTCCAAACCTGGTAACGATAGACACTCTCAAAGGTTCTTTAGTATAAAGCTCTCCCTTTAAGCATGTAGTGGGAATTCTTCAGCCTGAGTTCTCTCTTCTAATTGGTGTTCATCCCATCTGGGCATTTTTTATTTAGCAACAGAAAGATCAAATCAGCGTACCAAGGATCACCTATAAATGATTGTACCGTATATTGTTGATAGGTAATCTTAGTATTAACATCTGCCATTGCTTTGGATAAGCCTTGTCCTCTAACTAGCTTCATTGGGTGGATTTAAAGGTCAAATTCTTGCAATATTGCGATCCACTTTCCTCATCTCTCCCCTAGTTCACTCTACATAAGAAGGGACTTTACAGTAGGGTCAAGAACTATGGCAGTAATTTGACTATGGATGATATAGTGACAGAAATTCTTAACTTTTCACACCAATGAAAAAGCTTGTTTCTCCAAAGGTGGATACCTAACTTCAACATTCTTGAATGGAGAACTCATAAAAGCAATCATCCTTTCATCTACTTCACATTTTCACTGTGCCAAAACAACAGCACAAGAATGGTTAGATACAAAAGAATATATATAAAAAGGCTTTAAATAATCAGGGCTAGTTAGAACCAGTGCCTCTGAAATAGGTTTTTTAATCTATGAGAATGCAGATTTAGCCTCATTGCTCCACTCAAAATTAGCATCCTTCTTCATCATTTTGTTGAGGGGTTTGATGATCTTCACAAACCCATTTATGAATTTCCGCATAAAGTTTATCTTCCCGAAAAAGGACCTCATCTCCTTTTTGATACTAGGCAAGGTTAGTTTCAAAATGGATTCCAGTATGTTTGAGTCAACTGAAATTCCCTTCTCTGATATTATGTGACCTAGTAATTTTCCTTTTGAAACTCCAAACACACACTTTTTCGGATTAAGGGAGATTCCATAACTTATGCACTTTTGAAGGATCTTTGATAGATCTGCAACACGATTTTCTCTATTCTTTGAAAACATAGTCAAATCATCCACATATATAATAATACACTTACCTACCAAATCCTTGAATGCTACATCCATCGCTCGCTGAAAGGTAGCTCTAGTGTTGATAAAGCCAAATGGCATCCTTCGATAAGCAAATGTCCCCCACTTGGTAGTGAAGGTAGTCTTCATCCTATCCTCGTAGTTGACCATTACATGATTGCATCCTAAATATCCATCCAGGAATAACATCATTTACAAAATATTTACTATTTACAGCACCTCATCCAAATAAGGAAGAGGATGATTTTCTTTCTCTAATGCTTTGTTAAGGTTTCTAAAAGTCAATTTATAACCTGATCTCTCCACTCTTTTTATGAATAGGAACCAAGTTAGCGACCCATGTTGAATTTCTCACTAGAAAGATTATCCTTGCCGACAACAACTTTTGCACTTTCTTTCTGAATTAAGGGTTCGATCAAGGCATTCACTAGGTGCTTCTTTTGGCGAAAATGCTTTGCATCAGGCTTCAAGGGGATAGTATGTATTATTACTGATGTATCAAAGGTTTTCAAGTCTTTGTACCCCAGGCGATTGCTACTATATCAAATTTTAATGCTGTCAGGATTTTCTCTCGAATGTGTTTGGGGCAATTTTTTCCAATGAACACATTCTTCTGAGGGAATGAATCCGCCAAGTTAACTGACTCATACTTTCCTCCATCAGTGTTAGTAGGCATTTTTTCATAGGCTCAACAATCAGAGTCAAAGATCCTCTCCAATGCTACCATTCCCTTAGGAATGTTGTTTGTTTTCAGATTCATTATCCCTTCTGCATCACATGTTTCTGGATCCCACTCTCCTTGATTATCTTTGTCTGATTCATTAATAATTTTTCCTTCAAAGATGTCTGAACTTTCCAAGAAGGCAAGTATATGTTGGTCATCCTTAAAGGCCTAATTTTTTTTAACATTATCTAGAATGGCTAAGATCGAGACTAACTCCACTAAAAACCTCTTCAACTTGGAATCTTGCATGGCTTCCAAGGTACTAGCAGCAACAACAAGTGCATCTACAATATAGTTGTCCTCTCTGGGAATCAATTTGATCTTAAAGGCATCAAATCCTCTATCAGATTCCATATTTTGTTCATGTACGCAACCAACCTCTTTTTATGGCATGTGTTTTGACTGCAAACCTGCTTGACAATGACCTTAGAATCTCCCATGACTATCAAAGTTGTAACCTTTTTCTTATGCACAAACATCAGTCCTTTGGCCAGTGCCTCATACTCTGCCACATTATTAGTACAGCCGAACTGCAACCTGTAAGAAGAAAATTATGTTTTCCCTTTCGGGTTGGTTAGTTCGACTCTTGCTCCACTCATTGATTTATACTTAGAGCCGTCAAATTTGAGGACCTACAATTGATTTGAGGTGGGTATTTCTTTCCTAGGATGAGTTGGGGGTAGTTGTTTACAAGAATTAGGTGGTGGCTCAGACTGGTTTAGAATTTCTAGACATGAGGGGTGGTCTGAACAATGATCATCAAAAATTTCACTAAGATTTAGGATCTATGCAGGCACTTCTTCCTTAGTTTGATCTTGATCAGTGGGTTTAAAATTGGTTACTGGTTTCAACAGTCCCCTTGGAATTGGAATATTGGTAGGGGCTAGTGTATCAGACAATTCCTGAGATTCTTCAATCTCATTTCCCAAGGCAGAACATGAAGCCTGAGTCTATTTGATTGGGGAAAGTATTTTTTCTTGTGTACTATAGGTCCCTATCAAGATAGTGGCATCTCTAGCCTCAATGGAAAACTGATTCAGGGGTGTTTCCGGTTGGAACTCATAGGTTTCTGCTAATTGACAGACATGGTTCAGGATGTCTACACAAGGTTGACATGTCAATTCAGAATGACTTTGGTAATGAATTTTTCACCAGTTAGGGAGCAACAGACTCCAAAGATCAACCTCTTCTCCTAATACCAACCTATCTTGTTGTAACTTTCTAATCAGAACTTGCTAGTTGGTAGTGGTCATTGGGTCACTATGCTCTAAAGGTTGTAGGCTATCAGGACTAAACATTGAAAAGGTCAAGATTTCCTTCCTTTAAAATACTACTATATCAATTTCAAAATAGGCTACCTCATGAGGAAAATCATACTCAATGATAATATGTTTGAGATGAGGATCACTTTCAATCCTAATTTGTGTTGCTACCCCTTTCCATGGTACCCACATATGTGAAAATTCTAAGGATAGATAACCCCCAATGATTTTCATTAGGTCTCAGATTAGAAGCATGCCAGATGTCTCAAGGATATCAACCACCTTGATATCCATATAAGTTTAGATCTATGGGTCTGATCCAACCTGCACATGAATATTCTTTAGTTCCCCTACCACATTAACCTTAGTTTTGTCTAACTGAATTACCTTCTTGTGAGTCTGAATCAGATTCAAACCTAACTTTTTACAAATGGAAAAGGGCATGACATTACCTGATGATCTAGAATCTAAGAGGCAGTTATGCATGTTCTTTCTGAAGATTCTCAAGCATAGAAGGAATGGTGGAGTCCCTATCTTACCTTTGTACAAGGTTGTGTTCATTTCATTGGTTGGAGTCTCCTTATTCTTTCCTTTTGACTTATCTACCTCTTCCAAAGATCTCAACACAATGTCTCGTTGGGTAGGGCACCACTTTAGAATGTCAAAAAAGGACATCAAGGTCTTTTTTTTCTGCATCTCTGAAATAAAATCAAATTCCATATCATTTTTCATCGAATATTTAGGAACAAAAGATGAGTTACCTTTATTTTGAAATTCAAGCGAGCCTTTGGGTGGAGGCGGGTTATTGTCAGCATTCTGGTTGGGTGGAACCATGGTGTTTGGAGGAGCGGATGTGGTGAGTGAGCCTTTATTTTGATTCCTTAGGAAATGACCCCCTTTAGATTGGAAGGGTTGAGCATCGTATACATCCTCCTCTGGCTCATTTTCTTCTTCTCTGGGGAAAGGAGATTCTTCTTCAAATAGTTCATAAGCCATGATGGTATCTATGGATCCACTACTCTTGCTAGGAGAACCTTGCAATGGGGCATCATCTTGTGCAATATTAACCATTTTCTCCATTTCGGGATAGTTAACCTCAAAATGTGTTGCAATGTCGTGCAGCCTACACCAATTTGTCATGAAATTAAGATCTGCAATATTTGTAGTATGCGGTTTGCCATCACCAGCTTGATAGTTATGGGAAACTCCCCCATTGTTTGGCCCAATGTTCCATTTCCTATTGTTATTGGATTTTTAGTTGTATCCCCTATTTTGGTTTTGGTAATTTTGATTGGGGGAATTCTAATTTTGAAAGTTCCTTTCATTTTGATTGGCGTTCTAATTGGAATAACTACCCTGATTGGAATACCCTCCTTGATTTTGGTAATTATGATTTTGGTTTTGAGGGGGGTTGTACTTGAGTTGTGCAATCTCATTAGTCACCTGAGACAACTTTTACTTAAGGGTCTCCAACTCTGTTGTCAGGTGAGCAGTACATTCACTTTCTAAAGTTGTTGCAACCGACGTATGTGTCATGGGGTTAGATCCTCCAACTTGATTATGAGAATTTTGAACTTGTTGCGAGGGGTCAGGAGTTGGGCCACTAAAGAATAATTGTTGAGATGGAGATTGTAACTCAGCTAAGGGTCCATATGTAGAATGATACATTCCTAGGACCGTATTACAAAGTGAGGTAGGATTAGGCACTTGGGAGTATCCTAGAGGAGGAAAAAATCCTCCTAGACCTCTTGCTTGTGAACTAATATGCTGCTACAATTTAATAGCAAGATGGTAAACTTTGGAAAGAGAATTAATGTCATTTGTGTTCTATGTTCTATGCAACAATAGGCTAATCAGGGGATTTATGGCCTTCAGGTAGGCTTGGATAGCAATATTTTCAGCCACCAAGTATGGGTCTTGTAACCTCCTATACATCTTCTGAAACTTGGTATTAAATAGGGGTAACAGTTCATGTGGCTCTTTTCTGATAGTGGAAAATTGATGATATAAGATTGCAGGATCCACGTAAACTCAAAATTGGTCAATGAATGCCTCCTCTAAGTTTGTCTAGCTCAAGATTGATCTGGTAGGTAGATTTAGATACCAATTATAAGCCATGTCTCCCAATGAATAAGGAAACAACCTACATGCAACATCATGGTGGAAAATTTGAGCATGGGTACAGGCATCTTTGAATGCCTTTATGTGCTCTTCAGCACTTTGTGACTCACCATGAACATACCTAGGGAAAAATTTCCCTGATTTCTTAGGCATTTCGTGTATGCCACCAAGAATGACTCCTAGTGGTGAAGGATTATTGGCAAAGAATGCCATAGGTGGTGGTGGTGGATTTGGTTGCACCACCTATGGTAATGGTGGAAACTTGGGTGGAGTAAGTGGTGGTGTTAACGGTGGGATAAAAACTCTACGTGCTTTGGGCCTAATAGGGGCTTGGATTTCAACTAATAGTTTTGGATTTGTAGCAGATCTGAGAACTCTTTCAAACCTTTCTAGTGAAAAGGAACCGATTCGAGCCAATTTGTTCCTTCAGGCCCTCCTTCTAGCACCAATTTTGTTGATGGTCAATGTAACACAACATTAAAACAAAATATTTCTAATCTATTTCTCCTGAAAAAGATAACTAATCTAAAACCACTTATCTTCCAAGGTCTCTGTAGGTTCTTCTCAACTATGTTGATGTTGTTCATTGGCCTATGCAACTATAATGTTCAAGGGGCATGCTGGTAAAGGGTACAAACTACATAACATAAATTAATCTAACTGTAGAAGAGGGGGATTCTCTACTCACGATTTCTCTTCATTCAGAGAGCCTCACAGTGTGAATTACCCTAAACTACCTCAAGGAACAACGGTGAGAGTTTTAGAATCAGAAAGAGCAAGTTACAAAGATTCTTTGGACAAACTGACAAGCTCTCAGCCAAAGGATAGTAGCATGGAATGCAAACGACAGCGTGGTGTGCTGGTGTCCCGAAGGCACGTTGGCATCTCGTACGGACCAGAAAGTGAGAATGTCTCAGAAAATAGGTAAATGACTACTTCTACTCTGTTTATTGAGAACTTCTAGAATGCAAGAAAGCAATAGGAAGTAATAAGATTGAAATGAAGTCAAATAGAGATGATAAAGATAAGGAGAAGAAAGGAATTACTTACAACCACACAAGTGATGAAGTTTCCAACTCATGAGTGTCTTCAATACCTGCACACAAGATGGAGAGAGAAATTGTTGGGGCTGTATAGGGGTCTGCCTCATTCAAACCCCCATTTTAGTGTTCCCACCTCCATCGACAGCCAGATAGATAGAGATAATAGTAGAAATGAAGTAAAGAGCACTAAAGCACTACAAGACACTATTATGCTACTCAACCAAGTAATAGAGGAGAAGAGTGAAAGCTTACCACCTCCACCAAGAGCACTCAAGGCTAATAGGGGAGAAAAGGAGAGGAACTCAAGCCTTTGTTGCAATGGTGTTTTGTTCCACACTTGCTCTATTGAAGTGATGGAGTGTTGATGTTGTTGTGAAGTGTAAAGTATTTGGAGATTGAAGAGATGGTGAAGAAGCTGCTTAGATTTTTTTAAGATATTGTAGGAGAGATTGTGAAGAGGAGTTGATGAAGAACTAAGAGACGGCTCAAAGACAGCCGGAGTGTCATTTTTGGAGCATCCAAAATGGATCAAGAAGAGGTGAATTTGAAGGAGATGAAGGAAACAGCCATATTCAGGGCGGTTGGCTGAAGGGGGCATTACAACTTGACTCCCAATAAGAAGTGTAACTCCTCTACAGGTTCAGCTGCAGGAATCTTCTAGGTATGTAAGCACACCTTGCAGACATCTACGTGTCACATGAGTGTCCTCGAGAAAAATTCCTCCACCGATGCTTAAAACAGGCACCAAGTAGGATGAAAGCAGTGGGCTTAGTTGTAATTAAGCCTCCAAACTTGGTTTTCTAAGGTGGATAAAGGTAAAAAGGGAATTTGCATAAGGGGTGAAAATTCACTCTTATACATTTTTCCCTCGCTTTAGTGAGCACAAATACTAATGAATGCTTTGATAAAGTAGATCAGAGAAGTAGTAGGGTTAGAAATGTATACCTAAACCATTGAGGAAACAAACCATGATTTAATGAACCTGAGAGTGCAAGGTCAAGAGAGGACTTCATAGTTTCACAAACCTATGAAGCTGAAGAAAGAGCATATACTCAGGATGAAGAAGATGTAAATCTTTGATCTGGTATATACAAGAGAGAAAAAATGGAATGAATGCAAGAGTGACAAAAGCAATCCCCGCTCAAGGAGGAAAACCCGTATCATAGATTAAAAGTGATAAAAGAAATCCCCGCTTGAGGAGGAAAACTCGTATCACAATAGAGGTGATAAAATAAATCCCCGCTCAAGGAGGAAATCCCATATCACAACAGAGGTGATAAAAGAAATCCCCACTCAAGGAGGAGAACCCTTATAATAGAGTAAAGGTGATAAGAGTAATCCCCACTCGAGGAGGAAAACTCGTATCACAAAATATAGGATGTAAAGGAGTTCTAAAAGTTCTCAATTTTGTAGAGCAAGACAAATCAAAGAATCATGTGGCTACTACAAGCTACATTGCAAGGAAATCATAGAAAAGATGGGTCTAGTCAGGCTTCCCCCAAGCTAGATGTGACTGTATGAAATAGGTCTAGTCAGGCTACCCCCAAGCTAGACGTGAAGATATGAAATAGGTCTAGTCAGGTTGCCCCCAAGCTAGACATGAAAGAATCCATTTGAGATAAAAACTTTCAAAGGGGATCCCTTGGGAACCCTTCAAAAGAAAGAGGAAGGGGTTCACTCAAGGGACACTTTAATTGAAAGACATAGAGAAGAAGAGAGGGGGTCCTTAAGAAGGACATATGTCTCTGGAACAAGTTATCTCTACCCCCAGCATACATGGGAGGAGAACCATGCAAGATATATAGGACAAATACGATAGAGGTAAACCTTGATATCACTTGTCATGTGAAGTAAAGGTAGGTGTGTCAATCAAATGGGATTTTTATGGCACCTAAATCATGAAGTTTTATTTTATCCTTGAAGGCCTTACATTCACTAGTGGGATGGCCTGGCACTCGATGGTATGTGTAGAAAGAATGTTTTCCTTCATCATGTTTGTGAACTTTCTTATGTGTAGGAGAGGGAAGAGTAATCAAGTGGGCTTTTAGAAGCTACAACAAGATACACTCTTGCTTAGATAAAGGATGAGGAGCAGGAAGCAACCCTTTCTCTTGTGGAGAAAATTTTGACTGCTCACAAGAAGAAGATATGGAGATAGAAGAAAAAGGAGGAGGATCTCCGTAGAGAGCATTATTCCAACAACGGGGATCATACTTCTCTACAAGATCGCCATCATCCTTCTTGACAGGATTATCAACATTAACCTCTTTAATAGAAGTGTGATCATCTTCCCTAGTAGGGGGAGGATCAACACTAAGAACATTACAATCGTTTCTCACCTTACCCTACGATATAGAAGAATGACCATCTTTGATAGCAGGTTTGGATGATGTCATCAGAAAGTCTGAGTGGATCGGGTTGACTTTATATTCTCTGGTGAAGGATTCTATAAATTTTAAAGAACCCCAATCATCACCAAGACATGCATTCTCTTGAGAAAAGGTAGAAGGAGCAGACTTAATATTTCTTGCTTCAGAAGGATCTTCTTCAGGGATATCTATCTCGAGAGTATCCTTTGTAGTAGGTACTACTGGAGTAAACATTGACACATTAGAACACTAAAGGAATAAGAGTAGGCACAATAGAAACCTGACCAATAGCTGCTATCTCACATAAGTGCATAGCATCAGGGTCAGCCTTAGTTGTGACTACTCGATTGTTATAAATGAACTTAAGAGATTTATGCAAGGTAGACTGGACTACACCCATAGCATGAATCCATAGCCTACCAAGAAGAAGGTTATAAGGTAGCTTTTCTGAAATAACATATACAAGGGTAGGTACAGTAATGGGTCCCAACCTCAAAGGCAAGACTATCATGCCTAGGGCTTGTCGACCAACATTGTCAAACCCATGAATGACAACATAAAAAGTATTAAGAAAAGATGAGTCAATATTAATATTATGCAATAGATCAATACTACACACATTGAGTGTCGAACCAGAATCAACGAGAGTACATCTAATGCCAATTTTATTAATGTTGACTGTAATCATTAGGGGGTCTGCTTGCTTCTGTACTTCTGAAGGTGGGATTTCTTGTGGATAGAACATAATATTCGACGAATCCGGAAAAATATATGCCATCACCACATTAACATCCATCGGCCTAGCAAAAGAAGGCAAGAGGATCTTTTGCAAGGTGTTGATGAATGGTAGCTTAGGTAAGATATAAATGATGATTTCTATAAGCATCTTCATCATTTATATAAGATCAATTGCTCTTCATGTTTAATATTTATATAAATAAGTAAAAATCAAATTTTATAAAGCATGTATAAAATCGAATTTAAATAAATGATGTTCAAAATTCGCATTGGATAAAATTCGGAATTCATATAATATATCCCAAAGGGACACGTCCCTTGAGCGGACGTGTCTCCACATGTGGAGACATGTCCTCTCAAGAGACACATCCCTTAAAGGCGGGTCTCCTTACATACAAAAGGTGATTCCACTCTTGATATGCAAACATCAAAATTATTAATGTTCTGCAATCAGCATATTCAGTATAAATAAAATTTGGAAATCAAAAATCTGACTTAGAATTTTAGTAGAATTCTTACAATTAGAATCTCTTTAGAACCATTAGTCTCTCAATTTTATAGAAGATTTGATTACATTTACATGGTATCAGAGCCATGTTGTGTGAATCCAAATCAAATCTAGATTTCAGATTGCTCTAGAAAATTCGTATTTCCTAAAAAAAAAATTGAATTCACTTCACATTCTTCATAATGTCAAGTGTGATCAGATTTGAAGATCATCTTGCAGGAGCAGACAAATTCACATCATGGAAATTTAGAATCATGATGATCCTTAGAGAGAATAAACTAGACTCACTTGTGAAACAAAATAAAAGGGAACCAGAGGTTGAACCTGAGAAAACTCAATGGATTGAAAACAATGAAAAGGCCATGAAAATCCTAGTAGATGCAGTTAGGGATCATATAGTGCCTATCCTAGCAAAACATTAAACTGCATACCATATGTACAAATCTCTTGAGAGTACCTATGAGATCAACAACACCTGCAGGACTCTTGCATTAAAAAGGCAAATCAACAATGCTCAAATAAAGAAAGGAGAGTCCATTAATGCATACTTCATGAGGATTATTGAACTAAGGGATCAATTATCCACAATTGGATATCAGATTGATAGCAAAGAGTTAACTCTAATTGCACTAGGAGGCCTACCAAACTCATGGGAGTCATTTGTTTAAGGAATAAGTGCGAGATCTAAACTCCCTAAGTTTGATAGGCTAAGAACTGACTTCCTTCAAGAAGAAACAAGACTTTCCACAAAAGAAAATAAACATAAACACATAGATGAAGACATTCATGTTCTCCTCACAACATCTAATAAGAGGAGCAAGAAAAACTCCTACAAAAGAGGATCTTTTAAAAGAAAGAGAAATTCCAATGGAAAGGAATCTTATAAGAAGAAAGATATCTCTCAAGTACAATGCTTTAGATGTGATCAGTATGGCCACTATGCAATGAAGTGCCCTGACAAAACTAAACAACAAGCATCCTTTGCCAAAGTAGGAAAGTCAAAACCAGATCATGAATCTGAGAACTTTGTATTCTATACAGCCCTTTCTAGTCAAGTATCTGACAACACTCAAAATTGGGTAATTGATAGTGGTTCCTCCAGACACATCACAGAGTTCAGAGAACACTTGGATTCTATGACTGAAAATTCTGATGAAGAAGTAACCATCGAGGATGATTCTGCATACCCTGTAAAAGGGGTTGGAACGTGTTCCATCAACTTGAAATCTGGGGTTTCTCTACAACTCACTAGAGTCTTATTTGTACCTGGAATAAAGAGAAATCTTATATCCATCTCTTCCCTTGAAGACAATGGTTACAGAGTTACATTTATGGATGGGAAAGTTCTAGTATGGCCTAAGAACTCAACTATCAAGAAATCCCAAACCATAGGCATAAGACAAGGGTACCTTTACAAACTATGCACTGAGGTTAAGCAAGCCCTTACCCTTGACACTGTTGATTCAAATGAAATTTGGCATAGAAGATTAGGAAACCTTCATTTTCGTGCCCTACCTTCTATGGAAAAACTTGTTACAGGCTTCCCCAAGCTAAAACCATCTCATGAGGGAACTTGTAAAGGTTGTGCCCTAGGAAAGAATACAAAGGGATCCTTTCAGAATAGCCTGAGTAAAACCCTTAATGTGTTAGAACTGGTTCACTCTGATTTATGTGGACCCATGTATGTACCTTCTAAAGAAGGATTTCTATACTATGTCATATTTGTAGATGACTTCTCTAGGAAAACCTGGATCTATTTCCTTAAGTGTAAAGAGTCAATAGAAATCCTTAAAAGGTTCAAAGAGTTCAAAGCCCTTACTGAAAATTTCTCCAGAAAGAAAATAAAAACCTTAAGGACAGACAATGGGAAAGAATACACCTTTGAGATTTTCAAGGAATTTTGCATGAGTGCTGGAATTAAGAGGGAGTTCATAGTTGCCTACAACCCTCAACAAAATGGGGTTGTTGAAAGGAAAAATAGAACCATTATAGAAGCTGCTAAGGCAATGTTGCTTGACCAAAAAATTGAAACTTCTCTCTAGGAAGAAGCCTCTAGGACTTCTCTCTATATTCAAAATAGATGTCCTCATTCTCATCTTAATAAAAAAACTCCTGAAGAAGCCTTTACCGGCATAAAACCTGACATTAGTCATTTTAGGATTTTTGGCTATCCTGTCTATATTCATGTACCCAAATAGAAGAGATTCAAACTAGAACCTTCTAGAAAGAGGGGAGTATTTTTGGGTTATAGTGAAACCTCCAAAGCCTACAGGATATTCATACTTGGGCAGAAACAAATTGAATTGAGCAGATTTGTCATCTTTGAAGAAGACATTGCATTCAAGAGGGAAAGAAGTTCTAGTGAGACAGAAACCGATTCCCCTAGAGTACCTGAAATGGAACCTACTCCTGAGATTCAGAGGGAGCATCCTGAGGAAATGCCACATGAACTTCCTTCTACTTCAAATGAGAATACAAATGACAACGGAAGAAAGAGACCACTTTGGGCCAGGAAGATGATCAAAGAAGCAGAGGATCATGCAACACCCAAAGGAACGTTCAGGGAGAGTAAAAGACCCAAACGTTTCTCTAGCTATGTTTCTCTAATGAACAACATCATAAACTCAGAACCTATCAGTGTTACATAAGCTTTCCGACATCAAGCATGGAAGGATGCAATGACAGAGGAATATCAGTCTATTCTAAAGAATGATGTATGGGATATAGTGCCTAGACCAAAAGAGAAATTTGTTGTCTCTTCCAAATGGCTCTTCAAAATCAAGCATGCTACTGATGGCAGTATAGAAAAACATAAAGCACTTTTTGTGGCAAGAGGTTTTTCTCAAAAGGAAGGCATTGATTATGAAGAAACATTTGCACCTATAACCCGTTACACATCAGTGAGAGCAGTGTTAGCCATTGCAGCAGCTAAAGGTTGGAAGATCCATCAAATGGATGTGAAAACTGCCTTCCTGAATGGAACCATTGAAGAAGTCTATTTGGAGCAGCCTGAAGGTTTTGTGATACATAAACCTGACTCACATGTATGCAGACTAAAGAAATCCCTCTATGGACTTAAATAGGCTTCCAGGGTTTGGTATGAAAGAATTGACAGCTATCTCTTGGGATTAGGATTTTCCAAGAATGATGCTCACTCCAATCTCTAATTCAAGGTAATCAAAGGTGATATGCTAATAATTATTTTATATGTTGATGACCTGCCGATAACAGGAGAAGATCACCTCATTGCTCAAGGGAAGCAAGATCTAATTTCTAAATTTGACATGAAAGACTTGGGCATTCTACACTACTTCCTAGGTTTAGAAGTATGGCAGAAATCAGAGGGCATTATACTAAACCAAGGGAAGTATAATATTGATATTCTGAAGAGATTTGGAATGTTGGACTATAGACCGATGTCTACACCTATGGAAACCAACCTTCTCAAATTGAAAGAAGCAGCAGCAAAATCCAAGTGTGTAGATCCAACCCTTTACAGACAGATGATTAGATCCTTGATGTATCTGGTTAACACCAGACCTGATATTTTCTATGCAGTGAATGTTCTTAGCCAGTTCATGTGTGAGCCAAACGAAATTCACTTAATGGTTGTGAAACATATTTTGAGATATCTTCAAGGCACTATTGGATATGGTCTTCTTTACAAGAATGATCCTAGATCTACATGGGTACTCTGATTCAGATTGGGCTGGAAGTGTAACCGATCGGAAAAGCACATCAGGATGTTGCTTCAGTTTAGGATCAGCTATGATCTCCTAGATTTGTAGAAAACAATCTTCAGTTGCACAGAGCTCAACATAAGCTGAATACATTGCAGCCTCAATGGGAGCAAGAGAAGCAGTTTGGCTTCGTAAATTGCTTTTGGGACTCTTTGGTGAGCCCTTGAATCCTACTGTTATTCATTGTGATAATCAGAGTTGCATCAAACTCTCTGTAAATCCTGTCTTTCATGATAGATCTAAGCACTTTGAGATCCCCTATCATTATGTAAGAGATATGGTGGAAAGGAAAGTGATTCAGTTGGAGTGTATTAGTACAAATGATCAAACTGCAGACATTCTCACCAAGCCTCTCTCCCGAATCAAGGTAGAGCACTTCAGGAAGAAACTTGGTATGGTTCGAAATGTAATTTGTTATTTATGTTTGAAATACAAATTGTTTATAAAATTGTACTAATATATAAAGATGTTTAATGTGTAAACTCTTTTGTCATGTGTGTGACTCCATGACTTTATGGGCCTACTCCCCCTATGTACATTATTGAAAGGTGACGATCTTTCTAATAATGAACATTTGTATTTGACATTGTAAAGTGATGACTCTACAATGATAAACTATCATGATAGATATCATGTGACTTGATATCTGTGGACATGTCACGATAGTATCTCTTGGACACTTTGATGGATATCATGGGACTTGATATCATCTGAAGATCATTGTGATCCTTAAGAGATAATCATGGTGGATATTTATATCCGTGGATATGCCATGAATTATGGTAGACATCATGTGACTTGATGTCAGTGCACATACCATAATGAAGATGTGTTATGAAGAATGTCATGTGACTTGACAACTTTGAGAAAACATATCATATCTTTAATATCACGTGTAAAGGTGATATCTCCACTTATTTGATATGAAATATCTTCCCTAGCTAAGAGGGAGTGTTGATGAATGGTAGCTTAGGTCAGATATAAACGATGATTTCTATAAGCATCATCATCGTTTACATAAGATCAGTTGCTCTTCATGTTTAATATTTCTAGAAATAAGTAAAAATTGAATTTTATAAAGCATGTATAAAATCGAATTTAAATAAATGATGTTCAAAATTCGCATTGGATAAAATTCGGAATTCATATAATATATCCGCCATGTCTGAAGGTGTATATATATGCTAAGTTTGTTTAACCGAATGATTATCGGTTGTAAGAGAAACCCGCACGCCCAAAGGGACATGTCCCTTGAGCGGACATGTCTCCATGTGTGGAGACATGTCCTCTCAAGATACGCATCCCTTGGAGGCGGATCTCCTTACATAAAAAAGGTGATTCCACTCTTGATATGAAAACATCGAAATTATTAATGTTCTGCAATCAGCACATTCAGTATAAATAAAATTTGGAAATCGAAAATCTGACTTAGAATTTTTGTAGAATTCTTACAATTAGAATCTCTTTAGAACCTTTAGTCTCTCAATTTGATAGAATATTTTATTACATTTACACAAGGCTTCCTAAAGCATACCTTGATAAACTAGAGCAAACTGAAGCAAGTCCCACGGCGAGATCTTGGTCGGAGTAACACAAGGTTGCTCGACAATATCATAATCACTAGGTGCTTTGGTCATAGGTTTAGGTGCTTGAGGAAGGCTTGGTTGTTTATTCATTCTATTCTCATAAGTGTGGGCTACCACTCTATAAGAGGGAGCCTTAGAAATATCAAGAGAATCATTCTTAGATGGAACACTATCAATAGAACAAATCCTTTTAGGAGAAGGACTAGTTGCAGTCATGTAAATGACCAGTCTCTTAGGCCTTTGAGGGGATCTAGAGACATAGATTACATTTATAGAATCGTCACAACTAGTAGAATAATTATTTGAAGACATATTCTCAACATCAATCCAAACAGGATCAAATGTGGAATAATTATTCAAAGAGACATTCTCAACATCGATCCAGGGAGAATTGGATGTGGAAGGAGGCTCATCATTCACTAATGCATCATCTCTAGAAGAGAATGCATTGGAATGGAAGAGATATTCATCATTCACAAATGCAACATCTTTAGAAGAGAGTGCATTGGAATGAAGAGTAGATTCATCATTCACAAATGCATCATCTCTAGAAGAGAGTGCATTAGAATGAAGAGGAGGTAGAGTAACATTGATAAAGGTATCAATGATTTCATCTTCTTGCAACAAGATATCCTCCAAAGCAAGAGGAATCTCGTGAGAAGGATCAAAGATACCAAGTGACATGGGAAAATCCAAGTCACTATCACATGTATGAAATGGGATATCATTAATATTTTACGCAAAGTTAGATACATAACTAATAAAAGAAGATATTAAATCCATTACAATTTTTTTGATATTTTCTATGTTCTAGTAATTCACATTTTTGGAGGTCTTTAGAGCAAAATTTGAGGTCAAAAATTGCATTGGTCCCTAAAATTTGACTACCGAAGGCACTTGTATTTTAGGGACTGAACTAATTCTCTAGGAGACCTTTCCAACGGTACAAAAGGTTCTGAATTCTGAGCACCGAGTCAAAAGTTATGACACCACCAAGTAGGGGTAAATAAATTCCTAGTTTTTCAAAGAACACTATTCTTCATGTCGGGTTCACCAAAATATAGAAGAGGGGGATTCGCTACTCAGGAGTTATCTTCATTTAGAGAGCCTCATGGAGCAAAATTCCCTAAACTACCTCAAGGAACAACGACGAAAGTTTTAGAATCAGAAAGATCAAGTCACAAAGATTCTCTTGACAAATTGACAAGCTCTCAGCCAAAGGACGGCAGCGCGGACTGGGGACGACAACACGACATACTGGTGTCTCGAAGGCACAATGGTGTCTTGTATGCCAAAGGTGCACTATCATCTCATACAGACTACACAGCGAGAATGTCTCATAAAATAGCTAAATGACTACTTCTACTTCATTTTCTGAGAACTTCTAGAATGCAAGAAAGCAACAGGAAGTAATAAGACTGAAATGAAGTGAAATAGAGATGATAAAGATAAGGAGAAGAAAGGAATTACTTACAACCACGCAATTGATTAAGTTTCCAACTCGTGAGTTTCTTCAAGATGGAGGGAGAAATTGTTGGGGTTGTATAGGGGTCTACCTCAGTCAAACCCCCATTTTGGTGTTCCCACCTCTACGGACAACCAGATAGATAGAGAGAAAAGTAGAAATGAAGTAAAGAGCACTAAAGCTCTACAAAACAATGTTATACTACTCAACCAACAAATAGAGGAGAGGAGTGAAAGCTTACCACCTCCACCAAGAGCGCTCAAGGCTAATGGGGGAGAAAATGAGAGGAACTTAAGCCTCTACTGCAATGGTGTTTTGTTCCACACTTGCTCTATTGAAGTGATGGAGTATTGATGTTGTTGATGTGAAGTGTAAAGTGTTTGGAGATTGAAGAGATGGTGAAGAAGATGCTTAGAACTTGTGAAGAGATTGAAGGAGAGATTGTGAAGAGGAGTTGATGAAGAGCTAAGAGAGGGCTTAGAGAGAGCTGGAGCATCCAAAATGGATCAAGAAGAGGTGAATTTTTAGAAGGAGACGAAGAAAACAACCATATTCGGGTCAGTCGACTAAAGGAAACATTACAACTTAACTCCCAATGAGAAGTGTAACGCCTCTGCAGGTTCAGCCATAGGAATCTACTAGGGACGTCTGTGTGTCGCACGGGTGTCGCCAACAGAAACATCTCCACCAACGCTCAAAATGGGTGCCAAGTGAGATGAAAACAACGGGCTTAGTTGTATATAAGCCTCTGAACTTGGTTTTCTAAGGTGGATAAAGGAAAAAAAAGGAATTTGCATAAAGGGGTGCAAATTCACTCTTATACACTAACGTTTGGGGGGTGTAAATAAACATCAAAAGATAGAACAGAGCTCAGGACAGCAAAACATAATTATAGATTTCCTTCAATTTAGACATACAAACTTCATAATGAGCACTCCTTTCAAACAACTAAACCATGAGATGATACAATCCACAAAATAATCTATACCATTACATTCACTCATAGTGAAAATTCAAGACATACAACTATTCACCATTCATAAACTTCAAAATCAACAAGAACACATCACCAACTCATCATTAAAATTCATAGATCAATAAACATAAAGAAATTTCATTCACAGATAATTCAATGGAAACATTCTCATATTCAAAATTATCTATTGACTTTCATAAAATAAGAGACATTTATGCACAACATTCATTGGCATATGAATGACCATTGTTCATTGACATCACCATTAAAACTAAAACTTGGAAATAACATGAATTGTATTGAAAACTATAAGAAAAATGTCTAAGTATCTTTGCATAAAACTATAAAAGCTTCTAAAAATTGTAGAAATTATCCTAAAATTATCCTTACGCTGCTAATCTTTCTTCAATTAGCCGACCTTTACAACATGGAGAGAAAAACTACATATAGACAAGTCCTAACACTAATTTCTCCAATCAGAAATTGAGATCCACAAATTTAGGGAAAAACTGGAGCTGCATGAGATGACTACCCATCATGATCTTCAATTCAATTTTTGATGACTCTGTATCAAAATCTGATGCAAAAAGAGAAGGTCAAACTACTGGGAAACCCTGAGTTGAACTGGTGTCATGTTCCTAAAAAGTAGGAGAAAACTGCCCAGTTGGTCGTACCATCTGATGCTTCATTCAAAAAGGACTTTTCATAGAAACCTCACTCTTCTATCTTTTGTTCAAGTAAATACTCATCATAACCATCTAATACTTATCTAAGAATGTCCACATCCAACCCATGTACCCAACTGTCCTCAAAATTTATTCTTCCCAATTCATCAAAAGTGAATTTTCGCATATCACCCAATTTGGCAAGCTCCTTCCGAGAAATCTTTACTACCTCTTTGATGTCCATGAACCTGTCAATCAACAAATTATCACCATTTTCTCCCTTCTGCATTTCCTCTTGGAATCTACTATTCCATTTGTTTCTTAATTAATCGAGGGAAACCATCCTTGACAGGGACATCTTCATTCACCATCATAGCTATGATTGCTTCTAACTCCACAATCTGATCTGTCAAATCCTTTCCAACCTATTGCACCTCATTTCTATGGGAAAAAATGAATGAAGTCCTGAATCTGATAATGTTAATGGTTTTATTAATAAACTCCTCATTACCTTCTTCAAGAATAGATTATTCAAGGAGTGTTTGTTGAGGCGGCTTACTAATTTCTTTCAATTTCTTAACATGCTCTTTGTATTCTTCATCTTGCTTCCAAAGGACCTCAACATATGTATTCATATCACTGGATGATTCCAATGCTTCTTTATGAACCTTGTGGGCTTCAATAAGTAGTTCCTCCACCTCTTGGTTCAACCTATCAATCCATCTATCCAACATCTTTACCTTGCTTCTCATCTCAACAAGTTCATCAAATTCCTTCTTGCTTAACAAAATTGGTGTTTGTGGAGCAGTAGATTGTATAGAAACAGGAGAGGATAGGTCCTTTAAGAACCTATGCAGTTGATCTAATTGAGCCTTGAGCTCATCCTTCCTTTGCTTGTCCTTTATCATCCTGGACTTGGTGGAGGATGTTATAATATCAATCACGTCCATTTGTTGGTTTCTTGTAGGCCTTCCCAAGTTAACAATGCCTAGTTGGTAATCACTCAACTGCATCTCTTAGTTGTCCTTGTCCACCATAGGAATGGTACATTCAGCTAAAATCTCTCCAACATCTGTCAATTTTTTGGAGTGAAGGACTCAATCCTTTTTCTTGGGCCTTTCCTTTTCAATCTCCTTCATCATATCATCACAATTTAGGGGCTAGGGCTGGACTATTTGTTTCTTTTCTAGGTTGAGCTTCAACCGTGATGGGGTAGTAGGAGGAGTAACCACTTGTTGTGAAGAAGCATGGGTAGAGGAGAGAGGTTGCAGAATTGTTACCTTTGGTTGAGAATCAACCTCTTGATGATGTTTTATTTCTACCATCTCTTTGGTAAGCCTATCAGCTTTAGCTTTCTCTCTTTCCTCCTCAAATCTCCTCTGCTCCAAAATGTCATCTCTCTATTTTTCCAATTGCCTAACTCTATCCGAAATTTTTGCTGCTTCTTCATCATGATTGGCTTGTTCTTCTACCTCCAACTTCTTTAGCAAGAGCTACTTTTCATCCTTTTTCCTTTGCGCCTCCTCTACAGCTTTGGCCTTGGCCTCAAGGTCTTCATTTTCTCTCCTTTGTCGGGCCTTCTCCTCTTCAAGGTCATGGATATTTTGTAAGAGGTCCAACTTCTCCCTCTCTACATTAGCTTTCCATTCATCTTATTTTTGTTGCTATAGAAAATCTTCCTTTTTCTTATGTTTCCTTGCAAGCTCTCTAGTCTTTGCTATAGCCTTAGCCTCTTGTTGCTTTGCAAGTGCCTCAACTTGTGCTTTGGCATCAACCTCTTTCTTGGCATCCTCAAACAATTTCCACTGATCCTCTACAATCAAAACATGCTTAGTTTCAACATCTTGAATATTCTCAGCAAATGTAGTTACAAGAGGTTCATGGTCTGATTGTGTGGCCTCTGAATCAGGTCCACATCATGAATCTCAACCTCTTTGTTTTTGTCTTTCTCATCCTGCTCATGAACGCTTCCATAAGGTACTTCCCTAGTAGACTCCTCTGGGAGGGAAGGTTGAGATGAAGCTCCTTCTCCAATAGTAGTAGCTTCCACACCTTGTGATTCATAAGTTTCTTAAGTAGGAATTCCTAGGTCATCATCTCCTCTAGAGCTAGGAGGAAAGTACTCCAATTTCTCTTTAGGAGCTATCCTCCTCTTTGTTCTTCTATATCCCTGGGTACCTACTGCTTTCCTCTTCTTTGAGGATTAAGCTTTTGGCTCCTTTTTCCTCATTACCACCCAGTAGATGCTTTTGTCCATCACTGTCCTGGAAAGTTCTTTGATATCAATGAATTCTTCCTCATCCCAATTTATTGGGTCCAAGCTTTTAGTACCTATATTCTCAACTTCATACCTAGGGTCCAAAACTACACCATCATCTGATAATGTATTGGGAATATCTTCCTTCACCCCATATTCAATCATCTGTGGGATTGTAAGCCTTTCTTAATTTCTTTTCCTAACACCATAGTCATCTTGCATATCAATCTTGATCAGAAACTGAAACTTTCAAAGTTTTAGAACCTTGTGATGTTTGATGATCCAACCTCGCCAAGTTCAAGGGATCGAAATTGGGATTGGAATCGAAACCCATCAGAGGTGGACTCATTTTTGAAACTGAACTCTCATGAGAAATTTCAATGGATGAGTTTGGTTCTAGCTCTGCTTCTGCTATGTATCACAGAGTTGTGCAGATTATCTCCGCACGTCGACACTAGTTGGGCATGATTCAAAAAGGACATGGGGGAGGAAGAGATCAAGGTTGACTCTAATTAGACCAACAAGACCGAATCGAGAAAACTACGGAAACTATGTGAAAAGGACACGAAATGCAAACCCTAACTCGTATAGCCCGTCAACTTACACCAAAACTAGGGCATCAAAAACCCTACGACCAAAACCCATAAGATCAACAAAAACAATATCAGAGGGGTCAAATAAAGGATTTAAAAGAACTGCAAGGCACCAGAACCCCTCAAAAAGGAAATCCCTAATCGAAACTAGGGAACGGTGGAACGAAAACACCACCGAAAAGGATGAAAATGATAGGAGCCAAACTAAAACAAAATGGAGAACACAAAAAGACAAACGGAAGATGGAAGAAGGAACAAAACAAAACAAAGAAAAACCAACAGAAACACCAACAGCTCGAAAGGAAACAAGCAAAGATTCATAGGAAAATTCTCACAAATGTGCGAAGAACAACAGAGTGAAAAAAACAAATGGGAAAACATGAAACAGAACGGGGAAAACCCACCTACCTCAAAACATGATTAGAAAAAGGTTCAAATCAAAAGGGATCTACTCATGAACATTCACCTGTAGCAAAATCACGCTCCTCCTCGAGTTCTCTCTACTCTTTGTTCGTTAAAACGCTCTAAGTAAGTGTAATGAGCAAAATAACATTGATTAAAGTTTTAAAAACCATTTCGCATGTGTGAGGAGTTTGTAATTAATTCATTTAATGCAGTTGGTCAGGGCAGAATCAGAGCGAAGTTGTACACAACCAACATGTACGTCAAAGGTAAAATGAGAGCGGAAGTAGATTCGAGATAGAACCAGGAACTTTTTCAAAGTTTCATACTTCATTTTGGATCTGGCTCCTGTCCTGCGATAGGGAAAGGGCAACAAAGGGTCGGGGGTAGAATTGAAACGAAATATAGATCCAGAACTTGGAAAAGTTCCAGGTTCAGATCTGACTCCGCTTCTACTCCCGACAAAGGGAAAGAAAACTGACAGGGAGAAAAGAAAGAACGTAGCGCAGTAGGACTATGGCAAAGCCCATCCCAAAACAAGACACAAAACGAGACGAAGCACAAGGAAAACAAACGGGAGCGGGATTGGAGCAAAATCTGGACCTAGAAATTTTACAAAGTTTTGGGTTTAGTTTCCATTACGGTTTTGGTTCCGCAAAAAGGAAAAGAAATGAAAAGGGAAAGAAAAAGAAAAAAGAAAACCCAAGGGAGAAGAAAAACCCAAGAGCCCAAGATAAACAAGACAACAAAGAAAATGACAAGGCAAGAGATGGGGTCGAGACCGAAACAAAAATCGGACTAGGAACTTTGTAAAAGTTCTAAGTTTAGTTTCAGCCCACGTTCTGAACTTGCAAAAAAAATACAAAGAAACAAAGACTTAGGAGGAAAAAGAACAACTAATAAGACCCAAACAAGAACACCAAGGACAAACAAACACAAGGGGGGCCCATTTTGACCAAAAACAAAATGGGGTGGTTATGCAAGGCATAATAGTAATATTCTTTTTTCCTTCATTATTTGAATGTATTCGTATAAATGGTACTATGGAGATGGTTGAAGCACAACTCTGTTTTACATTTTTGGTTTAGTTTTTTGTTTGTAAGCAAGCTATGACATGAAACAATACTTGAGTATACAGATAATAGTTCTTCAAGACATTTTGTACTTTGATTATACTATTTTTAAATGACCTTTTCATGTATATAATCATATCATGTTCATGTATGTTAATATAAGGCAGCTATGGAAGTAGTTCAAAGAGATGGCCCTGAACTTTTTCCTCATCTTATAAAGTTTACAGGAACATGAATAAGGATCAAATTTTGAGAGTTTGGTTTAAGTTTGAATTCAAGAAATGACAAAATTGTGAAGGCTAGAATGGCTTTTAATGTATCACTTGTGTTTTAGAATTTGTAGTTGCAAATTGGTAACCCCAAAACACAAAATTATTTATTGCTCCTTGTTGAAACTATGGTTGTTAAGGATACAGGGCCTGAAAATGCAATTGGGGTTAGCTCCAAAGTATACATTGATGTTGCATACTCATTTAACAACGATGATGAAGATGAGGAAGTGAAACAAAAACCCAAGGCTGAGGTAAATGGAGGAGAATCGGGCATCTCCAAGGAAACCTTGCAATCTAATAATCAGGAGATGACTAAAGAAGAGCAGCACCAACAACACCAAACAGAACTTGTAAGGAAAAAGCATGAGCAGACTACAATAATATTTCTTGCAGGGAGCATTGGTACAGGAGATGGACATGGCTCTTCCAAGCCATCCACTAAGATGGTTTCCTACAAAAATGTGGAGGATATCCCTATTTCTAGGGAGCTCATGATTCATGTTGATACGAAAAATGATGCTATTCTGGTACCCATATATGGCATCATGGTTCCATTTCATGTAGCCACCATCAAGAGTATTACAAGCCAAAAATATGGAGGGAATTCTTATATAAGGATAATTTTCAATGTTCCAAGTATTGACTTTAATGCCAACTACATGCCAACATTGAAATTCCCTAGCAGTATTTATGTTAAGGAAATTTCCTTTAGATCCAAGGATTCAAAGCACATCAACCATGTGGTACAAATGATTAAATCCCACAGACAACATGTAGCAATGAAAGAGTCTGAAAAGATAGAGAGAGCTACACTGGTGACTTAGGAGAAACTTCGGCTTTCAAAAACAAAACCAATTAGGCTAGAAAAATTGTGGATCAAACCAGCATTTGGTGGAAGAGGAAGAAAGATGATCATAACTCTGGAGGCCCACCATAATGGATTTCAGTATTCAACCATGAGAGTAGAAGAGAGAGCTGATATCATGTATCAAAACATTAAGCATGCATTCTTCCACCAAGCGAAGAAGGAGATGATTACTTTGCTTCATTTTCATTTGCATAACCATATCATGGTGGGAACCAAGTAGACCAAGGATGTCCAGTTTTATGTGGAGGTAATGGATGTGGTCCAAAATTTAGGAGGGGCAAGAAGTTCAATGTATGATCCTGATGAAATTGAGGAAGAATAGCAAGAGAGGGACAGGAAAAATAAAATCAATGCAGAGTTTCAAGGATTTGTCAAGCAAGTAACATAGCTATGGGAGCAGCCTCATCTAAAAGATTTTAAACTAGACTTTGATATACCATTTAGAGAGCTTGGTTTTCATGGAGTTCCTTTCAAATCATTTTCTTTTATTGTTCCTATGGTAAATTGTTTGGTAGAGTTGGTGGAATTACCTTTCTTAGTAATCACTATTGGTGAGATTGAGATTGTTAACCTTGAGAGAGTAGGACTTGGGAAAAATGCATTTGATACGGCTATTGTTTTCAAAGACTTCAAGCGGGATGTACTCCACATTGACGCCATTCCTCAATCTTCACTTGATGGCATCAAGGAATGGTTGAACTCCATCGATATAAAGTATTATGAAAGTAGAATGAACTTGAACTGGCGACCAATTTTGAAGACTATTACTGATGATCTAGATAAATTTATTGAAGATGGTGGCTGGGAATTTTTTAATATGGAAGCTAGTGATTTAGATTCTAATAATTCAGAAGATTCAGATCAAAGATATGAACCCTCTAATGTAGAAGATGAATCATAATCAGATGAGGAAGGTTCAAAAGATGAATCTCTTATGGAGTCAGATGAGGACGAAGAAGAAGAAGAATATTTTGAAGAGGAGGAAGGTAAAACATGCGATGAATTAGAAGTCGAAGCCATAAATGAAAATAAGGAAAAAGGGGTGAGTTTGACAGTGAAGAGGAAAGGTAGCAATGAAAGGTAAAGCTATAGGGAAGTCTCAGGGACCTGATATTAGAGATTCAAGAGGAATGTATGCTAAGAGGCATAAATTCAGATGAATTGAGTTCATCTACATCCTTCTACTATTTATTCATGCACATAAATGGTTCAGCTATTTATCCAAATGATGCATATATGTTAACTAGATCAGTTTTGTTGCTTTAGTAGTTTGAATTCTATGACAACCATCCATTAGGCCATTGTGTGCAAGAGCACGTTTGTGTTTTTAGTTAGCTTTTTTGGATAGCTCTACTAGGTGTTGAGGACATTCCATTTATCTTTTGAATGTTAAGAAGTCTAGTATTACACGCTTCTCTATGTTGATCAGATCAGGTTGCAAGTTTTTTACTACTAATTTCTTTATTTATGGAGGCATCTAGGGCCAATAGAGAAGCACTTTAGAACTCATCCTATGCATCAATAAACAACTCAACACAAGAAATTCAAATTGACATATTAACACAACAATATTCAACTAAGTTATTGAAAATCAAATATTGATCGGTCCACTTTTTTCTTTGTAGCTTTTCCTTTTCAAATTGCTTTGGATGTTGGCCATATTTCTCCTCCTATCAAAACATGGAACATGGACTAGTTAAAGTAATTAATATGCAATCATTTACTTTTTCCTAGGAAATAAGAAAAATATAATTTAACATATTAAATATACTTACAAATGTACAGATCAAGGCCTGTAAACCTTTCTAGCCACTGTGATGCATGGCACAAAGTTTTTCAAGTCTAGCCTTGGAGGCCTTGTCCTGAAACATATACTAATTCAATTTAACTATGCACAAATAAAATTTAAATTTTTTTTTAATAAATTTTATATAATCTTATGAGCAAATTCAAATACCTGCATACTCTCCTCACTGAACTTCCTCTATGCATCAGACTTCTCATATGCTTTTACAAGCTCTTTCCATATTTTCACACTTACATCAATTGGCCCTTTTTTGATCCTTAGCTTGGGAGGGATTTTTTTTTATCTTCTTTGTTTGGTTGCACCGAAATCTCTTGCAGTTTTGAGACATTCGTAGCTTTATCTTCTTCACAAACCAACCTGTGCCAGATTTAGTCTCCATGTCATGGATAACTACTTTTTGTAGGTGCATGGGTATCTTTGAGAATGGAAAATGTAGATGGTCTTTGAACCACTTAATGCATGATTCCTTCAACCAATTCACAAAAATTTTCCCTGCATCTATCATTCAGAGTTCCCCTAAAACCACATCGTATTCTATCTTGGTATTGTAGCCACCAATGCAAGATGCAAAACATGGCATGGTGGAAGAAGTATGTGTCCCAGGAGTGGTTGGTACATTGGAAGTCTTTGCTCCCTGTTCCACATTCTTAGATTTTATTGTTATTTATTTCCTCATGTATCTTTTTCTCGATCTAGGATAGTTGGTTGGGGAATCAATTGATTCCCTTTGACACGGTTGATTTGGTTGCAATGTTTGAGGGGCTTTACCAGATCATTTTTCTATGTATCTGGAAAGCATTGTCAAGTCCAGACCATCCAATTTGTTCAATGCCTCTACCCCTAATATGGAAGCCAATTCCTCCTTATCTTTTTCAATCTCATGTCCCTATATATATAATAAATTTCTTCCTTTAAATTTAGAAATAAAAAACTAAAAACTAAAAATCAAAGAAACAATGGAAACATTTACAAATCTATAAATTGACAATGCATTACCTCATTGTGGCTAGAGTCTGCTCCCTTTGCTCCCTTCCCTCTATTTCTTAACATTTTGAGGTGACCTAGGGAAAATTATTTTTGTCCGGTCTATGAAGGAAAACGAAGTACACACTGTCAGGTATGAAATTTTTCATCTAGTTTGTGGTATGAAAGAAAGTTGTCCTCAGAGAAAGGTATGGAAGAAAGGTTCAAGAAATTGAACTGGAATCTGAAAGCTTGGGATGGGAATGATAAGTGAACCAAGGGATTGGGGTTTCAAAAATGTGTTCACTGCTCTCAAATGCGGAGGAAATAATGCAATGTCTACAATTTTACCCTCCTCCTTTTCAACCACATGAGACTTAAACGATTCTCCTGTAAAAAAAACAATATTCACAACCCTTTCTTCACAATCCTCTCCATTTAATCCAAACAAAAATATTTGTGGGAACAAAAAAAAAATTGTAACCTTACCTATGGTGTCACAAACTAAATTGAATTTCTCATCTACTTGCTCATAGCTGATCCCTCAGAGGGTGCCCTCCTCTCTTCCTTTACGTGGCGTTTTTCTCCTCTCATCTCTTCCTTCATGTGGGAATTTTTTTTTGTTTGTTTTTGATTCAATAGTTAGCACCATAGTCGGTGTAGTTAACGCCAACTTTAGCGTCAAATTTTAGCCCTAAATGTAATCTATTCGGGGACTAAAAGGCGGCACAAAATGTGCCTAATTTAGCGCCTAGCATTTCAAAATGATATATTTTTCCTGGAAGTTGATAAATAAATTGATCCTAAATTGAATTCATCTTCATATTTTCCAAGGGAGCAATCACGGTTCCCTATTTTATCTATTCCTTATCCCATGTCAATTTTGTGGTTGCAAAACTAATAGAGGTTAGATTTGTGAACTCAGAAATGACCCCTAAACTTTTAAATTTAAATTTAAATGGGCCCATGTTCACCCTATACAACTAGATGAGTCATATAAAGAGTGAAATATTTCAAATTGCATGTTACAAATTTGTATAAAAGGACAAACTCTAATTCATTACTATCGTCTTAGATATAGGTCTTATTGGGGAATTATGAAAAATCATCTATGAGAACTAAATCATTATCATGTGACATTGACATTGCATCAACATCCTATGTGTATTGCATGCTTCCCTGTTGTCTTCAATCATTTATTTGTATCATTAAATTAGTAATAGGAATTTAACTAAAGGAGAAATATCCTAGCCTAACAAAATCCTCAATAATGTCTATTGACATGACCCCTCTTAGACATAGGTTGTAGACATCAAGATAATAAATTATAGACATCCAATTCAGTGAAGATTAGATCTATAGTTAAGGTTTAGTTCTACATGTAGGTTCATATTTTTATGCACTGAGATCAATTCCATATCCATGGAAGTGTATTGGAATGAAGCATCATGAATTTTATAGTTTTGAGATATTTTTTATAGTCCTAATTATTGTTGCACTAATAAATCACTTAGCGATGTCTAGCATAGTCATATCTTCATTGAACCTAGAGCTAAATACCATTATTTTTATTATTTAATTTCGAGTATTTATTTTAGTGTTGTTATTACTCTCAACTCTTTATCATGGGTAGGTTATATTATTTATTCATTTTGATTTAATTAATTTACTTGGGATATTTATGTGAGGAATGTTATTTTTCCTTACATAAATTCATGAACCAAACATTCTTAAACACACTCAGGTTTCATCCTTAGAGTTTATCCTTCTACATTAAGGTTATAAATCTAACATTTTTAAGTAGATATGATTCATTGTATACTTTATTAGGGCTTGGAGGCACCCCTTATCTATGTTTCATTGCTATTATCTTGAATAGGGTTTGGGATCTTTTTGTGTAATCTCTTTGATCCCACTAACCCACCCTTATTTAATGTATTATTGATAGATCATTCATCATGTATTATCATATATATTTGTCTATTGCCTTTATCCTTGCATATATTACATATATTACATATTTTGACATGTTTTTACACTTTGTTAGATCTCATCATTCCATCCTTGATTAGATTTCATAATTCCATCCTAAAGTAGGTTTTAATCAAGAATAAGGAATACAATCTATAGTTTTCAAAGAGAAAATATCTACAGTTTTAATGAATTTGTGGAAGAAGTGTAAGGTAGAGAACCAACTAAAATTATTAGTAATAGGTTTTCTTTCATCTAGGATAACAAGGGACCATGGAAGGGATGTTCAGCTAAAATTATTAGTAATAGGTTTTATTTGTAGTCAACTCATAAATAAATGTCTTTTTGATGTGAATTTGTAGTCATCTTGTAATCATAAGATTTGAGCTCTAGTTGTCAAGATTCCACGTGTAAACTTTTTGTGAAGAGAAAAATGTTGCAATGTCCTATTTTGTTTTTCATAGTGTCTCTTAATGAAAAGAAAGTGTATTTACAAGATAATTTTAACAATATTCTCTTGGTGCATAGTTGTTATGTGACTATTGTCATTGTTATGTATTACAGGATCCAGAGGAGGCCATGGAGAGAGGATGTGGATGACATAGAAATACTAAAACACAGAGAGGAAAGTGGGAGGAAATAGATATGACAATAGAATCTACAGATACAATAGAGGTAAGAAGAGAAAGCAACCTCAACCAAAGGAGGAAGGTGTTTATGAATTCACAAATGCTACAATGTAGAGGAGATAAAGTCATTTTTTCGTCCATGAGGCCTATGAGGTAAAACTTATTGGTTGAAAATGCACATGAATGGTGATTAAATGTGATTCTATGATCAAGGGAAAAGTTTGAAAATTAGGATGGCCAAAACATGATATCAATATGTTAAATATATGACTCAAGTGAGGTTTTGTGTTGGATAGCATATTCATTGAAATGATATAATTGGTGTACTAAACATTATTTACTATGTTGTGTATTATAGGAGTGAGACAAGGCCATGGAAATAGATCGTGTCATATCAAATGAGGACACAACGGATGAAGCGGGACATCAGGTACTCAAATTTTGACTTAACTTAGGAAAAATGATATGATGGCATTTTGTGATATGTCCATCTTTTTTCACAATATTATTGAAATTTATAATGTATTATCCAATCTTGAGATAAATTAATGCATGTTGCTAATTATTTTAGATGGAGATTGGAGAAAATGCAGAGCCTGAGTGTTAAACTAGAAAAAGAAGAAGATATGTACATGGAAGTGGACCTAAAACTATTAAATCACGTAGAGGAAAGTGGGTGGAAGAGGATATGACAATGGATCCTGTTGACACAAAAAATGATTGCATTGAACAAGAGGTTGGTCAGAATTATAGTACATGGGATGAATACTTTGAGAAATTGTTGTTTGTGGATATTCTATATGTCGTGGAAAGAAACAATTTAAACGAGCGATTGTATAAAGACATTACATATATGATGAGCTTCCATTCAGTAGTATGCCTCCTACAATCAATTCAAATCCAATAGGAATTGTGGTAAGCAATTTTCCAATTTGATATAAATAACATGTATACTTCGTTTAAACATTGTTTTATATTATTTAAATAACTAATTCTTTTCTTAATGGATACTTGCAGGATAAATTTCTTGGTTTAAAGTATCCTAGATCATTGACTTCCAGCCTAGAGGGAAATTATCATTTATCAGATGATACATCTAACAAAAATATGTGCCAATATACCAGCTCAGAAGATGAGGAATTGATGAAAACAAGTAACAGAACAAGAATCGGTTTAAAGATGCATAATTTGCTTAAAGACAAGGGGAAGGTGGACTACATACCCTATGAGAATGAATGTGGTGGAGATGATGACTTTCCCCTGAGTTTGAGATCAATTTACAAAGAGACATTTAATCGTTGACTATATTGTGCTTGGCCTAGTGATCAACAACTACCTAGAGTGTACGAGGTGTTTCAATTTTTGGGATACAGCTACATGATACGACCCTCCAATATTCATGGAGCAAATCTAGGACTCTTTATTTTCCAAAATGTACATGTGGGATCTAAACATAGAAACAATTCAGAACAAACCACTAGGAGATTAATGCCATATTATGGTCCATCATATTACAATGGTGAATGGAGAAGGCTAGCATAATATAAGCCTAGCATTTCAACATATGGTCTAAATTCAAATATGTATACACATCATCTCCAATTGGAAAGTGGAAAATAAATTAATAGAGGTAATCTTATCTATATAGATGGATGTGCATACACACACAAAAATATTGCAAGATTTATAAATAGTAGTAATTAGGGAAGGGACCCTACTATAAGACAAAATTGTCAATTTGTTGAGGTTATAAATGATAAATATGGAGATATGGAAAGAGAGGTTGATAGATTGATAATGGTTGAGGCTATTATAGACCTTATCATTGGGGATGAGTTATTGATTGATTACCCCTTCTTAAAATGCACTCCTGTGCAAAAGAAAAGGGAAGAAAAAGGTCTCCCTAAGGATGTTCTTAAGGGTAGAAAACCATAGAATAATAAATGAGTGTGTACCGATGTTTTATAAACTATGTTTTCAAAATTGTGTTTTATTTAAATTATTGTATAAAAAAGGTAGTCTATAAAATAATGTTCCATTATTCAATTGATGTATATATGTTCATACAATTTTTATTTTTATTTTTTAAGCCGTATTTGATTTTATTTCTTTGAAATTGATACATCTATGATTTATCCAATTGTTTCCAAACATTAAATAATGCTTGTGTTTGTTGATAGGTAGAAGATGTTGATGAAACACATACTAATACCCAAGATCCAACTAGGTAATTAAGATTTGGAAGAGATGATCCAAACCATCCTTTAAACAATACTAGGGTGAAAAGAGTAACATTGAAGAGAATACTACCAGCTGATAAATTTGAAGAGTTGATGAGATCCACATACACTTATGGCATGCCACCTAGCCTTAATGATGATGATCATGATAGTGAAAATGCAGTGCATGCAGAAGGATTTTTTTTCTTAGAGCAAAGGTAGAAGCCCATATATTTATATTAATAATAATATAATTTGTACATATTATTAGAAGTTTGGATCTTATAATTCCATGATTTCCCCATCTTTAAGATACATCAATACAATTCCCAGGGAGCCAAAATATTTTCCCATAATTGGCCCAAAACACCCATACGATAGACTAGATTTAACCTAAAACCCCAATGCATTACTCAAAAAACTAGAATAACTATCAGATTTTCGAACAACATTTCAAAAACCCAGTATCAAACTACAAAAAACTGCTTGAACTTTTTTTAGCTAAATTGTCCTTGGCGCATTCTGCACAGATAATGCTTATATTTTTCTTTGGGGATGGAAACAATTATGACAATAATGATCATATGGTTGACACTAACGATGATAGCAAGGGTAATTACCACCAATGTAATGTTGATGATAACAATCTAAAAGACTCCATCAAGCAAGCAGCAAAGGCACCTATGTTCAAATCGAGTGTAAGTAGAACCTCAAAACTGGCATGCACATTAATATTATTAGAAATCAAGTCACTATTTGGTTGGTCAAACAAAGGATTCCCTACCCTACTAAAGTGAGTTGAAATCTATTTCTTACTTTGCATTGTCAATTGGTGTACATAATTCGTAAACTTTCATCAACTTTGTTTATATTTCTTTAAGGGGATTTTAAAACCATATATTGTATATAAACAGTCCTAGTATAGATTGGCATATCAAACATGTTCATCATAATTCAAATATTCAATTGATTTAATCTCTAGAAATCTTACAGGGCACTAAAAACTAAAATATTCCCTAAAGATAATGTGTTTCCATCAACTTGCAGAGAGGCGCGTCTGTTGTTGGTTGAGTTGGGGATTGAATATAATAAAATTCATTCATGTAAAAATGATTGCATTTTATACAGAGATGAATATCAAAAAAAGGTAGAATGCCTTGTATGCAAAGAGAAGAGATATTGTACAAATGTACAAGGTCCTATAGTTCCAAAGAAGGTTTTATGTCACATGCCAATTACACCTAAACTTCAACAAATGTTTCGTTGCAAGTCACTTGCACAATTGATGGACTAGCACGCAAAGAATAGGAGTAAAGATGGATTCGTATGAATTCTGGCCAACTCCAAAGCAATGAAACACATAGAGGAAAAATGACCAAGAAAATTCAAAGATGAACCCCATAGTATCAGGTTTGGTCTTGTAATTGATGGAGTGTGCCCATTCTCTTTCTTGAGCTCAAATTATAGTGTTTGGCCAGTCAGATTGATAGTATACAATATTCCCCCATAGATGAGTGTTAGAAAGGAGCACCTTATGTTGACTCTCATTGTTCCAGGAAAATATCAAGTTAAAAACATGGATGTTTATCTTGCGCTTTTTATTGATGAGATGCAATTGCTATGGAAAGGCATAAGAATGTATGACATATCACGTCCTCCATCAAATAGGTCCTTCATGTTGTATGGTGTGCTATGTTGGACTATTCATGATTTCCCAAGACTTGGTGTTTGTTTTGGTAAGATAAAATATTTATGTATTTACACTCATAATTTATTTTCATCCCAACTTTCATACTTAGTTTTATACTTTTTTTTATGTTATTAACATTACTTATTGAATTGCAGGGCTTCAAAAAAAGGGGATATTTGCATGTCCAAGATGTGCAGAAAAATTTCAAGGGTGGTATTCTAAAGATCTACATAAATTTATTTACGCAAACAATAGGTTTTTTCTACCACTAGATCATAAGTTTAGAAATTGCTTGAAGAATCAATTTGATGAAAAAGTTGAAAATAGAGGCCCTCCCATTATTGTGGGTCCAGGTGATTGGCTTAAGAAGTATGAAGATGTTGAACTGAAAGCTTGGGAGGATTTTTTTGATCAAGGTGATTCAATTCAAGAACCAGAACAAGTTGTAGTTAATATGCCAAAAGGAATGAAAATGAAATCCATATTTTATGAGCTCCCTTACTGGAAGGATCTATTAATATCTCACCTATTAGATCTTATGCACATCTTCAAAAATGTCCCAGATTCTATATTTCGACATATATCAAGCAAAGAGAAGGACACCTTATCTTCAAGGAGAGATAATGCTCTTTCACGTACCAAAATTGATAGAAAACATTTGTGGCCAAACAAAGAAAATGAAACATATGCAAAAGCTCCATGGATTTTGAAAAAAAATAAGAGCTAGACCAACTAAAAAATGTCATTCGTTCAATAAGGATACCTACTGGCTATGGGTCGTCATTAGCTAAAGCTTTTACAGTTGATGGACATATCACAAGATTTAAAACACATGATTTTCATAATTTTATGAAGGTATTATATATCATCATTTAATATTTACTGGTAACATTGATTAAGTACTAAATATATTTTGATATTTTGTTGTGTGAGAAAAAATTACTAATGACCTTTTCATAAATGTGTTTGATAGCATATCATGCCATTGGAAATTAGGGGGGATTCATGTCTTACAGTTGACTTAAGGAATTCCATAAGTCGATCGTCAGCATAATTTACAAGTTATGTGGTTATATGAAATGTTCATGTGTGAGAGATATAGAGTATTATATTACATTTTAATTTTTGACTAAAGGTTCATACTAATTTACTATTCTTATATTAGGTGGGTGACCTCCAAGGACATCCACGAATGTGAAGTGCCAAAATGGAAGAAGGAAATTGCAGAAATTGAGAAGGATCTCCCTACAATTCCATTTACTTATACACCTAGTCGATGAAATTGAATTGGCGAGTGTCATATCAACAAGGTGGATTTTTTTTCTTTGAGAGGTATATGAAAACTCTAAAAAGATATTTTCAACAAAAGGAACATCCAAAGGGTTGCATGGCTAAATGGTATGTATTGAATGAAGCATTTTTCTTCCTATGTGAATTCCTTGGTAAGGATTTGAATATGGGCCACACATCTGGGATGAAGAACGAGCATCATATATTATTGATGGAGAAAAACCACAATCTAATGGTCTTCAAGTAGAAATTAGTAAGTAAATTCATGATCAGTGTGGTTGTTTTTCTTGCAATCATTAATTTACTCTGTAATTTATTTGTCAAATTAATAGCATGACATTTTGAGTATGAAATAAACATGTTGGCATGTAATAGGTTTAGATGAAAGTGCTATACTCAACAAGTTCATTCTTTACCACATGGAATTTATGAACAAATGGATTGATCTGTATGATAAAAAGAGTGAAGAATTGTTAGAAGCGAGGAGACAGTTTAAGAGATCAAACCCAAGGAATACTCCACTTCCCACTAATCTACTTAGGGAATGGAGCAAAGATTGCACACTAGAATGGGTTACTAAACATATTCAAAATCAAATAGAAGATTCAAGTATAGATTCAAACATAACAGAAGATGAAATCAACATGTCTAGAGGATGTGAAAGAAATGTTCAGTTGGAATTTTACAAAATGTTGTTTCCTTACAGTTTTGACACTATTAACTATTTTAATATTCATCATTATATATGTTTTCAATGAAATAAATGGTCTTTCACAAGCAAGGAAATATCCATCAATTTGGGCATATGGTTGGCATTATCATGTAGAAAGTGTAGATGTAAAGAGACGTTCCTTTGATTGTGGCATCATGGTTGACTTCAAGCAATCTAGTCAATCAAGCTCAAAAGATAAGAATATAATTGAAGGGAATCTACAATATGGGGAAAATACAAGAAATTATTGAGTTGGATTACCATTCTTTTAAATGTTGTATTTTTAAGTGTAGATGGTATGAATCATTTAAGAGGACACAAAGACATGATACCCATAGTGGATTGTTTTCTATAGATTCCTCATGCTTCCTACTAAAGGATAAGGAGCCTTATGTTCTACCAATTCATTATGAGTAGGTATTTCTTTATGTCAAACAAGAAGCAGTAGTGATCATTGATCTATTAATTCAAAGTTTATTATGAATATATACATGTGTTTATTAATCAATAAAATTGTTATAACATATGTCTAATATGTGTATGTCATTCATGTGCAGGTATTTTTCTATGAAGATATTTTGGACCCAAAATGGATATTTGTCATACATTATGATCCAAGATTAAGGCATGTATTGACAATGCATTAGTCGATACTGAGCAAAACAATGATGGTCAACAAAATGAGAGAGAGTGATTGGAGAACATCAAAGAAATTGACATCCATGATGATGTTGAAGATGGTTATGTTCAGGCACAAGAAGAGAACAATCCACAGTTAGATGATGTTATGGAAGACAACAATATGGATGGTATAGAAAATGATGATCCAAATACATCTGGTAACAATATAGATGGTCTAAAGTCAAATTTCAATGATGATGAAGATGATGCAAGTCAAGATGAGGATGATGATAATATTAAATACTTGAAAGAACATATGAACATTGACAATGATACACTGGATGACATTGTAGCAGACAATAATGTTATTGACCAAGACTTCTAAATTTTCAGAATTATTTGCAATGCATGTTTAAAAAAGGATGATTCTTATGGCCTAAACTTTGAAATGATTTAGTAATATTATTTGTGTCAATACAAATTACCTATTCAAATATCCTTAAATTGTTCAATCTTTGGTATGAATTGTTGGCAGAAAAAATTAGGATTACTTGGATGCTTCTTCCATTCATTTTGTATCAACATATGTTCATGAAGACACAAAAGTTAATAAAATATTAATGCATGTAACTCAAAATTATTTAAATAAGCAACTTTGTTAACTTTATTATTTTTAAATAGTTTCCATTTTTATGTTGAACATAGTTTTGAACATGTAACTAAAAACATCCACAGTAAATACTTTACTGTATCAGTAGATTCATTCACACAAGCACATTATTGAGGATCAATAACTAATATTCATTCAAATATAAGAATAAATAAGTATGGAAAACATAAGAAAAATATAGAATGATCACACAGTCATGGAGAATCTCTGATAATAAGATCTTTTATTTCATTCATAAGCTCAAAAGTTGCACCAAAAGAGTTTTGGTACACCCTTCCACACATACCTTTATTATTTTTTATCAAAGTTTATATAGAGATTACATAATATCAACCATAATCCCTAAGCCATTAACCATTAAACTACCTAATCCCTAAGCCCCAAATCCCTTGTCTTTTGACCCTTAATCCCTTAAACCCTAACCCCTTGTAAATCTTATGAATTTAAATAACTTGAAGAAACCACTTTGTTGACAAAACAGTAACAAATAAGCATGAAATTTAACACAACAATTGAACACCAAAATAGATTACCAATTATGAGAAATCTTCTCCATTATATTGTTTTAAATGATATGCATTAATAACACAACAATTGAACACTGAAAATAGATCACGAAATATAGGTAGTCTTCTCCATTATATTTCTTTAAACGATATGCATTAATAACATAATTCTTTTGATATGAAATGGATGGAAGGATATGCAATCTACTTGATTTTCCTAATGGTAATGATATATCATAAAATGAGGCTTTGGTTTCCCCTTTTGTATGGGAAGATACAAGCTTGAAACCTCTTACAAAATGATGTGTCTTTTCATAATTCTTTAACAAATTGTAAAAAACATGATTAGGAATCTAAAAAACTCGTAATACTTTCTCTATTATTCAACGTGGATACCCCATGACCTCTCTAGATCTAGCAAGGTATATCCTCTCCATGATGAAGTATCAAATTGTCTAGTCCTTCTACTTCGATGACTGCCCCTCTATGCTTAATGCATATCTAGTCTAACTGATAAACAAATTGATGGCTAACATATGAATATTGATGTACCCTTCTTCAGCATGAGTTTCCACATTATCGATTGTATCTTTCATGTAATATTCCATTTACATTATTTTCTCAAGTTGTTTGTGTGTATTCTGTAGTACCATTTTTTCATCATTTATATGTTCTAATGCAAGAGTTAGAAACATGGCTAGCTCATCCTTCCAATCACTTTGTTCTCTAGGATTACCAAGGCTATCAAAGAGTGTTGGGGGCTGATCAAAATAATAAAGATCCTCCTTAATTTTGTTGTGATACCTGTTATGTGACTCCACCAACTTATTATATGCATGTAGTATTTGATCCTTCATATCCTTCTCATCGATAAGCTCCTCTTTCTTTTATATCATTTGTTGTTGCAATCTCTCATTTTCTAAGTGAGTTGAGTGTGTTGGTTTAAATAATTCCTAATATTCATCAGCGGGATCCATCATCCTGTTGAATCTTACCTTGACTATTTTAGATACAACATCGTACTTGGTGGTATTTATTTGTATTTCTAGTTCATTACATTTCTTTTGAGCCTTCTCATGACAGTGTTTCCAATAGATGACATCTGCCATTGCATCCAATACCCTCTTATCATTTTCTACCCATGGGGAATTTAGTTTTGATGAAGATGAGGATATTTTGTCTCTGTGACTAGCCACTTCTTTCTTTAGTTTATCATTTTCCCTTACTAATTTCTCAATTTGTTCCTTATTGAACTTTTCCATGTTTATGTTTAACTCTACTATCTCAATGGGATTAGTATCCCCCACCCTGTGGACCAAGAGGTGTCCAAACATTTGGCTTGGATTATTGATAACAACAGGTCTTTTGTCTTGAGGATACAATGCCCAAATCAGTAAGGTGGCCTCATCCAGATTGTACCCTAACCCTGAATACATTTTGTCACTGGCTTCTTCAGTTAGGTGCATTTTTTTATCTCTTTTTTTGAAGCTATCAAACACTATGGCGGAGCTAATGTGCCATCCTGGTAATAGTAAAACCCTAGCCTCTTGAAGCATTTTTCTTCCTCTTTTGGGGGTGATAGACTCTAACTCCTTATCTACCTCCTTTCTTAGTTCCTCTAAGGAAGTTGCCTCTTGTTCAGGAGTGATATCTTTCATTTTCTTTCTCAGCATTCTACCTTTATGTTCATAAACAAATGACTTAAACTCTAGAGTTTTAACAAAATAATTGTCAAAGATAAACTCATGTCTGGCCCTGACCCTCACATCATGAGAGAGTTCGTCTGATGTTTCAAATTTGACTATGCTATGTTCTTGGAGTGGATCATATTGTGTGACCATAGGTGCACTTATTTGCTCAAATTCATTATCTTTTGTATCACTTTCCTCTTCATTCCCTTCCTCACTCATGGTTGTATCCACAGAGAAACTTACCTCAGGAGTGGGCTATGAGGGTATGTAACTAAGGGGCTCAAAATCCTCAGCCTACATTCTTGAGTAAGCCATCTCAGGTGTTTTAAAGACTATTGGGGGCACATCCTTAATCAATTCATCCACATGAGTGATGAGCTACTCAACTCTCTCCAAAGGGTCCTACACCTCATTGAATGCTTTTGAGTATGAAGGGTTGTTTTCTTTCTTCCATGACTTAGCAAGCATAATCTTGTTATATATGGTCATTCTTTGTTTTTTTGAAGCCTCATTGCAATTCCTTATCACATCATCAACTAAGAATAGATTTTCATATCCATATAACCCTTGTGACAATTTTCCTTTATTGATAATTTTTTTTGTGTCAAATTTATTTCTTTCATTTCCCAATGGAAAATTGTAGTGTGCTAATTTGTTGTCAATTTCTTCATATCCTTCACTAGAAACAACTGTAAAATATCCAAAACATAAAGTACTAGGCATAATGTATTGCTTTATATGCCCCTTAAGATGTATTGCATCTGACTTGGCCAACTATCTTACAATCTCTAAATAATCCAATCTATCTAGAACTGTCCTAGGTAGAAAGTGTGATGCTCCTTCAAACCCGTTTATTCTAATCACAGTACAATCAGAGAATGTGTACCAATCTCCCTAGCTATGGTTCACCTTTTTCCTAGGATCCTTCTCTTTTGGTCTCAAAAACCTTTGTATTGTAGGAGACAAGTTATAATCACATGGATGCCTTAACAACTTCAGCAATGGTTTCACAAAATACTCCTCAAAGTATAGATAGTGGGATCTCCCATATCTGCTATCCCATATTGACATCCACATCTCAACTGGTTTGTAATTTCCATATTCATCTACATCCCTTATCCTCAATTATTCTCCCTAAAACCCTCTAACTTGTCCTTGATATAAGAGAAAGTGCATTAACAAGGAGTAATGTTTAAAATTAATGCAATCACTGTTGTTTTTAATCCTCTACATTCCTTGGTTTAGAGCATTGGCTAGGTAACCAACATAATCAAATTTTTCGGCATCTCTACTTTGTACATCCGGTGCCAGAACCATTGGAGCAATTAACATGAAAGGTGGAACCTCCACTCCCAATACTTGTCCAGCAATGTGATATGTATATTAAAAATATTCTTCAAATAAATCTTCATGAAAGGGAGGGTTTTTGTTGCTAGAAAACATTTTGAGCTGATTTCCTTCCTCTCAAGGCCTGTGTAGTGGTAGTTTCCATCTCTTATAACTAGTTTCTATGTGATAATATTTTGTCAAAGGTCTTTCACCGTGAATGGAGAATTCATGGAGCAGTCTAATTGGAAACAGTGGAGATGACTTCTTTGGATATAATGATCATTTTAGACCCATCATGCGAGTGGATAGTTCATTTTTTAGGGTCATATTTGGTAGCTAGTTCCTTAATCAGCTCTGCATTGATGAACACATGAGGTATAACCAATTTCCCTAGGTTCAATCTTCATGGATTGCAAATAAGTTGGAACCTATACTATTTTCTATAATGATACATGAACAACTGGTATCCTCTCTTTGGTGTCCATACATCCCCTAAACCTTTATGTTTATCCCACAATCTATCCATGGAAGGGCTCGACTTTGCACTTCTCTTAGGTCTCGGTCCCAACCCAGGACATTGGTCAATCAAGTCCTGGTTCAAGAGTCTTTTAGTCTTCTCATTGGTCTCGGCTTCTGTTTTTTGTTTTTTAGTCTTTGGTGTTCCTGAACTTCCTTCCATTGTCCAAAACTCTAGCTTCTTTTTTAATTCTTTTACTTTGAAAGAAATTTCTCAACTAGGTTTCATATACTTACTTTTGTTGTGCTTGCTTCATTTGGCCTTGAACTATGCAACAATGGTGTACTTCCAACTTCTTTACTATGTTTTTGCCTTCCACAAGCTTTTCTAATTCATAAATTTGGTTGATTTGAGGTATACTTTGTTTGGCTTTGGTTCATAAATCTCCTACTTGATCTCAATCTTGTCATTGGGGAGAACATTTAATTTTAATGTATCAACGATATGGGTTTTCATATCAGTTGAAAATAACCATCATCGTTGCATCAAAGGGACTATGGTTTTACTTCTGTCGATATCCACTTTTCTCATCGATGAACTCGTACATTGTTATCTTTCCTTTGAGGCATCGGTGGGGCACTAGATACTGTCTCCTTGATATACTTTAGTTTCTCTTATATCCTTCCTTTGCTTATATTTGATTATTCATGGTATGGATTTTCTCTTTATTCATTATCGGATTATTGGGGGAACCACTGTTCACATTCCACCGATAGGTATCATACCTCTTGATACCTTTTCCCTTGATTGTTTTATCGCTGTATTGGGGGAACCAAGTTTTTGCTATCCCGACAGCCCCCTATTCCCTTGATACACTTCCCGTTGCATGTTTGTTATTAAAAATCTTTATTGTGTAATGCATCGGTTTATCGATGGGATATAGTCTCACTTCTCCCCAATATGCTATGGTGTTACCGATGTGTTTTTCTTAGGCTATCGGGGGAACAATAATGTATGCTTTGTCGATGTGTGTTAATCACTCTGATGAATCCATCTTAGTTAGCTCCGTCAATCTATTGGGGGGGACCATATTAGGAGTCTGCTCAACAGAGAGTTGTCACATCGATAATGTATATTATATGATTTTCCTTCATCGGTTCATCATTGGGACTATGATGAGAGTCCCCTCGATGTGGTATTGTCATGTCGATAGTGTTGAGTAAATACTTTTAGAAATGGGTATGGCAGCCATGGATTTTTGGACTCATTGATGGATGTGGTAGTATGAGTTATGAAATGGATCTTGTCACACAATTTTCTGTATTTCAAGTCAATCATAAAATTAGAGGCAATAAATCTTTTGATGTGGGTGGAATGTGGATGAAAATGAAGATTGGTGGATACTAAGGAAAGATTTTTTAACCCTAACACAATTCATGTTTAAAAAAGGATGATTCTTATGGCCTAAACTTTGAAATGCTTCAATAATATTATTTGTGTCAAGACAAATTACCTATTGCAATATCCTTAAATTGTTCAATCTTTGGTATGAATTATTGGCAGAAAAAATTAGGATTATTTGGATGCTTCTTCCATTCATCTTGTATCAACATAGGTTCATGAAGACACAAAATTAATAAAATATTAATGCACGTAACTCACAATTATTTAAATAAGAAAATTTGTTAACTTTATTATTTTTAAATAGTTTCATTTTTATGTTGAACATAATTTTGAACATGTAATTGAAAACATCCACAGTAAATGCTTTATTGTATCAGCATATTCATTCACATAAGCATAGTATTGAGGCTCAAGAACTGATATGCATTCAAATATAAGAAGAAATAAGTATGGAAAACATAAGAAAAATACATAATGATAACACAGTCATGGAGAATATCTGATAATAAGATGTTCTCCATTATATTGCTTCAATTGATATACATTAATAACATAAGTCTTCAAAATGTGAAGGTGGATGAGTGGAATATGAAACCCATCTACTTCTATTTGTGGCAATGGAAATGATATATGATGATGATGATTTAAAACTAGGCCTTGGTTTCCTATTTATACAGGAAGCAACAAGCTTCAGGCCTTTTACATTGGATCCTCAACCCTCATATATCTTTATCCCTCCCTCCTCTTCTCTCCTTCTCACTATCTCACTTCTCCCTCCATCTCTCCTTGCATCCATCCCTCCCTCTCTACCCTAATCCCTCACGTCCCCTATACCCTCAACCCTTAAACCCTTTTCCCTCTACCCTCGACCCAATACCCTCTACCCTCGACCCCAATCCCTCAACCCTTAAACCCTTAAACCCAAGTAAACTCTCTACCCTAATCCCTCAACCCTCAACCCTTAATCCCTCAACCCTTAAACCCTCAACCCTCAACCCTCTACCATCAACCCTTATAGTTAAACCCTAATCTCTCAACCCCTATACCCTCTACCCTCTACGCTCAACCCTCAACCCTTATAGTTAAACCCTAATCTCGCAACCCCTATACCCTTTACAATATACACTAGACCCTCAACCTTAATCCCTCAACCATATACCCTCAACCCCTATACCATGTACCCTATAAATTGGACCCTCAACCCTAATCCCTCAACCATATACCCTCAACCCTCTACCCTCAACCTTAAACCCTCAAACCACCTCAACCCTTAAACCCTCTACCCTCTACCCTATACATTAAACCCTCAACCCTATATTCTCAACCCTCAACCCTTAATCCCTCAACCCTCAACCCTTAAACCCTAAACCCTCAACCCTATACCCTCTACCCTCTAGATTAATGGAACCTCAACCCTAATCCTTCAACCATATACCCTCAAACCTATCTATACCCTAAACCCTTGACCCTATACCCTCAACCCAATACCTTGAACCCTAGTAAACTGTACTTAAACCCTCTACCCTCTACCCTCAACCCTTAAACCCTTAAACCCAAGTAAACTCTCTACCCTAATCCCTCAACCTTCAACCCTTAATCCCTCAACCCTTAAACCCAAAATCCTCTACCCTCTACCCTCTACCCTCAACCCCTATACCCTTTACCCTATATATTGGACCCTCAACCCTAATCCTTGAACCATATACCCTCAACCCTCTACCCTCAACCTTAAACCCTCAACCATTAACCGTTAAACCCTAAACCCTTACACCCTCTACCCTATACATTAAACCACCCTCAACCCTCAATTCTCAACCCTCAACCCTTAATCCCTCAACCATCAACCCTTAATCTATACAAAGTACTACGGTAAAGGAAAAAATTTCTTTGTTTATCATTATCTGGAGGAATAAATGGGTATATACAAAGGGAATGTTGGTGACAATATGGATCTTGTCACACAAATTGTTGCATTTCATGTTAAATACAATGAAAAATAAAAGGTAGTAGATCTTTTGATGCAAGTCAAATCTAGGCAAGCAATTGAAGGCCAGTGAATATTGGGGAAGGATTTTTTGTTCTAACACCCTTAATCCCTGCTAGATTAGAACAATTAGGCGCTAAATTAAGCACTAAATAAGGCACTAAATTAGGCGCTAAAATAGGCTCTAAAGTAGGCTAATTTAGGCATTACATCAGGCACAAATATGGGCGCTAATGTGGGCGCTAACCTAGGCGCTAATTTAGGCGCTAATTTGGGTGCTACTCTAGGCATAATGTAGGTGCTAATTTTGATGCTAATTTAGGTGCTAATTTGTGCCTAATTTAGCATCTACTTTTCCTGATTGGCACAAAAAATGCCAAAAATAGCGCCATCTTGATAAATAGCACCAACTTTTTCAAAAAATTGGAGAAAAATACATTAAAACAGTGGGTGGAAGCAAAAAGGGAGCTAATCACAGGGATTTGTTGTAGTGATGTAGTGTTCAAAACATAGTTATCAATATTGTCACTAAAATGGTGTGCACAATATCCTTATCATTGAAAAATGATATTGTTTGTCACTGTCTCCTAAACTAGTTTTCATAATTCAATTTTCTGATTATTGTATCTCTTCTTTCTTTCTACTTGTTTTGTAAAATAAATTTTACCCTTTATTTTTAATTTAAAATCTAATAAAATGATTGTTGGAAGTGTTTAATGTTCAAATAAAAATTTAAACTAAATGAATCAAAGATGAATATACACAGTAAAATAGAAATTAAAGTGGATAAAGAGGATTTAGAAGTTCTTAGTGGGTTTGAAACATTATTGTTAGAGATCAGCTAATTTTTATGCTAAGATAGAATGCTCGTGTGCATGGTTTTATTTTTTCAATGTATTGGTGTCCTATAAAACCATGTTGGTATCATTTATTCTTGTGATTTTATCCTCTAGGACTCTTGATATCTAGATATACACATATACATGTTCTCAAAATAGATATTCTAAGAAAAAAATAGTTCTTGTGGAACAATTGGGGATTTACCTTAGTCAAACCTGTAGGTTGATTCAATAGTAAAGTTTGAAAATGTGCTTGAGTGTATGTATAAACCCTAGGTGCATGTGTATGTGGTTACAATAATGGGGGAGCATCATTTGTTTTGTTCATAGATTCCCTACAAGCTTAGTTGTGCTCTAGATTGTCATAACCCAATTTTATTGCATATTTATTTAAATGTGGAAAATTGAATTATTGATGAAATTCAGCTAAATATTTAATGGAGATTTTGGAATATTCAAATGTTGAATTTAAGGAGTTGACTAATGTTGACTTTGTGGATTTTTGAAAACTATTTTTTTATATGTTATCAAGAATTTGAATGTTACTGATCAATTTTCAAGTACAAGTGTGTGCAGTTGCAGGATGATATGTTAGAGGATGAAAACACGGTTGAAGTAGGATTGTTTAGCCAGATCAAATGGTAAGCCAGTTGGAATCTAGGTGCACACAACACAATGGCATGATGACTCGCATTTGATTGATCTGCATATATAAGAAAGAATTTTTTTTATGATTTGAACTATTTTCAATGCTTTCAAATGAATGATTAGTAGATTTAATTGTCTATTTAAGCCTTGTGATTTGAAGGAACTAAAACGAGCATTGTAAAGAAAATTCTCTTCTTTAGTGTAGAAATATATATATGTAAAGAAGATCAAAATGTAAAATTTAAAGTTCCTTACTTAAAATGATAGTGTATGGAACCTTTGAGTCATTCCAAACAAGAAACTTGTATATGAATGTTTTATTTAAAACATATGCATATATACATATATATATATATATATATATGTATGTATGTATATGTAAATTGAACACACACACACACACACATATATATATTTAAATAGATATATACATATACATTATTCAAATGCATGGTAAGATGTAATGAAATTATTTAAATGCTTAGAGATACAAATATGTAAGTATATATATACACACATATACATACATATTCATGTTCAAATTTGAATGGAAATAAAGTTGATAACCAATGCTTTAAGAATCAGACTATGGTAAAATCAATGAAGATTACAAGGCAGACCCACGATGGTCGTGGCTTGCCCAATAATAATGGCATTATTCAAAATTGGAGGGAGTCTATGGCAAGAAACTGCCATAATATTAGCACCCAACTGCATGCAAAAAGAGGGGGTTTTTACCATTCTTTTGAATGAAGGTGGTGGAAAAAGGAGATCGATAAGGAAGGAAATTGACAACCCAAAAAGCAAAAAATAGATCAAAGTTGTAGGAAAAATCTGAGGAAATCTTCAATTTGACAGGCTCATCCATTGAGGAAATTTGATTCATGAATTAGTGTCGATATTGTTATCATATCTCTTCCTTGTTTATGTTTATCATTGCATATGTTGGTAGAACTTATAGTATAGGGGCATGCAATGTATTCGCCTGTGTGTTTTGGCTTGAGCCGAATGAATAGTTTTGGCGATCACCCTTAGGGGATTTGCATGGCCTTCAGCCTACTCATGTTATTATTTTTTTCAATGGAGCCATTCGGCTAGTTATGCTAGTACGAGGCATCAAAATCCTAAAAGCGGCTGTTAAGAATGTTCGCTCAATAGAGAAATCCATATCATGGCTATCAGATATCATAATTTGATTCAATGTGTACCATTTGGTGTTGACTGTGTAAGGTTCTCCTACTGAACCTGTGTAAAGAGGAAATAAACCTTTGTGCTACCTTTAGTATGTGTCGACTGAGCTATCCTTTAAAGCAAACGCTTCCCATTATCGGCCTAGCCGATAATGGTAAAAGGGTAAATCGTTCTTTTATATAGGTCAGTGGTAATCATATGTGTATAAAAGAACCCTCGATTTGAAGAATCGATGGTTGTTAATGAAGGGTTTCTTTGAAAACTTGGAAAGATCGATCCTCAAGATCAATAGTGTAAATTATTGTTTTAGAAGCGGATATAAGTTTGCATGAAGTATAGAGCAGCATGCATTAAGGTATACACCAAAATACCCAAAAGGGTAACTTTGAATGAAACTTGAGGTTGAGATAGGAATACCTGACCATAGAAATGGGTCATAATCTAGAAAAAGACCCTGGTCTTTTTAATGCAACCTATGTAGGAAAAAGTACCATAAACCCTGAAACCTCTTTGTTTTCTTAACTAAAAAATTTGCTTAAGAAACTCACTTCGACAAGCATGTCAAAGTTGGTCCCCTTATAATATTACAAATGCTCATAGTGATTCTAGTGATGAAAGAGTTCAACATTTGGATTAAATACATTTTATTCTTAAGGTTGACACTATGCTTTCTGATTTGTTTAACTTTTGTTCATGGCGGACAAATGTGTTCATTATTAAATGGAAAACAATTGCTTGTAAACAACTTAAGATCAGCAAAATGAGTAAACGACATTAATTGGAATCAAATATATTCTGTTAATTTTAAACAGAAATGTAATGATGTAAACAGAAGTTATTATTTAGCAAACAACCCGGTTTAATTGAAATTTGTCTTTATAGCTAGAAACAACTTATTTTATGACTATTTAGTATGTAAATAGCTTACTTTATGACTGTTTAGTAGGAAACAATACTTGTTTTTTTTTAATATTAAAAGAAGCAAAACAAGGGTGTTGTCCCATTCAAACAAGGCAACCATAGCCATTCATAGAAAATTAACACTAACAACATAGTGATAGCAGGTCTAAAAACCAGGCCATCACCCTAAGTAGAACATATCAAAAACATCACAAACAACACACAACCATGCTAAAGCTACTAGCAGATTCCATCATGATAGCATGATATAAAGTCACCATAGATATAGACCACCGAGGGTCATACCAATCATAGAGAAAAATAAACATATTAACAAAGTCTTTAACAAAACAAAACATGATCAAAGGTTGATACAATCATCCCCAGCCAAGAAACAAAAACCCACCAAGCACTAAATCCACTTCCCACTGCATGGCTTAACTAAAGTTATCGTAGTTCAATCCTCCGAGAGGAACTTAAGAAATTCCTTATTGGAAGGGTTTGCCTCTGCATCGTTCGCAGCCAAATCCTTCTGCAACAAACAGAGTGTAGTGGAAAACTTGTGCAGAATCTTCAAGGCAAACCAAGTAACATCCTGCAGTCTTTTCTCCAAGCTCTTAATTTTATTTTTCATATTGACAATCTCCTCCCAGGTTGCATACTGATTAGTATGGCCTTCCTCCATAGGATTCTTACCCACCGCAATGGTTGATGTGCAAGGCTTGACCTCCTTGATTTTAATGTTGGCAAGGCCCCTTTTAAGACTTTCAAAAACATGGGAGGAGCTGCTAGCAGAACCTGAGAAAGCCTCCTCACCCACTTCCTTCTCCTCCTTACTCCTACTCTCACTCTCATCCACATTTTTCAAAATCCAAAACCTCCTTGAAACTCTTCCCTTTTTCATTCTTGGTAACCAATCTATTAGACCAACAAGGACTATTAGTCTCCTCAGTGATCTCAATATCTGAGTCAATTTGGTGGATCTAGAATTTAGTCTTCTTTGAGGCTTTGGCCTTGCCTCTCGGGGTGGAGGCTATGCATTTTTTCTCTTTGCTTTCCACCACGGGACCCAGCGAGGGGGAGTTTTCTTGCGGTGAAACTTTCAAGGCAAGGTTTTTAATGCATTGCTTCTTACTAGGTCCAAGGGTGTCCATGATGCTAGTTGACGGGGGGGGAAGAAGAAACCGAAGCTTCTTCAATAGAGGCAGGACAGGAAACATCAACAACAATGATGGGACGAGGAGGGAAAAGGGTTGAATGAAAATGGTAAAGCCTAGAGATAAGCCCCTGAAGAAGGATGTTGAATTTTTTATTCACATTCATGGCTTCAACGACATCCAGCATGGTACTCTCAAGGGAGTGCATGAGAAAAAATGGGAAGGAAATATTGTGGTAATTCATAAGGTGGTTGAGGAAATTGAAATGATAGTAGTAATAAACACCATACCTTCCTTCGAGGATGAATTATTTCATCACCACCATGCACACTCTATCCCACAGCTCAGGAAGTGCATCACGGTTATCTCCATTGCGCAGCTTGACATGTTTGTCATCACCCCGGAAGAAGAGGTTAATGCTGGTCTAGTCAATGAATTTTGTGGTTTTCTTTCACGTACTCCCATCCAGAGTGAGACCCGTAGCCCTAGTAATGACCTCCTCACTGATATCAAAAGAAATGCTCTCAATTTTGACCCTTCTATCCTTCCAAGAGGCCACGAATTTCCTGGAAAGACCCTCATCATGGCCAGTCATAAATTACATATACTAGGAGATACCACCTTCCCTACATATATGCCAAACAGTGCCATCTTCCTTCCAATCATCACATTTATCAGGCTCCACCCTCACTCGGTCCCCACCCATAGCTCCAACACACTCGCCGCAAACGACCAGAACAAACAGTACTTGTTTTGTTAAAACAATGAATGTTCATGTATAAACAGTTGATTTTATGACTTTTTAGTATGTAAACAGATTACTCTATGACTGTTTAGTAGGAAACAATACCTATTTTGTTAAAACAATGAATGTTCATGTAAAAATGGTTGATTTTATGACTATTCATTATGTAAAAAACTTATTTTATGATTGTTTAGTAGGAAATAGTACTCATTCTATTTAAATGATGAAAGTTCTTATGGAAACAACAAATGTTAGAATATAACAGTATGTGAGAGACTATTAGTATAAAAATTTCTTAGAACATTTATTTTGGCAATGGAACGTCAATTAGAATACTATTGAAAGATTGCAATCTGAATAATGATTATTTCAGAATGTATGCACAAACTTTAACATTAGTAGGCACATATATGTTTATGCTAAAATACTTCATCTATGTACACACACATACTTGTGACATACGTTCTTTTGTTTTTAGTACATTTTAAAGAAAAATGCTTAAGTTGTTAAGTAGAAACTAGTCATAAGAATGATATGACTGATTTTTGAAATACTCTATGAATCATCAATTTTGATTTTATGTTTTGAGTATAAATATGTATGTTGTGTCTTCCTTGAAGATGTGTATGAATGAATATTTGATACTTGAATAGAACAGTGATACCTTAGTTGCCTAGAGCATCTATGGGTAGTTGCTGATAGAGGGTAAATAGTTGTTATAGAAGAAAGTTACCTACTGGGATGGGTGTCGAAATGGGCTTAGAGAGTATAGGTTTGCTTTACTAGAAACTATTGTTTTTTTTTGTTGCAACACACTTATTATTCTTAGCCAAGCAATATGGTTCATTATGTATGTATGAATGAACTCTGTGATTTCACTCTCTGTCACTCCTAGCATAGATCTTGTACTTTCTTTTCTAAATTGTAGATAGAAATTGCATGTTGATGTATGGGTGCACACCAGATTCCACCTTACATGTTGTTATCTTGCTAAACTTTCCATGTAGGGTCGAGCATTCTTCAAGTCAAAAGAATACCAAGGAAGCGTAAGCTTCGTGGTTGGGTAGTAAAGCGCTTCAACCATGTTCTCATCCACCAGTGGAGGAGAGTGTTGAAGAAGAACCTTAGTTGTTCCCAGACCATCATAGTCTCTTATGTATCTTGATGTTATCCATTCATGTACATGATAAGAAATGTACTATGTAATGACATTATGGCCTTAGGTGCCAAGTAAATCTTGATATTGTAATTTGACTTTTGAAGTGGATATAAGAATCTTTGACTCATTTTAAATGGACATGTGTAGCTATGGTTAACTTTAGCCACTAGTTACATCTTTTCAATTTGGAGTATGTTCATGTTTCATTTATAATACTGATAATTTATTAATAATTAGGAATGGGTTATTACATTTTTTATCAGAGCTAGGTTTAGCTCTAGGCCTTTTGAGTCTACCATAGTTCACTAGGGTAGTTAACCCTTGACCCAAAAATGGAATTCTTGAGAATTGACCAAACCTGAATTGAATGCAGGAATGGGAAGGTCAAAGGCATGACGAAAGAAAGGGAAAACTATTAGAACCTCATGAAAGAATGACATTAAGGAAGGAAATGCCAAGACAAAGGTTCAACCAGAAATTCCTGATCATGAAACTCTAGATAAAGCCCTTATGTGACTAAAGCTAGAAAGAGGCTTGAAGATTGAAGAGAGGCAAACAACTAAGATCAAAAATCCTTCCACAATCTGGGACTAGCCTCTAGGGTGTGGACCCAATGCACCCTTGTTAACTAAAGAGGAAAAAGAGAGTCTACGTGCTCAACCATCTTCTTCTGTACAGTTTGATGTAATCTCGAATGATGATCCATAGGAATGCCCTCTTTTTTATATCAAGAAATTAGAATGATATAACTTGAAGCCTATTGTAAATGAGGGTCTATTGACTCTAAAATGTGCGTATCTAGCTTGAATGTGTATGCCTTCTATGTTGAAGGATGTATGCATAAGAAAATTATTTGATGTAGCATAAGAACGTTTATTTGTAGAACCTTGGGTTGAGATGCTATAAATGTGACTGTGATGTAGGATAACTATGGGACAACATGGTGACCACCAGGAAAGATGGGGGTGGTAGTGGTCTCGATAACAAACCAAACAAGAGATTGGAGAAAATTCTAGAGCTTCTGAATCGGAAAGAGTCTCGCATGAACCACATAGAGCAAGAAGTCTGAGTAGCCCGTGAGGATCGGGATCATAGGAATGCATAAGGAAATCAAGGAGACGGTGGTCCAGGGATAGGTCCACGAGGGTGAATTGAGGAAGAGGTTGGGAAATACCTCAAAAGAGTAGCACCACCCAAGTTTGATGGTAAGGCTATCGAAACCGGAGTTGAAGCTTGGATTATAGAAATGGAAAAATATTTTGGACTTTGTAACCTTTCTAAACAGACTAAGGCAGAACGGGCTATGTATCAACTCTCAGGTGAAGCAACAACATGGTGGGATAATGAGAAGTTGGAATGAAACCTACAACCTACTGAGATCACTTGGGAACTCTTCCTCCAAGATTTCAGGAAGAGATGGTTCGTTACTATTGTGTGGTCTCACAACACGCCCCATTTTTCCCCTTGGAAAAATGTGGACCCCTTTTTTTCTTTCCTCTCACTTTCGCTTGCTTTGGCATTGTTTTGGGGGTTGGTAAAATTACGATTTTCATTTTCAACTTTTTCTTGTTCTTTGCTTAAGTCCTTATTCTTCCCTAGATTCGGTGTCTTAGTATCTTCATAAAGTTTTATTAGTCTACTATAAACCAGAATCCCAGAGTTGTTGTGGTCACATCAAGGATGGTGTATCTTTGATTTGTGCTAGTCCCGCCTGGTAAGTTGTCACCTGGAAGCTGTCAATCCTGGTGATCGTGTTTTCCTGCATCAATTAGTCTGATATTTGATTTTTTGTTTTCTTTAGCTAGAGGTTAGAAACTGAAGGTTCTGTTATGAAATTTTTGAATCGCTTTTGATCTCTCTTGACCCCAGTTCCCGGTTCCTCTCTTTACTCTCGGTTTTCTTCAAAGCTTGGAGATAAGTGTCCTGGTTCCCAGTAATATTTCCAAGGTTCGGTACTGGAGGTTGTCAATCCTGGTGATCACAAATGATCACATATCTTAAAGGACTTTTCCTCATAAAATCAAAGTGACACAAGAGTTCCACGTAAGTTTTTTGCACCGTCTTTTCCTCTAGTAGTGACCCTGTGCAGAAACCTAGTTGTTCGCAATTTGAACCCTAATTCACCATGATTACATCTTTATTTGAGAAATTAATGCATTGTAATAGGTAATTAATGAAGGTGGTGAACTACACACACATACTTGGCATCACCTCGAACATGCAATTCTTTTACAACACTTTACTTTGTGTCATACTAAAAACTTGTAAAGGACATTGAATGAACGAGACTAATACTATGGCACACAAGGAAAGGTAAATTTTGAGAAATTGAGAACACAGCTACCAAGAGTTTCAAGGTTGCATTTTGAAAATATTGTCATCACCAGCAAAACCAAGTATGTCTCGAATAACAAAAAATTTGTTAATCATTTTCACGCATGAAAGAATCGAGAAAATGGTATTCCCCTTTAAAAATTGAAATGTCGATTATTTTGATTTGAATTTAACCGAAAGGTGAATTGAAAATTTTATGAATTGTTAAAAAATGAATGGTTAAATTTAACCCTAACTCGCAAACAAGGCACATATTTGAAAATGCAGAACACGTCGACAAAAATGAGTGCTTCTGAAGAAAAACTAGAAGATGAATTCAAATATTATACTTCACAAGCTATACTAATTTTGTGGGATAGCTAATGATACCCACATGGGATGCTCTTCTAATGTCAAATTCCTCACACGGGTACGGCAAGAAAATGCTTCTTAGTGTACAAGGAATGTTATAGCAAGTGGGTTACTTTTAGTAGGATGGTTTCCACTAGCAATGGAGGCCCCTAAATTGGTTATGGCATGTTTAAAACACTACAACCCAAACAAAAGAGTCATTGAGAAGGAGGGAATAACTCTTACAGATATCTCTAAAAAGGGAATTATATAAATATTTGGGCTTCCTACATTTACTCAAATGTACCATATTGATATGAAAGCAAAAAATAAGACCTACTTGAGTGTCGAAGAACACAACACAAAAATTATGATCACACAATGGTGCTAGGAGGATTACAAAGCAGAAAAAGCCAATTCTAAGGTGTATGTTCAACCCAGATGTTCAAGATATCATAACTATGCTAAGCAAGATAGCTAGATTACGAGATGCCAGTAAATTTGAATCATGGATGTTTGTAATCATAGCCAAATTGATGGAAGGCCCTATGCCAATTGATTGGGGAAATTTTATTAGCGGCGGATTACATGATCAGATAAAGGCATTCCCAAAGTTTAGATGTTTTTATATGTCATCATATGTGATTTATTTTTGTGCCTTAAGGGAAAATAAGAAAGGGTTGAAAAGGATTGGTACTCTAGGAAGAGAAGTAGGAAACACTTTGATATATGCTCATTTACCTCAAATTACTATCCATGGATACAAGGGGCATTACCAGAGAGTTAATGATGTGTTTTCCATGAAGCTTTTTAGAATAATGGAAGGCGACAAAGCCAAAATATTTTCTTTGGAAGCACAAAGTGTTATTAGACCGATTGGAGGCTGCTACATTTAGTTTCCAAATTTCACCTGCATTAGGGTGGAAGGGTTTGATGGACGTCCTTTCATGTTGCCTAAGTACCCTATAGATAAAAAGGTGTTACTAGAATTGGTAAGACAGTTAAAGTTGTCCCAAGCTTGTTATAGCATGGCTCATAAAAAGGCTTCTTTCATATTTCCTATTGTAATAGGAAATTGCAAATGCAGTGCAATTAGAGCATCCAGTTTGTGTGAAGAAGAGTTGAAAATGTATAATTTGGAGTACTTTCCACTCCAAAGAAAGTATTATGACCCAGAAGGGAATATTTCCAAGAATATAGTTGGTTATCATGCTCATGTTCAACATCTAGAAGATTGTTGATTAAATTGTGATGACAAGCACATAGTAAGAAAAAGAAAATATGAAAGACTGTCATTGGAATCTGTGTGAATTCTCAAAATTCATGATGTTCCAAATCAGATGGAGGAAGATTATGGTGAAGTGTTGAGTAAGGCTTACAATGAAAACAAAGTCTATGATGAGTCTATTCTAGACCTGGATTATGAAAGTAAAGAAATAACATCAATTGAGGAATTCTCTACACTGGTTCTACTACAGACTCAACATTGGATAGACAATTTTTGTAAAGCTTTAAGAAAGAAAGGAATAAGACCCATATAATCACAAGATACAAGAAAGAAACAAAGAGAAGATAATGAGTCTGAGTGTGGGGAACTTGCCAAGAAAAAGAGGAAAGTTGGTAAAGTAGCTGCTCATATACACATTGAAGAAAGAACCCCTAAGACTCCAAGCCAAGGAGTTTCATCAAAACCAGCTGGTAAACATAAAGATGTCGAATCAAGCAAGGTTCAATCAAAAGTAATACCAAAAGTGGCATATTCTTCCACAGCAAGACCAAAGACTAGACCTACTACTGATGAAGAGGTGGGGATAACATAAAATATTGGTACGCAGACAAGGTCTACATCTCAGAGAGCTTCATCATTATTCACTTATCCCCCTTAAGTTAATATGGCTACTATAAAAAAGGCACTTGGAAAAACTCGTGTGGTTTTAGATGAAGTTTTTGAAACAAATGTAGCTAAGATTAAAGAACAAATGGATAAGTGGGGTGCCATGTGGGAATGAGTAAAATAAAATAATTCTAAAGATAAACCCATGGTACAGCCAGTGGTGGAAGAAATTCCAGATACACGGTCAATTCCTAAAAATGTTGAAGAAGAAGAATTCATAAAAGGAACACTTGCTTCAAAAGTAGGGAACCCTGATGTTCTTGAAATAGAAATAGGGGATATTGTAGGACAAGATGCTACTCATGATATTGTTATTGAAGATACCTTTGATTCCCAACCTTTGCTAGCGAATGATCAAAATGATAATGAACAACCGCGGGTCTCTAAGAAATCAAAGGAGGACCAGGTTGAAATTGAAAATGAAGAACCTTCACAAATTTCAGGTGATAAGGTTAGAAACGAGGAAAATCCTGATGTGATAGGATATGAAGAAGGTGATGTCCTAGGAACTGATGTTGAACACCTAGTTGGACAAGAAAATATAAATATTGGAGCCGAAGAAAAAGTGTTGAATTCTGATAATCCAGAGTCTATGATAGAGAATACTTAAGATGTTCCTATTTCAAAGAACGTAACAGATAAAGTTGAAGATGTAAGAGAAGTTCTTGAGCATACTAAAAACCAGGAACAAAGAAGTGTTACAAAGGTAGAACACAATGAAGATGCACTTGATTGGTTAATCAAAGAATTAACATCCCCATTGGAAGTGGAATTGGTACCTATGGATCTTAAAAGTTTTATGCAAGAAGTGCATACTCCTAAGCCAAGGCGAAGAGCTAAAATGAAATACATCATAAAAAAGAATGAAAATGGAGGTAAAACAATCCATATAGCTAGCCCAATAGTAGATAAAAATAGACATGAAATAATGCCTAAGGAGTATAAGATAACAAGTATCAATGTTGGCAACTCATCCTGGATGCAAGAATTAGAAGAAATGAAGATGAATTTAGAAACAACTATTGCTAGGGTATAGATGAGTAAAAAGAAGAAAGGAGAGTTGAAAGAACGTGTTGCTAGCCTAGATAATTTTGTAAAATTATTAACCTAATCTAGTGAAGCACTGAATGAATTGCCTCAAAATCCAATACTTATGTCACAAGAACAGTTGGATTCCATTGCAGCAATTCACCATAGGATGAATGTATTTGAGGAATGGATTGAGTATTGGGTAAGGCAAGGAGAAGAAATTATTACAAATGTGATTGGGAAAATATATAAGGAAGCACACCGTTGGTTTGAAAAATACAGAAGACTATAAGGAGAATGTAGATTTCGCCAGGAACAGGTTGATACTGAGAAGTGAAATATGAAAACTCTCATTCAAACAAATGTCCAGGAATTGGTAAGAGAAAAGATAATTTTGAAACAAGAACTTCCATTATGTGAAAAATGGAAGAAACAGTTAAGCTGGGAAGGCGACACTTTAGTACAATGTATAGAAGGATTTGAAAAGGTCACTGAGAAATGTAGTAAGTTGATTGATACAGATAAAGATTTTATTGAAGTGTTAGCACGTCAAGATTGTGATCCCTAGAAACTAGGATAGGAGGGTAAAGAAGCAAAATCTTTCAAGGACTGGATTGATACAATAAATAAATACCATGTTCAGTTGTTAACTCGAGAAATCATTGATGAAATTATACACTATAGAAAAACTATAGTCACGTATGAAACAAAAAAAGTGCAAAGGAATTCCAACATACTCCAGATATCAGAAGATTACACTAGGCTCAAGTTTAGTTGGAAAGCGATACAAGGAATTTCAAAAGAGCGCATGCATTAGATATTGAATGCTTTTTGAGAGTATCAACTGAAGAAAAATGAAGAAAGGTTCTTAGAACCCAAGCTCTAAGTGATATGAGGAAGTACCAGATATCAATTATCGGAAGTGTCCCAAAGACATTTTGTTGAATTTTTATTTTGCAGGTTGTTCCTGGTCCCGATAGAAGTTTCCCATCCGTTATTCTAAGGAATGTTGATAGCCTTATTTTACATGGAGTGTTGTGCACCCAAGTTTGAAGTTGAAGGTTGTTGTTGCTAAAGAAGTCAAAGATTTTACTTTGTCTAGAAGATTCTGATGACAACTTGCATATGCCACGAGCTACATTTTTATTTTCTATTTCTGATTCTCTTGATAGACTTTAAGTTTGAACTCTTGAGGCATTATTCCTATAAAAGGCCATTTATTGCTTTACTTTTATGTTAAGTTTAGAATTTGTGGATGTCGGAAGAGCCAAAACTTCTCTAAGTTTTTTTTTTTCTTGTTTTTTGAATCATTCTGGTTTAAAAACTTGTATGCACATAGAACTTGATCAATATCAAAGCCAATTGGATAGCTACCTATCTCATGTATTTTTATAGTTGGTTTGTTAGTTCAGCCAAACAAGACTATGTGTTGTGTCATTTAAGGGTGCATATAGAACCTTCTCAGTGTCCAAATTAAACCCCTCTCTTTAAAATCTCACATCGTTTTATGCCTAGTTTTGAAATAATCTAGTGAAGTATAAAGCGATTTTCTTTGATCTGATTAAATACTGGGGCATGCGTGGAGAATTACCGAGAGAAATTTTATTTTTTCAGTATTTTTAATGCTTTGTTGTAGATTAGATGTTTAAATTTTAGAAAATGTTCCGAAAAATAGATGAATGAATGGAAATTTATTGAAAATATTTCATTTTCTATGAAACTGTTGAATGCTTAAAGCTAAATCCACTTAAGTGAAAGCAAAAATTGTTGATGTTCATGAAATATTATTTCAAACCTTTTTATTTCATGAGATTCTTTTATGATCAAGTTGGAAATATTGTATCCAATGCTTATGATTCTTAATTAAACTAGGGATAAATGTAGACCCCTTGATATTAACAACAATATCACATCATACCCTGAAGCGAACCTAGTATGGTCAAGACCTTACTACCGAATCCTTGGGATTAAGCTAAGTCAACCTTTCCCTATTATACGAACACCTTAGGTTTCCTTGGTTCAGTCTTTCAAGTAAAGATAGGTTCTTCACGGTTTTCCCATAAGTATTTTATCTGCACTGTTGTTGCGAGTGACATTGTCGTCAATAGGAACTGGTGCTAGAAGGAGGGACTCATTGTTGTTCTTTTGGTTTCATTAGGTTTGAAACTAGATTTTTGTAGATTCACTAGATCTCGGTCTAGTGATCCTCATGTGACTTTAGTCGAGCTTAGTGGTCAAACGTCATCAAGACCTCAAAAGTCTTGAAGTGTAAGTGCAACTCGCAAAATCTGACTGTTGTTATACCACCACCACCTCCCATAGCGATGGATTTGTTTAACGTAGAGTCACCGATTCAATTTTCCATGTATAATGATTTACTGAAAAATCCTGACAAGTTGTGTCCTAAATACTATTTTCACAAAGATGTAGAAGAACATATTAGTATCTTTAAGGATACATCTTTTAGAACAAGGATTCAGCATGAAGATTTCATGTATAGGTTGTTCACGTATACCTTAAGCAATGAATTTTACCAGTGGTATATCAACCTACCTTGTAACTCAATTAGATCATGGCAAGATATCGAAAGTCAATTTTTGGCCAAATTTAGAACATCGGTTGATCTTGCCTTGTTATATCATCAATTTTCTCAAATCAAGAGGTTCGATGGAGAACCTATAACTACTTTTAATGACAAGTTCAAGAAGGATTATTCTAGGTTACAGGCACCTTATGTAGTGGATAATTTATCTGTTATTCCAGTTTATTATACAATAGTAGATCCTTTAACTGCTATGTTTGTGAAGCGAAGGCAAAATCCTCCTACTACTTTACCTGAAGCCTATGCTAAAGTCGTAAGTGTAAATCTAGAAATCAAACACCTTGGAAGTGGGTCAGCTACAAATGGCAGAAATGGATTGAATAACTATCCTGTCCCAAATGTGAATGGTGTCTCTTTAAGTCATCCAATGGCTCCTAATTATTTTTCTTCAATGGTCTAGAATGGGAAATTTCCTCAGAATACTTTCTTTCAACCAAGAAATAGTCAAGCTTTAGTCCCTCACCCTAGTCTAGCCATCACAGAGCTACATCTTAATAGAAATTCTTTCTTCTCACAAACTCGAGAAAGTCAAAATGTTAAAATTCTAGATGATAAGGAAGAAATTAAAGAAATTACAGCTCAACTCAAAAGATTAACCATAGAGGTTATGTAATTAAGAAATCAAAACTTTTATTCTCAAAATAACAATCAAAATTTGCAAAGTCGAGCATATAACGCTCCCAGACCACCTAGATCTTGGAACACACAACCAAATGATGGAGGGATATCGACACCTTTAGATAAAACTAATCCTTCTGATGATAGATCCACACCAAAGGTGAATTTAGCTGAACTTGCGATGAATAATTGGTGTAGAATTCATAATACAAATGCTCATGTTGAAGTGGATTGCCCATAATTTAAAATCACTTTGGATATTTTTTTGGTTGTTGCACATTACAAAAAATAGTGTAAATCCCATCCTCATAAAGGAAATGAATTGGTTCCAGTAGGATATGATTCTACTTTAGTCCTTGAAAGTTTCGAACATGTTAGGTCACCTGCTATTGTCAGGAGTTATACTCATGAATATGAAGGAGACAGTTCAGTCATGACTTTAGAAACATATGTGTTTCCTTATCAAGATGAAAATGAACCTCAAGATGAAGTTGATGAAATTCATGTGTTTCAACAATATCAGAGAGGACATAGTTATAACCTAAGAAGTAACATAAACGGTGGAAGTAAATTCAACATGCCATTAACCATGCCAATTCTACCTAACAACTTTAATACTCCACCTGATGATAAATCAAGCAATACTCCGAGGTTGCCTAAGGTAACCTCTCATTATAATTCATCAAATGTTTCACGAAGTGAAAAGGTAGATTTTTTTTATCAAAACAACTTGACTAATTATTTAGCGGAGGAAATCAAAACACCTGTGATCAGGAAAGCTTTCTTAAACACTTTAGAAGATATTCCAAAGGAAAGAAAATTTAGAGAATCTTAGATGAAAGATAATTCCATTAAGGAAAAATACAAGAACATTGTTCCTATGGTGGATGTACAAGTATCCTTTTACAAAGGAAAACTAGAGTCCCCACCATTTTTACTCACGTTGAGAATATTTGGTAAAAATATTCATAATTTTTTAGTAGATTCTAAAGTGTCTACTAATGTGATGCCTTTGTCCATATGTCAAACACTAGGGTTAACTCCAGAAAGTTCTTTAAAGAAAGTTACTCAACTTGATAAAACTGAAGTAAATGTAGTCAAAGAGTTAACTAATATTCACATGCAGCTAGCATCGGATCCCAAGATTCAATATTATATAGATATTCAGGTCGTCGAGATACCTGATACTTATGGCATGTTATTGAGTAGGGATTGGTCAAATACTTTGAATGGATATATGGCCACAGATTTCTCACATATGCGGCTACCATGGAAAGGAGTTCCTAATCAAATCATAATTGAAAGAGAACCACGTATGAGATACATGATCACTGATTATGATCAGAAAAATGAAGCTCTATATATTGATGTAGAACCAGGGGTTTATAGAATCTAAAGCTCAGGAGTTAAAATAGAAGAAGTATTTACATACAATGCTGAAAAACATAATCAGATAACTCTTGGAACTGATGTTTTAATTGAACTAGATTTTGATTCTTCTGAAGAAGAAAGTAGTCAGTATGATAAATCTTGGAAGAATATTGTTACAGAAGCTTGAAAGAGCAATAAAATTGAAATTTCACTAAAAAGTTTTTTACTGCAAGATTGGTGCAGGTTACACAATTCTACACATTCAAAAGACAGTTGCATGATGTGCTTAGAAATAATTCACAAAATCGAGAGCCAGTACTGTCTAGAACATGATAAGGTCAAAAGGTCTGAACCAAAAATACTTGGATGCAAAGTCCAAGTTACACAAACTGAAAAGGATAATTCGACAACTCTTAAGAATGGTAAGTTTCAAGCTACAGATGATCAAGCCTAGATTCTTAAGTTTGATGGATCCAAATCAAAGCAAGGAATTGGAATTGGAGTTGAACTCATCAACTTGCAACGTAAATATTTTCTTGCTACTTATCAATTTTAATTTCAATGTACTAAAAACATGGAAAAATATGAAGCTCTTATTCATGGTTTGATGCTTGCAATCAAGAAGAAAGTAAAAATTCTTAAGGTGTTTGGTGACTCTAAATTGGTAGTCAAAAAAGTTCGAAAGCAGTACATTTTTCATTACAAGCGACTGTCTAATTACCGACATAGAGTATGGGATCTAATAGAATATTTCATTGCTTTTAACATTATTCACATTCCAAGAAGATTTAATCAAAGATCCAATGCTTTGGCTACTATTGCCAGTGCTTTAGAACCTTTAGATGCCTCAAATTTGAGGAGATTTGCAGTTGAACTGGTACAATTACCCTTGGTTCCCGATAATGTTACAAATTTGCAGGTGTTTGAAGATGATCGACACATATTGGAATTCATTACTAACTCTAGTATCTTTGAAGCATAAATAATTGAAGAAATGGATCACCCCAATGGAAAAATTCAAGATGAAGAATTAGCTCAAGCTAAAGGTAATAATATTCTAAAAGGGATAATTGAGTTGGAAAGATTGTTTGACATCGATTAGATAGTTCGAGAGAAATATTTTCCCCAAAGTGATGGAGGGAAATATGAGTTATACAATTTGCATAATAAAGAAGATCCTAAGAACGTGCTTATAGGAAAGGTCTATACTAAAGAATAGAAGAGAAATATCGCTCAGGAACTCAGAGATTATTGGAACGTTATAGCATGGACATATGAAGATTTGAAAACCTATGATACTTCCATCGTCACACATACAATACCACTAAAGCCTAATGTAAAGCCCTTCCGATAGAAACAACATCTAGTAAATGCACTCTTAGAAACACTAATCCAAAAAGAAGTCCAAAAGTGTCTATTAGCTCAAATAATATTTCCTATCAAACATTCTACTTGGGTGGAAAATTTGGTACCCGTAAGGAAGAATAATGGAGACATACGATTGTGCATAGATTTCTAGAATCTTAACAAGGCGTCTAAAAAAGATAATTATCCACTACCTTCACTACAAGAAGTTTTACAAATAGTCAATGCTTCACAAATGATGTCCTTTTTGGATGGATTTTCTGGATATAATCAAGTAATGGTAGCGAAGGAAGATCAAATGAAGACAACATTCACCATGAAGTGGGGAACTTTTGCTTACAGAAGGATGCCATTTGGATTGATAAATGTCGGAGCTAAATTTTAGAGAGCTGTGGATTATGTTTTTCAAGATTTGATAGGAAAATGTATTATCATCTACATGGATGGCCTCACAGTATTTTCAAAGAACAAAGGATATCATGTTTGAGATCTCAAAGCAATATTGCAAACGTGTGAAACTTACAAAGTTTCACTAAATCCTAAGAAATGTATTTTCGGGGTGACTGAAGGTAAACTGTTGGAACACATTATTTCTGAAAGAGTTATTTTAATAGACCCAGAAAGAGTGAGTGCATTTCTCAGGTTACAACCCCTGGAAAGTAAAAAAGAATTGAAATCATATTTTGGTAAGATCAATTTCATCTGGAAATTTATCACCAGATTTGTCGAGATAGTAAAACCACTCAATGATATGTTGAAGAAAGATGCATAGATAGAGTGGAAAAATGAGGCTAAGCTCGCCTTCAAAAATATAAAAGCTACAATTGCGGAAGCACCGGCACTGGTAAGTCCAAATTATGTTAAACCTTTTTATATTTACTCTTTTTCTTCTGGACATACTTGTGCAACAATACTAACATAGAAGGGCGAGAACAAAGAAGAAAATTTGATTGCTTTTATGAGTGGGCCCCGGAAAATTCTATGGCCCTACTATTCTAAAGGGGGTTCAGATTCTATACGTAACATGCCTCTCCTTTTAACTATAGGCGGCAACTATCTCCTCTGGGGTAGCCTTAATGAATTTGCCTGCTAGAGTAAGCCTATTCGCCCTTTATAATATCCTCCCACCCCCCCATTCCCCTACTATTCTATGGCCATATGGTCGGTGGGGTTCGTTGGCATGTTACGTATAGAATCGAGAAAGGAAACGGCTATTATAGTTGTTGTTGGGAAGGCTGGTTCTTTATTCTGGTTGTGAGACAGGAGGTTGAAAGGAGGGATCAGTTAGTCAAGTGCATGACAGTAAACCAAGGTCGAACAACTTCTTCATCTCCTTATCCGTTGGGAGCCCATCAGCAGGGGGTTACAGATACAGGTCATTACATCCTCAGGAGTATAGTCAAAGCTATTGTTTTAGATGCTATAGTTAAAATGTTCTTAACACATAGTGAGCTCGGAGAAAAGAGAGCCAAATGGATTATGATTTTGTAGGAGTTTTATTTAGAAATTATACCCATGAAACTAGTTTGGGGACAAGCTTTAGTTAAATCTACTACAGAAATAGATCCACAAATCTCTAGCCAACAGTATACTCTAGATGTAAAAGATCAAGATTGGTATTCAGATATATGGCATTATTTAGTCAACCATACTTTCCATGATCATATGCAAAGAAATCAAAGAAGAGCTCTTAAGATAAAATCAGAAAGTTACATGATCAAAGGAGGAGCTCTATTTAAAAGAAATCATGAAGGAATCTATTTAAGATGTTTGAATAGAATGGAAGCAAATGAAGTGTTGCAGGAATTACATGATAAGTTTGGAACAACTCATGGAGCACCTTTAGCCACTGCACACCTCATCTTGAGAGCTAGTTATTACTGGCCAATGATTTTTAAAGATACATATGAACATGTGAAACACTGCTATACATGTCAAACTACGGCAGATAAAGGAAGATTTAATGCTCAACCATTAGAATCGATGATGGAGATGCACCATTTTTCACAATGGGGGCTATATTTCATTGGTACTATCAATCCTCAATCATCTGCAGGTCACATGTTTATATTAACTGCTATAGATTATTGCACCAGATGGACCGAAGCATGTCCTAGCAAACAATGCACCACAAAGGTGGTAATCAAATTTTTGGAGGAAAATCTTATTGCCAGGTTTGAATTACCATACGCTTTGGTATGTGATAATGGCCCTACTTTTTCTTCATTAATTTTTTCCAATTGGGAATTTGAATACAGTATAACATTAAAATTCTCATCCAACTATTATCTGCAGGGAAATGGATTAGCAGAGTCATCAAACAAAAATCTGTTGGGTATAATTAAAAAATTGGTTGAAAAGAATCCTAAAGAATGACATTCTTTGTTGAAATTCACCCTTTAGGTAGATCGTACTAGGATGAAATCTGTGCTAGGAAATTCTCCTTACCACCTAGTTTATGGGGTAGATCCTATATTGTCGATAAACTTGAAAATCCCACTTGGCAATTTGCTCAAGAATACATTGGATTAGATGATCAAACTGACGCTTAATTGTTGCAATTAATGCATTTAGACGAAAAACATACCCGAGCTAGAGATCAATTTTTTAGGCATCAATCTATGGTAAAAAGATGGTTTGACAAAAGGGCTAGGTTAAAAACTTTTAGAATATCTGAATTAGTCTTGTACTGGAACAAAGCCCATGAATGTAAAGGTGAGCATGGTAAGTTTGACAAGTTATGGACATGTCCTTATCAAGTTTCTGAAATTTTAGGTGATAGCACCTATAGGCTCAAACTTTGACTGGTGAAGACGTCCCATTGCCTATCAATGGGCAGTTTCTGAAACATTATTTCCAGTCATAGTTTTTGTGAATAGTTTTTGTAAATAGTTTTTTGTAAATAGTTTTTTTTGTAAATAGTTTTTTTTTTGTAGATAGTTTTTTTTTTGTAGATAGTTTTTTTTTTTTCTAGATAGTTTTGTTGCTGCTTTGTAAATAGTCGTTTGTTGCTTTGTTTTGTTTGCTTCTTGGGGGTATCGTGTCGTTAGGCTATACAACAGTTGGTAACCTTTGAAGGTGAACAAGGTAATAGAACATCAATTCTAGAAATTTGATCTATGTTTTGACCGAAAGTAGTCCTTTAATTATAAATAATTGGGGAATTGTTCGGTTGTTTTTACTCTAGTTAGCATAAATCATTCAGTTGATGTTGAGTTATAAATGCCCATATCTTAAATCATTCTATTGGAATTTGGGATAACAATTATTTGCATTGAATGAAAAATCAAAAGGCTACCTTTGCTACCACTGTAATTCTCAACCTAATAGCGGGCTTCATTGCTTGCAAGTTGAAATGAGCTATCATTGAAATAACAAAAAAAAAGAGAAATTTGAAATGAGCTATAAAAGAAATAACAAAAGAAAGAAATCAACTCTTTAGGCTATCCAAATATCTTTACCGAGGCTATAGATGCTTGACTAGTAGTAGAGCTATGTTTGGGGGAATTACAAAGATAACCTTGTTAGGGCTATAGATGGTTGACTGGTAGCAAGGCTCTATCCATGGTTGGCTTGAAAGGGAATTTCCAAATTATATAGGTCAATGCAAATAATTGCTATGCTCTAAGTTTGTTGTAGCAAAAATAATAAATTGCACACACGTGAGCTCAGTAATACTTAATTTTGTATGCTAGCTGAAGTGGAATTGGAATGTTGGAATGAAGATCTGATTGTTTATGATTGGAAGACTAAAAAAAGTTGGAGCATGGTTTTTAGGTCCAAAATTGACTTTCTATTGTTTTGTTTTGTTTTGTTGGTTGCTAGTTGTTGTGTGGTCTCACAACAAGCCCCATTTTTCCCCTTAGAAAATTGTGGACCCCTCTTTTTTTCTTTCCTCTCATTTTCGCTTGCTTTGGCATTGTTTTGGGGGTTGGTAAAATTGCAAGTTTCATTTTCAATTTTTGCTTGGTCTTTGTTTAAGTCCTTTTTCTTTCTTAGATTTGGTGTCTAGGTCTCTTCATAAAATTTTATTAGTCTACTAGAAACTGAAATCCGAAAGTTGTTGTGGTTGTATCAAGGATGTTGTATCTTTGATTTGTCCTAGTCCCGCTTGGTAAGTCATCACCCGAAAGTTGTCAATCTCGATGGTCGTGTTTTCCTTCATTAGTTAGTCTAATGTTTTCTTTTCATTTTCTTTATCCAGAGGTCAGAAATTAGAGGTTCTATTATGAAATGTTTGAATCACTTTTGATCTCTCTTGAACCCAGTTCTCAGTTCCTCTCTTTACTCCTGGTTTTCTTCAAAGCTTGGAGGTAAGTGTCCCGGTTCTTGGTAATATTTCCAAGATTCGGTACTAGAGGTTGTTAATCCTAGTGATCACAAATTATCACGTATCTTAAAGGCCTTTTCCTCATAAAATCAAAGTGACACAAGAGTTCCATGTAATATTTTCACACTGTCTTTTCCTCTAGTAGTGAGCCCGCGTAGAAACCTAGGTGTTCGTAATTTGAACCCTAATTCACCATGATTACACCTTTATTCGAGAAATTAATGCACTGCAAAAAGTAATTAATGAAGGTGGTGAACTACACACACATACTTGGGATCACCTCGAGCATGTAGTTTCTTTTACAACACTCTACTTTGTGTCATACTACAAACTTGCAAAGGACATTGAATGAACGAGACTAATACTTGTTGGGATGTGGCAACTAATCATGCTATATTGTACACTCTTCATGTATCCTCGCCGGGGTCTAGGGCCAGGTTGGGCCCCAGGCAAGGGTTTGAGGGCGACAACCCTCAAAAAGTGAGGGTTCGGGGGCGGAAGCCCCTAAGAATTTTTTTTTTTCCCTTACTTTTTTGCGTCATCATCGAAAAAGAAAAAAAAAACCCAACTTTGTAGAACCCTAATTCTGGAAGCTTCTAAAAATCTTATTATAAGCAGTTGGGATGGGGGTTGCAGTAGGGCATTATTCGCGAGATTGTAATATGTTTTGCACTAGATAATAAAATCATTGGAAGGTTGTGGTTTTGTGGATGTAGCCTGGATTGGGTGAACCGTGTTAAATTCTCTATGTTGTCTTGTTTCTTCTATAATTTTTTGTGTGTTTTATTTCTCTATTTTATTAATCAAATCTGCATTTAATTGTTAGATATCTATCTTCTAACCCTAACAAGTGGTATCAAAGTGAGGTTGTGTTCAGTTATCCTCAACAGGAAGGTCTCATAGTTGAGTGGGAGAAATGGCAGATGAGGGTAAGTTGAAGGTTGAGAAGTTTAATGGGAAAAATTATTGTTATGGAAGATGCAAATGGAGGAATACCTCTATTAGAAGGATTTATGGTGGCCATTGGAAGGGAAAACCAAGAAACCCTCAGCAATGTCTAATGAGGACCAGGATATTTTGGACAGAAAGGCACTTGGTAGTATTCGTTTATGCCTGGCACAATTGGTGGTGTTCAATATTACAACATCAAAGACAACTCAAGAGTTGATGGAAACCCTAACGAAGTTATATGAAAAGCCTTTTGCTTCGAATAAGGTATTTCTTATGAAGTGTCTATTTAATATGAAAATGGTAGAAGGTGGGTCAATTGTTGATCATTTGAATGAGTTTAATACAGTTACCAGTCAATTATATTTTGTAAATGCAAACTTTGATAAAGAAGTTAGGGCTCTTTTGATTCTTTGTTATTTGCTTGAAAGTTGGAATAGCTTGGTAATGGTTGTTAGCAATTCTATTTCTAGTTCAAATACATTGAAATCTGATTATGTTGTTGGTGTTATTTTGAGCGAGGAAATTCATAGGAAAAGCTCAAGTGGAACATCCACATCAGGAAATGTTTTCAATACAAAAAGTAGAGGTAGAAAAAAGGAGAGAGGAAACAATTCTAGAAGTCATGGGAAGTCACGAGTAAAATTAAAGGACAAAAGGTCCCAATCTAGAGACAAAAGGGATTGTTGGTACTGTGGTAAGTCGGGTCATTTAAAGAAAGATTGTTGGTCTTAGAAAAATAAAGGAGAAAAAAAGGAAGGCAATAAAGAGGAAAATGTGATAAGTAATAAATCTGATGAGGATGCTTTGATTCTTTCCTTTGATAATGTTGATGATTCTTGGGTGTTAGATTCAGGGGCTTCATTTCATGCTACGTCCCATAGAAGTTATTTTCTTGATTATGTCCAAGGGGATTTTGGGCTAATTTATTTGGGAGATAACGAACCCTGTCAGATTGTTGGAAAGGGAAGAAACAAGATTAAGTTGCAGAATGGGAATTATTGGCTACTACATGAGGTAAGGCACATTCCAAAGTTAAGAAGAAATTTAATTTCAACAAGGAAACTAGATGATGAAGGTTGTGTTGTTACATTTAGTGATAAAAATTGGAAGGTTACAAAAGGTGCCTTAGTGGTAGAAAAAGGTGTGAAAGTAGGCACCTTATATCTTTGAATAGGTCATACTGTTCCTTCTACTTTAGCTATTGCAGATAAAAATCAATGTTCAGGAACAGTTGTTGTAGTTCAGCAGGTACAAAATCAGATAGTTGTTGTGGTTTCTATATCAACACTATGGCATAATAGACTTGGGCTATGAGTGAAAAGGTATGAAATTAATTCATTCAAAGAATGTTTTACCAAGTCTAAAATGTGTTAATATGGATTTTTGTGAAAGTTGTGTGTATGGAAAACAAAAGAGAGTAAGTTTTCTCAAGGATGGGAAACAAAAGAAAGATGAAAAATTGGAGTTTGTGCATATCAATGTATGGGGACCAACTTAGGTATCTTCTCTCAATGGCTGTCAGTATTATGTTACATTCATTGATGATGCAACTAAGAAGGTATGGATTTATTTCCTTAGGCATAAATCTGATATATTTAAAACTTTTAAAAAATGGAGAAGCTTGGTTGAGAATGAGAAAGGTAAAAAGTTAAAATGCCTCAGATCTAATAATGGTGGTGAGTATTGCAGGAAAGAGTTTGAAGATTATTGCTCCGAAAATGGTATTCATAGGCAGAAAATGATTCCAAGCACTCCACAAGAAAATGGAGTGGTTGATCGCATGAATAGAACAATAATGGAGTGTGCATGGACGATGAGATTGCATGTTGGACTGCCTTTAAACATGTGTGCAGAGGCTATAAACACTGATGTTTATTTAATTAGTAGAGGTCCCTCTAATCCTTTGGGTTGTGGTATTCCAAAGGAAGCATGGACAGGTAAGAAGGTGAGTTATTCTTTTCTCAAAACCTTCGATTGTGAAGCATTTGCACATGTAGATTCTGAAAATAGAACTGAGCTTGATGCAAAAGTAAAGAAATGTATATTTGTTGGATATGACATTGATGATTTGGTTATAGACTTTGGATTTTAAAAATTAGAAAATTGTGAGAAGCGAGATGTCATATTCAATGAGAAAGTGTTGTACAAAGATCAGTTGTTGCGGCATGAGAAGAAAGAAAATTTGATTATGCAGTGTTGGATGATACTCCAAACAACAATGTTTCAGTCGTTCCTCATGCTCCGCAACAACAGCAACAACAAATACCACAAACTCTAGTGAATGTTAGACGATCTTCAAGGATAAGTAGACCTTCAGAATGATTTTCTCCCTCTTTGTATTCTATTTTATTAACTGATGTTGGTGAACTGAAATGTTATGATGAAGCTATGTAGGTGGATACCGAGGTTCAGTGGGAGCATGGAATGGAAGAAGAAATGGACTCCTTGCTGAAAAATCAGACTTGGGAATTATGCAAGTTGCCTGTAGGTAAAAGGTTTTACCAAACAAATGGGTTTATAGGCTAAAAGAGGAGGATGGAGGTAAGAAAATATTTAAAGCTAGATTAATTGTAAAGGGATTTGAACAGAAAAAGGGTATTGATTTTGATGAAATATTTTCTCCAATTGTTAATGACTTCTATTTGTACTATTTTAAGTATTGTAGTTGTTGAAGATTTGCATTTAGAATAGCTTGATGTTAAAACAAAATTTCTCCATGGTTATTTGGAAGAGGAAATATATATGGAATAGCCACAAGGATTTGAGGTCAAAGGTTAGGAGAAATTGGTGTGCAGATTGAAGAAAAGTTTATATGGCTTGAAGCAAGCACCTCAACAATGGTATATTAAATTTGATAGCTTTATGGCTACAGTCAATGTAATTCAGACCATTGTGTTTATTTTAAGAGGTTGGATGATGATAGTTACATTATTTTATGTTTATATGTTGATGATATGCTTGTAGTGGGGTCTAACATAGATCACATAAAGGAGTTAAAACAACAGTTATCAAATTCATTTGCTATGAAGGATTTGGGGGCAGCAAAAAAAATCCTTGGTATGAAGATTACAAGAGATAGAAAAACAAAACAAAAATTATCTCAGGGTGATTATTTCATATGGAGAATGCAAAAGTTGTCAGCACACCTTTACCCAATCATGTCAAATTGACTAAGGATATGTGTCCAAAGACACAAGAGGAGGAAGAAAAAATGTCCAAGGTACCATATGCTTCAGTTGTAGGCAGTTTAATGTATACCACGGTATGTACGAGACCGGATATTGCACATGTTGTAGGAGTTGTTTTTAGGTATATGATTCATCTTGGAGTTGAGCATTGGAATGTGGTAAAATGGATTCTCATGTATTTCAGAGGTACATCCAATAAATATTTATGTTTTGGGGGCTCTAATACTGATTTAAAAGGCCATGTTGACTCAGATTTGGAAAGGGATATAGATACCAGGAAGAGTACCACATGTTATGTATTTACAGTTGGTGGGATAGTAGTGAGTTGGATTTCGTGATTGCAAAAGGTGGTTGCTTTATCCACCATGGAGGAAAAGTATGTTGTTGCAACAGAGGTGGAAAGGAGATGATATGGCTACAACTTTTCATGGAAGAATTGGGAAAACAACGGGCTGGCAATCACTTATTTACAAACAGGAAAAGTGTTATACATACAGTTGAGATATCATTTCATTCAGCCAGTTGGTCTTCATGGTTTAAAGTATAATAGAGCAGCAGGGTCCAAGGTGCTTATTCCCAGTGGGAGATATAAGTGCAACAGTGTCGTCCAGGATCAATCTCCAAGTGGGAGATTGTATTGGTGTGGAGCCTGATCAGTCTGCAAGTGGGAGATTGTTGGTATGTGGTGACTGATCATGCTATACTGTACACTCTTCATGTATCCTCATGGAGAAAAAAAATTCCCTTAATTTTTTATGTCATCACTGAAAAAGAAAAATAAACCGACTTTGTAGAACCCTAATTTTGGAAGCTTCTAAAAATCTTGTTATAAGCGGTTGGGATGGGGGGTTGTAGTAGGGAATTATTCATGAGATTGTAATATGTTTTACACCGGATAATAAAATCATTGGATAGCTATGGTTTTGTGGATGTAGCTCGAATTGGGTGAAGCATGTTAAATTCTTTATGTTGTCTTATTTCTGCTATAATTTTCTGTGTGTTTTATTGATCAAATTTGCATTTAATTGTTAGATATAACAATACTTTGGCACGCAAGGAAAGGTAAATTTTGAGAAACTGAGAACTCAGCTACCAAGGGTTTCAAGGTTGCATTCTGAAAATATTGTCATCACTAGCAAAACTAGGTATGTCTCAAATAACAAAAAATTTGTTAATCATTTTCATGCATGAAAGTCTCAAGAAAATGGTATTCCCCTTTAAAAATTGAAATGTAGATTATTTTTATTTAAATTTAACTGAAAGGTGAATTGAAAGTTTTATGAATTGTTAAATTTAACCCTAACTCGCACACAAGGCACATATTTGAAAATGTAGAACACGCTGACAAAAATGAGTACTTATGAAGCAAAACATGAAGATGAATTAAAATACTATACTTCACAAGCTATAGCAATTGGTGGGATAGGTAATGATACTCATATGGGATGGTCTTCTAATGTTGAATTCCTCAAATGGGCATGGCAAGAAAACGCTTCTCAGTGTACAAGGAATGTTATAGCAAGTGGGTTACTTTTAGCATGAGGATTTCCACCAGCAATGGAGGCCCCTGAATTGGTTATGGAATGTTTAAACCACTACAACCTAGACAAAAGAGTCATTGAGAAGGAGGGAAGAACCTATGTAGATCTCTTTAAAAAATGAATTATATATATATATATATTTGGGCTTCCTACCATATTGATATGAAAGTGAAAGCTAAGACCTACCTAAGTGCCAAAGAACACAATAGAGAAATGATGAACACACAGTGGTTCCAAGAGAGGATTACAAAGCAGACAAAGCCAATTCTAAGGTCTATGTTCAACCCAGATGTTCAAGATATCATAACTATGCTAAGAAGGATAGTTGGATTGCGAGATACCAGTAAATTTAAATCATGGATGTTTGTAATCATAGCCAAATTGATGGAAGGCCCTATGCCAATGCATTAGGGAAAAATTATTAGTGACAAATTACATGATCAGATAAAGGAATTTCCAAAGTACAAATGTTTTTATATGTTGTCATATGTGATTTATTCTTGCGCCTTAAGCAAAAATAAGCAAGGGTTAAAAAGGATTGGTACTATGGGAAGAGAAGTAGGAAATAGTTTGATATATGCTCATTTACCTCAAATGACTATCCATGGATATAGAGCATTATTGGAGAGTTAATGATGTGTTTTCCATGAAGTTGGTCAGAATAATGGAAGGCGACAAAGCCAAAATATTTTCTTTGGAAGCACAAAGTGTTATTAGACTGATTGGAGGCAGGTAAATTTAGTTTCCAATTTTCACCTACATTAGGGTGGAAGGGTTTGATGGACATCCTTTCATGATGTCCAGGTACCCTACAAATAAAATGGTGTTATTAGAATTGGTAAGACAGTTAAAGCCATCCCAAGCTCTTTATAGCACGGATCATAAAAAGGATTCTTTCAAATTTCCTATTGTAATAGGAAATTACAAATGCAGTGCAATTAGAGCATCCACTTTGTGTGAAGAGGAGTTGAAAATGTATAATTTGGATTACTTTCCACTCCAAAGAAAGTATTATGACCCAGAAGGGAATATTTCCAAGAATATAGCTAGTTATTGTGCTCATGTTCAACATCTAGAAGACTATTGGTTAAATTGTGAAGATGAGCACATAGTAAGAAAAAGAAAATATGAAAGACTATCATTGGAATCTGCAAGAATTCTCAAGATTCATGATGTTCTAGATCAAATGAAGGAAGATGATGGTGAAGTGTTGAATAAGACTTACAATGAAAACAGGGTCTATGATGAACCTATTCTAGACCCGGATCATGAAAGTAAAGAAATAACATCAATTGAGGAATTCTTTGCACTGGTTCTACTACAAACTCAACATTGGATAGACGATTTTTGTAAAGCTTTAAGAAAGAAAGGAATAAGACCCACATACTCACAAGATACAAGAAATAAACAAACAGAAGAGAATGAGTCTGAGTGTGGAGAACCTGCCAAGAAAAAGAGGAAAGCTGGTAAAGCAGCTATTGGTATACACATTGAAGAAAGAAGCCATGAGGCTCCAAGCCAAGGAGTTTCATCAAAACCAGCTGGTAAACATAAAGATGTTGAATCAAGCAAGGTTCAATCAAAAGTAAAACCAAAAGTGGCATCTTCTTCCATGACAAGACCAAAGACTAGGCCTACTACTGATGGAGAGGTGGGGATAACAGAAAATATTGGTACACAAACAAAGTCTGCATCTCAAAGAGTTGCAACATTATTCACTTCTCCCCCTTCAATTAATATGGCTACTATAAAACTAACACTAGGAGAGACTCTTGTGGTTTTAGATGAAGTTTTTGAGACAAATGAAGCTAATATTAAAGAACAAATGGATAGGTGTGGCACCATGTGGGAATGATTAAAAGAAAAGAATTATAAAGATAAACCCATGGTACAACCAGTGGTGGAAGAAATTCCAAATACAAGGTCAATTCCTTTAAACGTTGAAGAAGAATTATTCATAAAAGGAACACTCACTTTAGAAGTAGGGAACCATGATGTTCTTGAAACAGAAATAGGGGAGACTACAGGACAAGATCCTACTAATGATAATGTTATTGAAGATACCTTTGATTCCCAGCCTTCACTAGGGAACGATCAAAATGATAATGAACAACCACAGGTCTCTAAGAAATCAAAGGAGGACCTGGTTGAAATTGAAAATGAAGAAAATTCACAAATTTCAGGTGATAAGGTTAGAAACGAATAAAATACTAATGTGACAGGATATGAAGAAGGTGATGTCCTAGGAACTGATGCTGAACACTTGGTTGGATAGGAAAATATGTCTTGGAGCTGAAGAGATAGTGTTGAATTCCAATAATCCAGAGTCTATGCCAAAGAATATTGAAGATGTTCCTATTTCAAAGGATGTAACAAATAAACTTGAAGATGTAAGAGGAGAAGTTCCTAAGCATATTGAAAACCAAGAACAGAGAAATGTTACAAAGGTAGAACACAATGAAGATGCACCTGATTGGTTAATCAGAGAATTAACTTCCTCATTGGAAGTGGAATTGGTACCTCTGGATCTTAAAAAATTTATGCAAGAAGTGGATACTCCTAAGCCTAGGAAAAGAGCTAAAGTGAAACACGTCATATAGAAGAATGCAAATGGAGGCAGAACAATCCATATAGCTACCCCAGTAGCAAATAAAAAAAGACATGAGATAACGCCTAAGGAGTATAAGATAACAAGTATCAATGTTGGACACTCATCCTGGACACAAGAATTAGAAGAAATGAAGATGAATTTAGAAACAACTATTGCTGAGGTACATAAGAGTAAATAGAAGAAAAGAGAGTTGAAAGAACGGGTTGCTAGCCTAGAGAATTTTATAAAATTATTAACCCAATCTAGTCAAGCATAGACTGAATTGCCTCGGAATCCAGTACTTATGTCACAAGAATAGGTGGATGTCATTGCAGCAATTCATCATAGGATGAATGTATTTGAGGAATGGATTGAGTATTGGGTAAGGAATGGAGAATAAATTATTACATATGCGATTGGGAAATATAAGGAAGCACACTGTTGGTTTGAAAAATCGAGAAGACTAGAAGGAGAATGTAGATTTCACTAGGAACAGGTTGATACTAAGAAGCGAAATATGGAAACTCTCATTCAAATAGATGTCCAAGAATTGATAAGAGAAAAGATAATTTCAAAACAAGAAATTCCATTATGTGAAAAATGGAAGAAATAATTACGCTGGGAAGGTGACACATTAGTACAATGTATAGAAGGATTTGAAAAGGTCACCGAGAAACGTAGTAAATTGATTGATAAAGATCAAGATTTTCTTGAAGTGTTAGCAGGTCAAGATTGTGATCCCCGGACACTAGGACAGGAGGGTAAAGAAGCAAAATCTTTCAAGGAGTGGATTGATAGAATAAATAAAGACCTTTTTTAGTTGTTAACCCAGGAAATCATTAATGAAATTATACATTGCAGAAACACTATAGTCAGGTATGAAACATAAAAAGTGCAAAGGAATGCCAACATACTCCAGATATCAATAGATTACACTAGGCTCAAGTTTAGTTGGAAAGTGATAGAAGGAATTTCAAAAGAGTGCATACATTAGATATTGAATGCTTTCTAAGAGTATCGGCTAAAGAAAAATGAAGAAAGGTTCTCGAAACCCGAGCTCTAAGTGATATGAGGAAGTACTGGATATCGGATACTGGAAGTGTCACAAAGACATTTTGTTGAAGTTGATTTTGTAGGTTGTTCTTGGTCCCAATAGAAGTTTCTCGTTCGGTGTTCTAAGGAATTTTGATAGCCTTATTTGACATAGACTGTTGTGCACTAGAGTTTGAAGTTGAAGGTTGTTGCTGCTAAAGAAGTCAAAGCTTTTACTTTGTCTAGAAGATTCTGATGACAACTTGCATATGCCATGAGCTACATTTTGATTTTCTATTTCTAATTCTCTTGATAGACTATAAGTTTGAACTCTTGAGGCCTTGTTCCTATAAAAGGTCGTTGATTGCTTTACTTTTATTTTAAGTTCAGAATTTGTGGATGTCAAAAGAGCCAAAACTTCTCTAAGTTTTGTTCTTTTTTCTTGCTTTCTAAATTATTCCTATCTAAAAACTTGTATGCACATAGAACTTAATCAATATCGAAGCCAATTTGATAGCTACCTATCTCTTGTATTTTTGTAGTTGGTTTGTTAGTTCAGCCAAACAAGACTATGTGTTGCACCATTTAAGGGTGCATACAGAACCTACTCGGTGTCCAAACTAAACCCCTCTCTTTAAAAACCCGCATTGTTTTATGCCTAGCTATGAGATAATCTGGTGAAGTATAAAGCGGTTTGTTTTGATTTGATTAAATCTTTGGGCACGCGTGGAGAATAACCAAGAGAAAATTTATTTTCTAGTATTTTTAATGCTTTGTTTTAGATTAGATGTTTAAATTTTAGAAAATGTTCCAAAAAATAGATGAATGAATGGAAATTTATTGAAAAAATTTCATTTTCTATGAAATTGTTGAATGCTTAAAGCTAAATCCACTTAAGTGATAGCAAAAAATGTTGATGTTCATGAAATATTAATGCAAATATTTTGATTTCATGAGATTATTTTATGATCAAACTAGAAATCATGTATCCAATGCTTATGATTCTTAATGAAACTAGAATAAATGTAGACCCCTTGAGATTAACAGAAATATCGCATCATACCCTAAAGAAAACCTAGTATGGTCAAGACATGTTTATCAGAGCCTTGGGATTAAGCTAAGTCAACCTTTCCCTATTATACAGACACCTTAGGTTGCCCTGGTTCAGTCTTTCAAGTAAAGATAGGTTCTTCACGGTTTTCCTGTGAGTATTTTATCTGCACTATTGCTGCAAGTGACATTGTCATCAACAGTTACTGCAACTTTTCTTTGACAAGAAAGTGACGAAATTTTAGAACTTAACCCAGGGAAATATGACTATGATTTAGTATTGGGAAAATTTCACTAACCTGTTGAAGTATGTGCTTCATTATCAGGGGGATGAACAATTCCGTATCTGGAAATTCATAATGGGACTCAAACCCCACATAGGAGCCGAGGTGGATATGCATGAACCTCAGACCATGAATGAAGTCTTTCAGAAGGCCACCAAATAGGAACATAAGTTGCAACAATTATCAAATCTTTGTAGTGATTCAAGTTCTAAGTCTCATTATGGGAAAAATAAATTTCATAAGGGATACAAGAGCCATCAAATCCATAATCTTAAGAGGGGAAGTGAATCACAGGAGAAGGGTGAAGATGGTAATGGTGGAAAGAACAAGAAATCAAACAAGGGTAAGGGCAAGGATGACCATAAGCAGAAGGGCTTTAGAGAGGACAAGCCAGGAGGTCACAAAGGGACTCTTGATGGATGTTATACTTGTGGAGGTGACCATTATGCCTTGAATTGTCCTTAGCAGTTAAATTTATGGAAGGAAGGAAGCTACCAGCATTCTCACCATATCCACGTTGCAGTGGATAACAAGCAAGCAGAATACCAGGCTTCACCAATCCAGCTAACAGGTAAGCTCTATGGCCAATATATCTCTATCTTAATCAATACTAGAGCTATTGAATGTTTTATAGATCCTAGAATAATATCCAAGAACCCATTAGACCTAGGTACATGTCAAACTCATGGACAATCTGGTATGGTAATCGAGCGCAATGGAGGGTAGGTACCTGTCTCTTTTGTAGTGAGTTAGAACTTGCAACCTTTCAAACTCAGGTCGACTTGTATGTGGAAACCTTAGGCTCATATGGTGTAATTTTGGGAATAAATTAGTTAACTGAGCATAAATCTTTAGTTAACTGTGAGGAAAAGTTTTTCAACTATCTAGATGATTATGGAAACCTAATTGAGGTTTGTGGAATGCAGAGACCCTTAGAGCTTAGACAGATTTTTGTGATGCAACTCAAGAAGGATCATTGAAAGGGGTGTGCAAATTACCTAGTGCATGTTAGTAATTTGGACAGCAAGGATCCATATTTAGATGATTATCCTATTCTCAAGGAGCTCCAGGATGTATTCCCTGATGAACTTACAAAATTGCCTCTGAAGCGAGAATTCAATTTTTCTATTGACCTAGTTCCAGGAGCTAAGCCTCAATCCAAGGCGCCTTATCGGATGATCACCAAAAAAATCTATGAGTTGAAGGCCCAAGTAATGGAATTGTTGGATAAGGGGGCTCATAAGACCCAATGTGTCTCCTTGGGGAGAGTCAATTATTTTGTGAAAAAGAAAGATGGAACTTTGTGTCTGTACATAGACTATCAGATGTTGGATAAGGTTACCATCAAGAACCGATATCCACTCCCGAGGATTGATGAATTGTTTGATCAAATGAAGGGAGCATTGGTGTTCTCCAAAATTGATCTCAAGTTGGGGTACCATCAATTGAGGATTAAGGAAGAAGATATTTTGAAGACTGCATTCAAACTCAGTATGGAAATTACAAGTTCACACTGGTACCTTTTGATTTAGCTAATGCACCAGCAACCTTTATGAACCTTATAAATAGTGTATTCAAAAACTGCTTGGATGACTTTGTCTTGATTTTCATTGATGACATTCTAGTCTACTCAAGGATTGTTGAAGAACATGATGAACATTTGAGGATAGTTTTTCAGCGATTAAGAGAAAGGAAACTCTTTGGCAAGTTGTCCAAGTGTTCATTCTATCAAGACCGAGTGCACTACTTGGGCCATATCAATTTAGCAGAAGGAGTCTTTGTGGACCCCGAAAAGATCAAGGCGATTATGGAATGGGAAGTGCCTCAAAATTTGTCAGAATTTTGTAGCTTCATGGGCCTCACAATATATTATGGGAAGTTTGTGCAAGGGTCCTCCCAGATTGCATCTCCTATTACCTCACTCCAAAGGAAGGGAACACAGTTTGAATGGACCGAGAAATGTGAGAAGGCATTCCAACTCCTAAAGGAGAGCCTCACTACAACACCTGTGCTGACTATCCTTGATCCTAATGGGAGATTTACAGTAATCACCAATGCTTCCAGAGAGGGATTGGGAGCAAGATTAATGCAAGATGGACAAGTAATGGCATATGAATCAAGAAATATTAAGCAACATGAAGTAAACTATGCACCTCATGATTTGAAATTGGCGGTCATAGCTCATGCCTTACATATGTGGAGGCATTACCTTTTGGGAAATCCATTTGAACTCAAGACAAACCACTTGGAGTTGAGATACATATTTACCCAGCCAAATCTTAATGCATGACACATAAGGTGGCTAGAATTCCTTAGCGAGTATGACTTTGGAATTGAATACATAAAAGGGAAAGAGAACAAAGGGGTTGATGCTCTTAGTAGACAAAGACATATGACAACCATGATCTTGACAAGGTCTAACTTGAGGGAGCAGGTAATTCAGAATCTATCGGATGAGCAATATGAAAGAGTGAAGAGTGCCCTAGCAGAAAATCCTCTGGATCATCAATTCGATGGGTATGAAATCTAATTGGATGGAAGTTTGAGGTACCAGAGGAGGGACAATATATATTCCTGACTCTGGAGAGCTGAGAAAGTTGGTTTTAGAAGAAGTTCACAATGCACCTTATTTAGGACACACCAGTGTATCTAAGATAATCATGGATTTGAAGACTGTATTTTTGGCCCAAACTCAAGAAGAATGTAGTGGAATACATAGCCAGATGCTTGGAGTTCCAACAAGTTAAGGCTAAGCATGTACACCAAACCGAGTTATTGTATCCACATGACATAACTGAGTATAAATGGAAGGTGATCAGTTTGGATTTTGTATAGGGGTTATCATTGAGCAAGAATAAGCATGATGTTATCTTGGTCATGATTGATAAGTTGACCAAGGTTGTGCACTTCATTCCGGGAAACCTTAAGGATGGATTGTTGACCTTGGCTAAGAAATTTGTTCAAGAGATCTTTTGTTTGCATGGAATGCCAAAGACAATCATTTTTGATAGGGACACACAGATGACCTCAAGGTTTTGGACAACCTTGAATGCAGCATTGGGGACTAAATTGAATTTCATCTCGGCATATCATCCTCAAACTGATAGGCAGACATAGAGGGTGAATGTATTGTATGGACCAACAGTATAGGTAGGAATAATATTTGTCTTTGGTAGAGTTTTCTTACAACAAATCCTATCATACATCCTTAGGCATGACACCATTTGAAGCCTTATATGGGCGGAATTTTCGTACCCCCATCAGTTGGGATAAACTGGAGGATAGGATCATAGTAGGACCTAAAATGCTTAAGGAAATGGAAGAGAAAATACGGGTCATTAAGATAAAATTGAAGGAGGAAAAGACCGACATAAGAGTTATGCCGACAAGAATCAAACTTTTAAACAATTCGCAACAAGGGATAAGGTTTTCTTAAGATTTAAACCTCATAAAAGCTCTATTGCTTTTGGAAAGTCTTCCAAGTTGGCACCAAGATATGTGGGACCATTTGAAGTCTTGGAAGTGATTAACCCAATTGCTTATAAACTAGCTCTACCACCTACTCTGGCTCAAATTCATAATGTGTTTCATGTTTCTTTGCTTAAGCCATATCATCCTGATGTGACTCATGTACTTGATAGGAAATCCTTGTAGGTACAGGATCCAGGAGTGGTGCTAGTGGATCCCATTAGAATCTTGGATATACACAACGTTAAGTTGTGGAGCAGAGATATTGCTCAGTATAAGGTCTAATGGGACCAATATTCAAAGGATAGTGCTACTTGAGAGGATGCATAAGAAATAGAATGCTCCTTTCTGCACTTGCTTTCTTGAAAAAAAACTCAATAATTTTGTTTGAAATTTTTGGATTGAGATACTATAATGTTTCATGCTTTCAAATTTTGATGTTGAAATAGACATATATTTCACATGATGTTTAGATAGACATATATTTTGAAATGATGTTGAAATAGACATATATTTTGATGAGATGTTGAAATAGACATAAATGTTCAAATTTGATATGATGTTATTTACTTCAACTTGCTAGACATCGGGACGATGTCTCTTCCAAGAGGGGAAGGATGTCATAACCCAATTTTATTGCATATTTATTTAAATGTGGAAAATTTAATTATTGATGAAATTCAACTCAATATTTAATGGAGATTCGAATGTTGAATATAAGGAGTTGACTGATGTTGACTTTGTGGAATTTTGAAAACTATTTTTTATATGTTATCAAGAATTTGAACGTTACTGATCAATTTGCAAGTGCAAGTGTGTGCAGTTGTAGAATGACATGTTGAAGGATGAAAACACGGTTGAAGTAGGATTGTTTAGCCGGATCGAACAGTAAGCTAGGTTGAATCTGGGTGCACACACCACAATGGCATGATGACTGGCATTTGATTGATCTGCATATATTTCTTATTTGAACTATTTTTAGTGCTTGCAAATGAATGATTAGTAGATTTAATTGTCTATTCAAGCCTTGTGATTTGAAGGAACTAAAACGAGCATTGTAAAGAAAATTCTCTTCTTTAGTGTAGAAATATATATATGTAAAGAAGCTTGAGATGTAAAATTTAAAGTTCCTTACTTAAAATGATAGTGTATGGAACCTTTGAGTCATTCCATAACAAGCAACTTGTATATGAATGTTTTATTTAAAATATATGCATATATAGATATATATGTGTATGTAAATCGAACACACACACACACACACATATATACAAATACATATATATATATACATATACATATATATATATACATACATATATATATATATAAATACATATATATATATATACATATATATATATATATAAATACATACATATATATATATACATATATATATATATGCATTTATTCAAATGCATGGTAAGATGTAAATGAAATCATTTAAATGCATAGAGATACAAATATGCAAGTATATATATATATATACGCACATACGTATGTTCGAATTTGAATGGAAATTAAGTTGATAACTGATGCTTTAAGAATTAGACTATGGTAAAATCAATGAAGAGTACAAGGTAGACCCACGATGGTCATGGCCTGCCCAATAATAATGACATTATTCAAAATTGGAGGGCGGCTATGGTAGGAAACTACTATAATATTAGCACCCATCCACATGCAAAAAGAGGGGGTTTTTACCATTGTTTTGAATGAAGGTGGTGGAAAAAGCAAGAGAATGATAAGGAAGGAAATCGACAAGCACCCAAAAAGTAGAAAAGAGATCGAATTTGTAGGAAAAATCTGAGGAAATCTTCAATTCGATAGGCTCATCCATTGAGGTAATTCGATTCATAAATTAGTGTCGATATCACTATCATATCTCTTCCTTGTTTATGTGTATCATTGCATATGTTGGTAGAACCGATAGTATAGGGGCATGCAATGCATTCACCTATGTGTTTCAGCTTGAGTCAAATGAATAGTTTTGACAATCACCCTCAAGGGATTTGCATGGCCCTTCGTCCTTCTCATGTTAGTCTTTTTTTGAATGGAGCCATTCAACTAGATATGCTAGTCTGAGGCATCAAAATCCTAAAAGCAACTATTAAGAATGTTCGCTCAATAGAGCAAGCCATATCATGGCTATCTAATATCATAATCTAATTCAATGTGTACCATTTGGTGTTGAATGTGTAAGGTTTTCCTACCGAACCTGTGTAAAGAGGAAATAAACCTCTATGGTACCTTCAGTATGTGTCGACTGAGTTATCCTTTAAAGAAAATGCTTCCCATTATCGAAATAGCCAATAATGGTGAAAGGGTAAATCATTCTTTTATGTAGGTCACTGGTAATCATATGCGTATAAAAGAAGCCTCAATTTGAAGAATCGATGGTTGTTAATGAAGGGTTTCTTCAAATACCTGTAAAGATCAATAGTGTAAATTATTGTTTTAGAAGCATATATGGGTCTACATGAAGTATAGAGAAGCATGCATTAAGGTATACACCAGAATACCTGAAAGGGTAACTTTGAATGAAACTTGAGGTTAAGATAGGAATACCTGACCATAGAAATGGGTCGTAATCTAGAAAAAAACCCTGGTCTTTTTTATGCAGCCTATGTAGGAAAAAGTACCATAGACCCTGAAACCTCTTTGTTTTCTTAACTGAAAAATTTGCTTAAGAAACTCACTTCGACAAGCATGTCGAAGTTGGTCCCCTTATAATATTAAAGATGTTCATAGTGATACCAGTGATGAAAGATTTCAAGATCTAGATTAAAGACATTATGTTCTTAAGGTTGAAACTATGCTTTCTAATTTGTTTAATTTTTGTTCATGGTGGACAAATCCATTTAGTATTAAACGGTGAACAATTTCTTATAAACAACTTAAGATCAACAAAATGAGTAAACGACATTCATTGCCATCAAATATATTCTGTTAGTTTTAAACAAAAATGTAATGATGTAAACAGAAGATATTCTTTAACAAACAACTTTGTTTAATTGAAAATTGTCTTTATAGCTAGAAATAACTTATTTTATGACTATTTAGTATGTAAACAACTTACTTTATGATTGTTTAGTAGGAAACAATACCTATTTTGTTAAAACAATGAATGTTCATGTATAAACAACTGATTTTATGACTATTTAGTATGTAAATAGCTTACTTTATGACTATTTAGTAGGAAACAGTACATGTTTTGTTAAAACAATGAATGCATGTAAAAATAACTTATTTTATGACTGTTTAGTAGGAAATAGTACTCATTCTATTTAAAAGATGAATGTTCCTATACAAACAACAAATGTTAGAATATAATAGTATGCGAGAAACTGTTAGGATAAGACTTGCTTAGAACATTTATTTTGACAATGAAACATCAATTAAAATACTATTGAAAGATTGCAATCTGAGTAATGATTATTTTAGAATGTATGCACAAAATTTAACATTAGTAGGCACATATATGTGTATGCTCATAGAATTTGTCTATGTACATACACATACTTGTGACATACCTTCTTTTTCTTTTAGTACATTTTAAAGAAAAATGCTTAAGTTGTTAAGTAAAAACTACTCATAAGAATGATATGACTGATTTTTGAAATACTCTGTGAACCATCAATTTTGATTTTATGTTTTGAGTATAAATTTGTATTTTGTCTCTTCCTTGAAGACGTGTATGCATGAATATTTGATACTTGAATAGAATAGTGATACCTTAGTTGACTAGAGCATCTATGGGTAGTTGTTGCTAGAGGGTAGATAGTTGTTATAGAAGAAAGTTACCTTCTGGGACGGGTGCCGAAATGAGTTCAGAGAGTTTTGGTTTGCTTTGCTAGAACCTATCGCTTATTGTTGTTGCAACACACTTATTATGCTTGGCCAAGCAATATGGTTCATTATGTATGTATGAATGAACTCTATGATTTCACTCTCTGCCATTTCTAACATAGATCTTGCACTTTATTTTCTAAATTGTAGATAGAAATTGCATGTTGATGTATGGGCACGCACCAGATTCCACCTTGTAGGTTGTTCTCTTGCTAAACTTTTCTTGCAAGGTCGGGCATTCTTCAAGTCAGAAGAATATCGGGGAAGCGTAAGCTTCGTGGTTGGGCGGTAAAGCACTTCAACCATGTTCTCATCCACCAGTGGAGGCGAGCGTTGAAGAAGAACCTTAGTTGTTCCCAAACTATCATAGTCTTTGATATATCTTGACGTTATTCATTCATGTACTTGATGAGAAATGTACTATGTAATGACATTGTGGCCTTAGGTGACAAGTAAATCTTGATATTATAATTTGACTTTTGAAGTGAATATATGAATCTTCGACTCATTTTAAATGGACATGTGTAGCTATGATTGACTTTAGCCACTAGTTATGTCTTTTTAATTTGGAGTATATTCATGTGTCATTTACAATAATAATAATTTGGTAATAATTAGGAATGGGTTATTACATAGATCTTATGTGGAAAGTGTATGTAAAGTATCCTTAGTTTTTGTGCATTTATTACTTTAAATTTATTTTACAATCATGTTGTGGCCCTCTTTTGACCATTGGAAGTGAATTTGAATTTTGAGGGAGTTAAAAGAAAATGGTTGGGTAATAAAAGTTTAAATTTAGGGGTCATAAGTAGGTGTGAGCCTATTCAAAGGACATGAAGGCATTGCACTAGTATCTTGGATAGTAGAAAAGGCTTGAAGTGAGAATAAAGAGTCATTTGGATGTGTAAATGGTCTTGCATTGATGTGGAGTACGGATGAATGGATTCTTTTAATATCCACAAAACCAAGTTATATGTGGTATTCACCTAAAAGTAAAGGCATTGCTCAAAAACTCTATCAATAAGTGCTACCCAAGTTATGTCTAAGTAATATCCATTTTTTTTAATCTTGAATCTTCTACTATGAATCTTGATCAAAAAGTATATTATTTTTGTTAGTATGTCCCCTCCAAACAAGGTAGAGAAGGAGTCAACTTCCAAGATTTCAATGTACTTTATTTGAATAAGCTTGTAACTTGAATATTCTATGATGTAGTGGCATTCTATTTCTATTAACCCCAAAATACAAAAATAGCATATTTTATCTACCCAATCTTCTTTAGGCATTATCTACCTTTCAATCTCACACCTAAGATTATGTGAACTAGTCCTTAGCTAAGTTATCAACATTTTCACTTTTTCATTTTATTTTTGCTTCCATATATGCTTTCTGTTCGTGGCTAGAAGTGGGATTGAATTTTGACATAGTGTTTACTCTTTCTCTTGAGCTACTTTTTTCACCTGGTTACCTTGAATTTTTCTCCTACATATATTTTGTTTTCACCATTAATGTTTAAGCATTATTGCATTTCAATGTCCCATCTATTCATCCACTCGGTATTTTATTTCATCCATGTGCTCTTTCTTGTACTTAACTTTTCCTCCTCTACAATTTTGGGCCATCAATGTGGTTCCATATTCTCTATTTTCTTTAGGTAACTTAGCATAATGATCAACGCCAATGTTTCAATGGGAAAGAGCGTGTCTCAATTAATAAAATCTCAAATAGAGTAAATGTTTTAGTTTAGAAACTACTTTTGATTAAATGCTTTTGTAGACTCTTGATTTATCTCCATTTAAGTTCTAATGTGTCTCTACCCCAAACTTCATATCCATAAAACACCATCAATATAACAAGCAACTCAAATTAGATCCTTTTCATTTTCCAATCTCATAATTTGCACTCCTACATTTATGTTGTAGCAAGTATTGAACTTTCTAACCCCCTTTTTTATTATTTTTACCATACAAATTTTCTAACTAAATATATTATGAAATTGAAATCAAATATTTATATCCCTCTATCACTCAGAAAGAACTTCCTTTTTTCAATTTTTTTTTTTTCTTTATAAAATAAAATCATAATCTTGATTTTACCAAGAGTCACTAACACCCCTACCTCTTCACAAACCAATGATAAAAAGTGTAATTTTTCTATCACGATTCAATCGTGTAGTTTTATGAGTCAAACTCATTGACCCATAAAACTACACACTGGAATCCTGAGAACAATATCGCAATTTGACATGCTCTGGAAAATACCCCTACTTATCAATTCTAAAAAGTTTTGGTTAGTAAGATCATATGTATATAAAAACAACTTTATTTCATAGCTGTCTAAATAAACACTAGAAAATTAGTGAATATACACACACTTTTTATCTTTTTTTGGGGGTCCCCATTTTCTTACTCGTAAGCTTTGATATAGACTTTTACCTTCGTGGCTTATTTAGGGGAGAGCATTAGTGGAATATTTAAAGAGAAAGGTAGGTAGGTCTCCTTGTGGTCTTACGCGGAATGGGAATAGTGCTACGTGTCCCACTGCCGCTCTTTGTCCATATTAACTCTGGTCAACTAACTCCGCCCACTTTCTTTTCGAATTAATGAAAATGTTGACTTTGGGTAACACTCATAAAGTTCTTATTTGTCTCATGTGACTCCCTCCGTCTTGACCACGGAACCTTCAGTCAACACGCGTTAAACTCTGACACGCATTAATACAACACCTCTCAAAATATATTTGTCATGATTGGAAATAAAACTAGAAGGTGCAATGGGTGAACCCAATTTTTTATCATCTCTTAGTTTTATTCATCATTGCTTCAACCATTAACTCAGTCTCATCAATGGAGTCTTTTCAAGGGGGTGGTGGCCGGGCAGAATTTGACTTTAGTGATCTAGTAGACTTCTCAAGGCGTTTTTCAATATTACTAGTCTTTGACAAGTAGAGAAGCGCAAATCAAGCAAATTAGTAAAGAAGCACTCATAATCAACTAGATCAAATCAACAAGCTATAGGACAAATTTGAGCTCACGAAATTGACCTAGATTTGTAAATTAAACCCACAATAGATTTTTCACCCTATTTTGATTTCAAGGTAAAGTATAAATAGAAATGAGCCATTTTTTACTCTCAAGATAGGTGGAAATCAATGCGACATAAGAGTTATTTCTTTTCCATCATCCTAAAGCTAAGTATCTTCATCCCTTAGCATTTAATTATTCAAGTATTACTCCCACAATTTTCAATTGATTTAATTTGATTGATTTATACTAAGTTGTATGCATTATATTGGACTAGCCTAGATTAAGCTTACGAAAAAGTTATTTTTCTTAACATTTTTGTGAGCCCATCCAACCTTACACTACCTCATTTTCCACATAGAGTTTTCTCTTCAATTTTAAGATTTTCAAATATGTCATTTTCTATTTTTATATCTTATGTCTTTTATTTGTGAGTTTCGTTCATACATTCTTATTATAATGTTTAGTGTACTTATATACACGCTCTATGTTTAATCCATGCTATTCACCCTTTTAATGAGTTTAGAGTTCACACTTCTTTTAGATCTAATTAGGGACTAATTTTTAACATACATTAAATCCTACCTCAATTTTCTACCATTTACTTGCATTTATTAGGATCTTTACATAGTATTTTAGATAACCAACCTTGGAGTGATTTTCATTGGTATGTCTTTCATTATGACTCCTTTTATGTTTTTCTCCTTGGTTGATCTACACATGCTTATATGTCATATTTTCATAGGTTTTTATCTTTCATTAGATATAATCCCTCTATCCTCAATATACTTATGACATTATACTAATGATAGGGATGTGTCTTCTATGAAGGTGTTATTATATAATGTCTTATATTTTCCTTCATGAAGTTGATTGGTTCTCATCCATGCCTATTAGATGTGTTGGGACTCAATATTTTAGTGTTATTTTTTGCATTTGAGTCCCTCTTCTTGTGTTCACCTAGGTTTCTTTGGCCCCTATTTATAATCAATCAAAGAGTAATTTGTGTGGGTTCTATTTTTGCATTCTACCCAAGTATGAACCTCTATGTACACTAATTAGGCCAAAAAAATGTCATTAAAATTTAACTCAAAATGAAAAAATTTGAACACTAACAAACTAGAAAAGATAGAGATTTTCTAGGGTTGCATACATCTTCTCCCATTCTTTTCCATTGATTACTTTAATTTTTTTGAAAATGCTTAAATATCACTTTAGTTCAATAATGTCCTTGTATGAAAAATGTTGTACCTCTAGAACTATATTTTAAACCCTTTAGAACTATATTTTGAACCCATGCCTCTAGCTGTGTTAATGGCCTTATGATTTGTGTTGATTCCTCTTTATCTAATATGCTTGTGAACTACACTAGAGCAACTTGTTTATGCTTGTGGTAGTGCCAAGATCATTCATCTATCTTCTACAAATGTTGCAAACACTCCTATAGTGATGTAGAGCACTTTCCAAAAGGTTAGACTAACCAATGAAATAAAAGAAAAAATAACTGAAAAAATAAATTTCTTAAGAAGTTTTGGTTTCCAAACGTTTACAAATGATAATGTCTATTATTAAATGTTACCCAATTTTTACCTAAGGGTTCAATCGGGGGAAATTGTGTTTCAAATTTGCACGTGGATTAAGTGTGGCTCCCATAAGGGTTGAGCCCAGCGTACAGGTGCTCGGATTTCGTTGGGAAGGTCCTTATCTGACAGGGAAGTCTATTGGAAAGCCTCGCCTCAGTCAGTGTGGCATAAAACTCATCAGAGAAGACCCTCCTGTTGTTTTGTCGACTAAGTAGAGCGTTTTATTTGTTTGTATATAATTGTCGCCAGGACTTTCAGGTCGCCATGACTCTTTATGTGTCTCTCCGCGTAGGATGTCTCGCTGGGGATAGCTCACAAGGTTGGCGTCGGGGAGATGTTTGTGTTCGCCGTGATGTCTCAGTGACCAAGCACAAGTCTCGGCGAAATGAAATAATCTCGGTGAGGTCTCAATGACAGGAAAGGAGCTCGGTGAGAGGTCTCGCTGACCAAGCAGTCTCTCCCCAAAATGAAATGAGCTCTCGCCGGGACAAGGAGGCCTCATTGAGAATCTTGTTGACGGATGAAAGTCTCCTCAACAGTTGTTCATCAGACCGTCATCGGGGAGAAAGTTTTGCATTCGCCATGAGGTCTGGCCGACTAAGCAGAGTAACTCAATTTAGAAAAAGATCTAGGGGGAGATCTTTTCTAAAGGCGGATATTTTTGTAAGCCCCAAGGGGCCGACACATCTTTTGTATATATGGCATTTTTTTGCCTTAGTTCAAAGGGGGGTTCTCCTTATGCTTTTTCTGAAGTCTGTGACTTTTTGCAGTCCTCTCTCAGATTAGCAAAATTTTGTAACTCAATTTGGAGCATGATATATAAAAGTTACCTTGGTTACCATTGATGGTTCATTTTTTGCCTTCTGATTCTTGTGAAGTATTGTGCATTTTTAAGTGATTCATCAAGCTACTTAGTGAAATATTTCTTTTCCTTATAGCTTTGTTTCATGTTAGCATGCATTTCTTTGCAAAAGTAGTATCATGTAGGTTACAAACTGTGTTTACTCAATTTTGCACATGCACTTTTAATTTGTGAAAATCTACTTTTCCTTCTTGAAAGTGTGTGCATGTCAAACTTGTTTGTATGCATAATCTACAGAATCTAGTTGTGCAGACCCATATCCATCATTAGTATTCAAGTGTAGTCTAAGTGTCTCATTGCTCTTATCAGTTTGATGTATCACCATAGTATTTAGTTTTATTTTTATGCACTCCTTCTCCCTTTCCCTTTACAGAATCAGTAGTTAGGTGACACCAAAGGAAGCCGGCCTTCTCCGGAGGTTGACCTCTGTCTATAAGTGACCCACAGCTTTAGAGGTCTTCCCATGTTACACTGAGGTGTTGAGCATCAAGCTCAACAAAGGGTGCAACTTCAGGTGATAACAGTTTCTGGCACGCCTGGTGGGACTGTCAAACAGACATTTGAAAATTACATGTCTATTGTTGGTTTTTGATATGCATCCAGTAAGTTTCAAGCCTTTCAGACTGATAACATTCGCATATCATGGAAACTCTGAGTTTGGAAAGTAGCAGAAAAGCCAATGCATCAATAAGAAATTTAACATACTGAGAGATTTGGTGTTTACCTCAGTATCATTCAGCCTTTGGAGGTAGTTCGAACAACACTTGGCGACTCCGAGCTCAAATCTTCTGGTTTCACAGGCACAAGTGTTGCAATGACTAATCAACATTTTCATCATGTTTCCCACCCTCCCACTCTAGTTCAACCTCTGTTTCAATCAATATTTGATCAAAATCAGCCCCAAGAGGAGGTTTCTAAGGTTAACCAATATGATTATTTATATAATCAGCCTAAAAAACATCCATACCAGAACATATTGGACCTGCTCCAATAGATTGACCATATGTTGTGGGATCTAAGTAAAGGTCTTCACAATATGGAGATTAATGATATTAGTAAGGTGCTTGCATGCCTATCTAAGATGTTGGTTGATATCAAGGCGTAGAAAGGTATCATTATGCAACAGCAGGAAATGGCTGAACAAGTCTACTTTTATGATCAAGAAAGAGTGGCAGAAAGAATCCAATTCGAGGAAGGCCTTGAACAGGAAATAAATGCTAAAGCAGAACAAATGAAGCTGCTCTCTGCTCAGGTACAAAATACTCAAGCTTACTCAGATTATCAGCACCAACTAATGGGGGAGTTTCAAAAGAGGCAGCTTGAGGTGAGTTTCAAAGAACAGAGAGTTGTTGCAAAAGAAGAGCAGCTCACTGATCAAGTTAGTTCATTCATCTGGGAGGAGATTAGAATTCCAAATCTGTTGCATCTAGCTATGGAGGAATATAGAAAGCAATAGCAACAAATGATTGGAGGCAACCAACAAGACAATGGAGGCTTAATTCAGGAAGAAAAGCCTAGAATTGAACCCGTTTTTGTCCTCCAAGGTGAGAATTTTGATGTTTTTGAGCATGTTCTGGGAGAGCAAGCCAATGTTGAGCTTTTTGAAGAATTGTGCACATGTATTATCGAACAGTTTTGTTCAACATTGGATGGCCAAGAATCAGAAGAGGTTAAGGGTTATGATGATCTCGAGCAGCAACTTGTAGAGGTGTTGAAACTACAGGAGGAGCCGCATGAACCTATCTTACAAGATTATATCTGGTTAAATGAGCTCCCATTCTATTGTGCAGAAGATGAGCATACAGAGAAGGTTTATATCTCTTCACCAAGTCAGCCACAAGGATTAGGCTTTTCCAGCCAGCAAAGTGATGAAGAGGCTACCCATGAGCAAGAAATCAGCTAGGAAAGTTCAAGCTTTACTCTTACCAAAGGTTGTCCAATCGGATACCAAGCTCAAACGGAGTCCAATACAACACCAAGGACCAATCCTGTACCTACACATGAAGGTACAACAAAAGAAGATATCCAAGGTGCACTGACAGCCAAACAAGAGTATGTTCAGCTCACTTATCCTCCTTTGGTTGACAATACGTATGGTCTATCTAGTGAGGTAAGTGAACTCATTCACCTCTTTCGAGAGGCAGTGCATCACCTTGGTAAACTTTTTTCTATTTTTCACTTTTACTCAGTTGTCCTTAAACATGCCAGTCACTGCATATTGAGGAGGAAGGGCAGCTATTTCAACCATCCAGTGAATGGTTTTGTTTGACCAATTTCATACTGGTTAGTGTAGGGTAGGTTTAGATGCATCTTTGTTTTCCCTAAGTGTTGTTTCAGCACAATTAGATAGGTTTCCCTTATGTAGTTTCATGTTTTCAACAATGTCTAGTGATTTGTTTCTTGAGTTACAAATGTGCTATAGCCATGTGCAAGGCTGCTCTAGGTCCGTTCCTCAGTTTTCCCAATGACTCCATGCCCAATGGATTGGCTAGGCTATTGGTTTTCATGTTTAGCAGGAAAACATCCAGCTGAGGTCGCCAGAAATGTTACCCAATTTTTACCTAAGGGGTCAATCGGGGGAAATTGTGTTTCAAATTCGCACGTGGATTAAGTGTGGCTCCCATAAGGGTTGAGCCCAGCGTGCAGGTGCTCAGATTTCGTTGGGAAGGTCCTTATCTGACAGGGAAGTCTATTGGAAAGCCTCGCCTCAGTCAGTGTGGCATAAAACTCATCAGAGCAGAGAGTCGACAAGACCCTCCTGTTGTTTTTTCGACTAAGTAGAGTGTTCTATTTGTTTGTATATAACCGTCGCTAGGACTTTCGGGTCGCCATGACTCTTTATGTGTCTCTCCGCGTAGGATGTCTTGTCGGGGATAGCTCACAAGGTTGGCGTCAAGGAGATGTTTGTGTTCACCGTGATGTCTCAGCGACCAAGCACAAGTCTCGGTGAAATGAAATAATCTTGGTGAGGTCTCGGCGACAGGAAAGGAGCTCGGCGAGAGGTCTCACCGACCAAGCAGTGTCTCCCTGAAATGAAATGAGCTCTCGCTGGGACAAGGAGGCCTTGCTGAGAATCTTGTCGACGGATGAAAGTCTCCCCGACAGTTGTTCATCAGACCGTCATCGGGGAGAAATTTTTGCATTTGCCATGAGGTCTGGCCGACTAAGCGGAGTCTCACCGAAAGAATGGAACTCTCGGCGTAAGAAGATAACAACGAGGAGATGTCTTCCCAAAAGGATAAGGTCTTGGCGAAAGTTGTGCCTTCGCTATGATGTCTCTTTGACTTGTAAAAGTCTCCTCGATAATGAGGTGAGTTTTCCGGAGGATATTGCCTTCGGCAAAGGGTCTCACTGATAATGAAGGGTCTCGCCGACATAGATGACATTGGTGTAACGTCTGGCCGAATGAGTGAAGTCTTGCCAACAAGGGGTGCCTTCGGTATAATATTTTGAGGTCGGGGAGAAGTCTCCCCGACCCGATAGTCTCGCCGATCGTTTTGCACAAGAGGGTAAGCTCCCGTCGAAACAAGATAGCCTCGTTGTGATGTCTTGCCGACCTGATAGGGTCTTACCGAGGAAGTGAGCTCGACGCAAAGGAAAAAAGAGTCGCCATGATGTCTCCGCAAAAGCATGAGGTCCTGCCAACCAATGAAGGGTCTCGGTATAGTATTGTGAGCTCGACAAGATGTCTTTCCAACCCGTGGGAGTCTCATCGAAAGGATTGATCGGAGCTCGGGGAGAGCGAAATGCGCTCGGTGAAAGGTCTTGCCGAAGGGTGAAAGTCTCAGCGATGAATGGTGATATCGGTATGATTCCAAGGGGCTTGCCGTGAGGTCTTCCCGAATGCAAATGGTCTTGCCGATGGTCTGAGTGACAGTTTTCGACATCGGCGTGACTTTTAAACTCGCTATGTGGTCTTGTCGATCATCATGAGCTATGCCGATAACAACTGAAGAGCATAATCACATCGGGGAGACACGATTAGTGTCTCACCGACATGCAATTCAATTTGAGCGACTTTTGACCGTCTGGCGACCCCATGAAGCATCTGTTCTACCAATCAGAGCAGGGTGATCCCATAATAGTGGTTTACAATTTTTGGCCAAACTGGACACTGAAATTATTATTTTTAACTAAATCTTCACATTCGGGCACCTATAGTGGCTAAACTGTGAGGAATTTGAAGATGGTGCAAACTAGAGTCTCATCAAATTTTTTCTGTAGATTCTAAAAATATTTTTTTCAAAATTTTTGGAATCAAATTGCACTTCTTTTTCTATCTCCACGAAAATTGATTTTTTTCAAAACAACATTTTTAAAAAGTGGCCTCTTGTATAGCATAACTTTTTTCCATGAAGGATAAAATTCTAATTCTTTCAAATTTAGATTTGTAACTCTAATATCTAGTGCTTCCACTTGGTTAGATATTTTTTATTGAATATTTTTTCCTTAATCAAGTTTCAAAGTCAAGCAATTACAATTCGACACATACATATAGCGTAACTTTTTTGTATATGTCAAAATTTAATTTATTTATTTTGTTGGATCAAGGACTTCAATATCTGGTGCATTCATATTTTTCATTTTTTTTTGATAATCTTCTATTTTTCCACATGTGAAGAACAAAGAAATTCATTTTCGATGAAAAACCTATGTTTAATAAAACTTAAAAAACAAATACATAACAAAACCAAAACATATTAAAATTATATTCATTGGATAGCTTGTTTGAGGAATACCATAATCATTTGAAATAAATTTTAAATGAATTCATTTGATCCCCAAAATCTAAATCAAAAGTGATTTTTTATCAACATTTTGATAGGTGTAAAGGAGACGCATTTATAGGTATGGTTTAAAACTAGCGAGGTTCTATCCAAGGGGGTTTGATCTAAGGTGATTTGATCAAACCCTCTTCAATTGGAATCCTTAAAATGGATATTTTTAAGGCTTAAATCATTATATTTTCTAAAAATATGTGATTTCAGCTAAAATTTGTTCCTCTTAGGAATTGTAAACCACTATTATGACAGCACCCAGTTTGAGCTATAGGAGAGTTGTGGTAGTTTGACCCCTACAAGGGAGATCAACAGAATGTAAACCGACATGGATCTGCTCTGAAGTCAAAAGCGATGGAGCAACTTGGTGAACACTAGCGGGGGGATCAACTTGAAGAAAGATCTGAAACAAGAGGAGTGCAGAGAGACCATGAGTCACAGGGACAGCTAGGATGTCGGCTGATAAAGGATATTCAAGAGTGGATAGCGAGGATACACATTGAATGCAGAAGTAACTCGATTTAGAAAAAGATCTAGGGGGAGATCTTTTCTGAAGGCAGATATTTTTGTAAGCCCCAAGGGGCTGACACATCTTTTGTATATATGGCATTTTTTTTGCCTTAGTTCAAAGGGGGGTTCTCCTTATGCTTTTTCTGAAGTCTGTGGCTTTTTGTAGTCCTCTCTCAGATTAGCAAACTTTTGTAACTCAATTTGCAGCATGATATATAAAAGTTACCTTGGTTACCATTGATGGTTCATTTTTTGCCTTCTGATTCTTGTGAAGTATTGTGCATTTTTAAGTGATTCATCAAGCTACTTAGTGAAATATTTCTTTTCCTTATAGCTTTGTTTCATGTTAGCATGCCTTTCTTTGCAAAAGTAGTATCATGTAGGTTACAAACTATGTTTACTCAATTTTGCACATGCACTTTTAATTTGTGAAAATCCGCTTTTCCTTCTTGAAAGTGTGTGCATGTCAAACCTATTTGTATGCATAATCTACATAATCTAGTTGTGTAGACCCATATCCATCATTAGTATTCAAGTGTAGCATGAGTGTCTCATTGCTCTTATTAGTTTGATGTATCACCATAGTATTTAGTTTTATTTTTATGCACTCCTCCCTTTCCCTTTACAGAATCAGTAGTTAGGTGACACCAAAGGAAGCCGGCCTTCTCCGGAGGTTGACCTTTGTCTATAAGTGACCCACAGCTTTAGAGGTCTTCCTATGTTACACTGAGGTGTTGAGCATCAAGCTCAACAAAGGGTGCAACTTCAGGTGATAACATTAAATAGACTCCAACTCAAAAAAAGTAATTTTTCCCACCACAATGGTGGCTGGAACAATTAAATTCAAAATTTCAATCTCAATGCAAAATTGTAAACTCAAGGTATAAGAGAAACACAAAGAACAACTCAAGTGGCACTCAATCCTTTGTGGCATTAGGAATAGTTCCTCTCGTGATGTGTTCCTTAAATAGGTCGCCTTGTGGTGCATTATTTGCTCATGAAATGGGACCCATTATTAAATGACACATCATTATATGTAAGAAGTTCATTGTTGACTTCTTTTACAAAAATTTCCAAAACCATCCACCCAAATATATATCTTTAATGCTCATTTATATCTATTTACCCATCTCTAACTTGGTAAATGGACTGATAATAATTTACCTTAGATCATATCTCCAATGCATAGCCCCTTATTGAACCAACATTCTTCACCTTATATTTAATTGTCTGGTGCCACATATTATAGTAGCCATTATGTGGTGCTTTACTTCGTAAGTAGAACCTTTAGTCTATTTTTTTTTAATTGAGTAGTTGTTAAAATGTGAAACTCTACCATAGTGTCATATTGCCAATTTGTTGTATTAGTGTAAGGCTACCTTGTGTCAGCTTATTGATACATAAGATAGTTGAAACAATAATATGAAGGCCTCTATAATAGTAAAGAGAGTATCAAAGTTACTTTATCATAAGTATTGTAGTGACTGGACTAATGTTTGTGTTATGCTTGTTGCACTGTATTCTTAAAGTTACACTTATACATCTAAATATTTACTGGTTAATTTACAATGAACTAAATAATAATTATTCAAGTCAATCAAATATCACTTCCCCAAATACAAAATAAGAAAACAATCTCATAAATAAAATACACCTATGTGTTATTCCAAATAAAAAGGACTTCCATCTCTTAGAATGCATCCACTTATATAACAAATTTCAAATAATAAGTTACAAGAGTAATGTCAGATGGGATGGCAAGGGTAGTGTGGGATGAATTAGGATGATTAATGGGTGGTAAAGCAATAGTGGGATGGAGGGAAGAATTGAAAGGATGAAGAGATAAATGTAGGTAATTAAGGATGAGAGGGGAGGATACTAGAAGAAATAGAGAAATGTGGGGGAAAGGGAGCATTGTGAGGGGGATTGGTGTTGTGAATAATTTGACTAATGACTTTTAACATGTCCAACACATAAGATTTGATAAAAAGAAGACATTAGATCTCATCAACATAAGATTATGCACCATCATCTAATTTTTTGTGTCTTGATTTAGGAGTAATTTTGTGGTCATCTCATTTTTATATATTTTCAAGTGAGTCAAAGTGGGTGTCATGGTCAAAATTATTCTCATATCAACAAAGTGAACAAGTCAATTTGTTAATGATAGGGAGATCTAAGAAGCCCATCATGATGGATGGATTCAACATAGGGAAGCACCTGAGGGGAATTAGAGACCTTGGGATCTTTCTTTGGTATGGAAATATAGGAAATAATGCACAATATGACAAAACATGGATCAACAAAAGTAAAATATTTTAAACTAGAAATATGAAAAGAAAGAAAGGGTGTCAAATTTTTATTTTTCTATCAAATATATTCTAATAATCAAGCAATGGAATACAATAAAAATGGAGTCTAAAATGATTGAGGAAGATAGGAATAGTTAGTTGTTTTTAATGATATGGAGATTTTGATATTTTTGTGTTGACTCGCTAATTTGTTGCTACTCATGATTGATATTTGAAATCTAATAATGGATCTAGTATCAAGCGTTTTGACAAACCTATATTAAAATTTTATCAACTCAAGTGTGGCTATATAAGTATGTGTCTTAGTCTCATATTAAATTGCATATTGTGTAGATCTACCCTTCTACATGACATAGATTGAAACTGATGAAAATAATAAAAGATAGTGTGCTTGAATTGTCTAACTTATGTCCAAGAATGGGTTGCGTTGACAAGAATAATGGGGCTTTCTTATGAGGGGTTGACGAGCTTGTCATGTCTTAATGACAAGTCAAGCCTCTAAGAGATTTATATGATTTTACACACTTCAAGCAACTAAAATTTCAAAGATGTTTAAGAATGCATAAATAATTCCTTAGAATGATGTGTAGTTGAGCATGCTTCAGTTGCTTATGCTTTGATATTTTATAGATGTATCTCCAATGTTGAGATGCACTTCTAAATGCCTCGCTAATAACCTAGTATTATCTATAAATGCATGTTCTTAGTTTCTCAACCAACATATTTAGCTTGTAGGCTAATGATGTAATGGCCAACTTCTAAAAATGTCAACTTGGGAGCAAGGGATTTAAAAGTTGATTTAGGAATTTGACTCAACCACATTGTGCAACAAAGTCCAAATACTAAGCTACACTATGCAACCTAGTCCAAGCTAGATATGGACCTAAAGGAACATATTGGTCTTGACTAAGGTAGTGGATCGGGAAATTTAGCTAAAAAATTCACTGATCTAAGGTGTAAAAATGTAATGCATGCACATTTATCCCTTAAATAAAAAATTCTCTAACTTGCTAGAATTTTATTTATAATTGTAGAGAAATAAAATACATCCTTGAAAATATGTCTCAAAGTTAAATATAAATAAATAAATTGATTAAGCATAAATAGCACTATAGATAAAAGATATATGACAGATGAAATGACAAAAAATAGAAACCTAGAAATTAAGCATGCGTGGTTTAGCTTATTTCAATGGTTGATATAGAGGTGTTCACTATTTAGATCACAAACATTTTAAGCATAACTAGTAATAGCTTAAAATTAGTCATGTTGGAATTAAAATGATAAAATATAAACTCGTCCTTGTCATTTTATGGCTAGAGACAATCATGGTAACAATTTTATCCTAAGTGGTGTGATTTTGTCCTTCCCACACACTTCTCTCCTAAGTAAAGTTTGATCTTTATTACCTGCAAAAGGTACTCACTTGATTTATAACTGAGAAAAGAAAATATCAGTGGTGCTAAGGAGTACTATAGGGCTTACTATACAAGGATTGAATTTAGGCATAGGCATAGGGTTTGCCATTAGATGTTGATGTGAGGTGGCAACAAATGCTTGTTGAGTGAATTGTTGTTGAAATCTTATGCAAATCGATGGGTGATTATTTTGGATTTGCCCTTCAAAATATCCCTCAACGACAAATGTTGATTGTTGAAAGATTATTGATGCTAATGTTGGTAGATGAAGACTAGTGATTAATTCTTGTCAAAGAATAAATATCTTTTGTTTTTTAGATATTTTTGTTAATTGAATCAAAGGATCTTAAAATATTCCAAGAAAATATCTTTATCTTCACAACTTTAAATGCATAATTCAAATTTTTTGACACATAACATACAAACTCTAGAAGAGTCTAGAAGAGTATGCTTGGAAACAAAGAAATTTTAATTTTTTTGCAAGCGTAAGATGTAATCTCACCTAAGATTTTGTTTGAGCTGTAAAAAACAGGTATATAGTTTTCCCTTAACAAATTATAATACTTTCCTCTTACTTTCTATAGAAAGCGAGGGTTTAGGTCAAATTTGGAATGCAGCTCTTCTTCCTTTTATGGTGGGGCCAGGCGAGGATTATTGTTAGCAATATTAAAACGTGAAGTTGTTCGCTTTCACTTTCAGCTTTTCTTTTCCACGTTCCTTCGCTAGTAAGGAAAAAAAGTAACTTATGTATTAGACAATAGAATAAGCTGTGTTCACAACGACAGAAAAGGATGGGCCTAGGTACTAACAATATAAATCTTTATATGTATTTAAAGTATAATTTAATATTAGTAACTTATCATTTTAGAATTTAGTCAAATAGAAAATTATTAGAGTTGAGATTGTTTAAGTTTATCTTGAAATGAGAGTAAAGGGAGAGAATATATGTTTTATTCTATGGTTAAAGGAGTTGCAAAAGATTGAGAAAATAATAGAGGAAGTTGTGGGCAATTAAAATTAGGTTTTAGAAGTATATGGTTGAAAGTATATATATATATTTTTTAGAGAGTAGTGTTTCAAAGGTATAGAAATGTTTATTTGTAAAAGTTTTATGAAAGGTATGAAAGTGTTTATTGTGTGTATTGGTATCTTAAAAGGTTCATACATGTCTTTTATTCACACAAGTTTCTTTTGTAACTTTTGGAGGTGAATGTACAACTCATAGCTAAGGGAGAAAAGGGTACCTAGGGGCTTTTTGTAGGATCTACCTTGTAGATCCTAGGGCTTATTGAACAATATAATTTGAACAAGATTTTGGTGTATGAGAGTTAGGAGCAAGTGTACAAGGTGGTGTGTACGACAATGGTGGAGTTCTAATGGAGTAGCAATTGGTTATGGGCGTCCATAAGAGTCGTTAGAGTGTGTGTAGTTTATGGTGCTAATTCCCCTTCCTATTTCCTAATAGATCATTTCCTTCACCTCAAAATCTTCTTTTTTATAAACATCCAAGTCATTTCTAATCATTACAAAGAAATTTAGGGTTGCAGTTCTATGAAGAGAAAGGTGTTTGAGTAGGAGAATTAAATTGTAAATAGATAAGACATTTTCACATGCAGATTTATCTCAAATGAGCAAACAATTAAGGATATTGCAAAATGGAGCATGCATATGAGTTCACAAAAGAGGGAGTAAGAGTTTGAAGGAATTAGAAATGATCAAGAAACATGCACAATGAAGAAGAGCAATAAATTGGATGCAAAATAAGAGGGAAATGTGTGAATTAGGATCTTTATTATTTTAATTGATTCTTGAATTTAGTTCTTCCAATTTACTTATGTCTACAGGTGTAAAGTCAGTTAGAAATAAATAGACTTGAAGAATTTATTTTATTTATTTTTTGAACAAAGAAATGTAAAATAGAAAAATAATATAACAGTTCAAATAATAAACACAAATGTTTATGTGCATTTACATGATGTTCATTGAGAAACTCAAGATCTTGAATTCATTGTACTCAATATTATGGATCATCAATAAGCCCTTGGAGGGAAACACACAAAGAAGGAATTTCAAGCTTAAGAGGTACCTTGACAAGTGTCACTCCTAGAGGAAACCTTTCTCTTAAAATTTAAACCTAGATTTAAGAGGACACCTTTCAATTGTTTCAACTAGTGATATATCTTTCAAACTCCTAGACTCTATAAATAATCTAGGTTTACCTTTCCCTTGTGTCCAAAATTTATTGTTTGGTACCTATTATAGACTTTGAAAAGCTAGTGATGTTGGATGTTACCACTTAGACTCCTTGAAGCTTCCTAGATTTTTTTATGTAGCACCTTTGGACCATAACCATAAAGTCTAGTCTCTCATAGATTTGAAGTCTTATTAGTCAAGTTTTAATCACATTTCATGCTTGATTTCATTCACAACTCCTAGATTGATTTTAATATCTATCCCTCTAAAATACCAAACCCCTTAAGGTCATATAATTAGATTTAATGTAATTTTAGATCTATATTTTTTCGTAATAATAGTTGTTAGCCTAGGTAAACCTTGGTGAATTGGTGAAAACTTTGACCAACAAGAGGCTCCCAACTATGAGCTCTAATGCCTTATTTTAACTCTCGAGACCTATCTGATATAGCTACACCTAGTTAAAAATGATGTTAATAAGTCAATTATTGTGTATCTTTATGAGATATTATGATATACGATAACCCTTAATTAAAGATTAACATGCGTTTTATATAAGAAGATTAGGCGATAAGCCTAATACATAAGAACTTGCTTGGAAAATAAGTTCAATAAGTTAATTTTAATCACTCTTCTTTCCAAATTAGGCATGCATTTATTATAGATCCAATTATAGAGATAAAATATGCAAGTTTAAATCTACTTTCAATTAATTTAGCAATACTAATGTCTCAAGATCAAATATTATTTGTCATGTAAAGGAAGCTTGATGACACTAATGAGGAGAAAATCATATTTTCCTGGGAAGTAGAAGTGGGTCATTAATGATAGAGATGCAAATAGTTCTAGGATGATCTAGACCCATTGGAAACCATGATTGTTGGATCTTTGGGATTTTATATGTCAAATAAGGGGTATGGTGAGGCATGCCCAACTCATCTACCTTGATTCATTAATCAAGAAACCATGAAAAAGCCATTAAATCTGTAACATAGCTAGAGTTAATGAGCATGGAACAAATATGGAGTCCATTTTATTTTATATTATACTTTGATTCTAAAGGATTTTCTAGAGAATTGAAATCATCTTTTCCTTAGTGTTTGTGGGAAAATCTAATTTTGAAGCTTCATGTGAAATTTATATATGTTATAATTAGTCCTCATTTGAAAAGGTTGGAAGTAAGAAGTTGAAAAATGAGGTTAAGGGTCTTATGTATAGTTCTTTATCAATTTAGTCATGCTTTTGTTTTTCAACATTTATTTTGTTGACCAATAAATATAATTATTGCAAATCATATGAGTATTATCTTTGTGAGCAAGTAAAATTTGGACATTTAATGCATATATCTGGATAACTTTGATGGTTTAAATTTGAGCATGCATATGGTAGGTGTTTCCTGTTTTCTCCTTATATATGATTTCTCTTAATATTGTGTTGTAGTCTACACATGTTTCACAATGATTGCTTCTTGGTTGGAATAGATATGATTTAGAATATTTTATTGCTATTGGATTCTAGTTGTTTTGAGATTGACTATTGAATGAGTAGTTTGGACATTCATAGGAGATACTCAACAACCAATTGTTTTCATCTTGGGTGATAAACTCAATTCTCTTCCCTCCATTTATATTTATCTTTAGTCTTTCTCCTATTTTATTTTCCTTCCCTTCAATTAGAGTAGACTTCTAGATTAGATTTTATTTCTTATTTTCATTTTTGTAAACATTAAGGTATGTTATTATAGGTGAAACAACTATCATATTATTAAAATTGGTTAAAGAATAATTAATTCATTGTGTTTTTTAGGTAAGCAAATTTAGTAAGCCCCTTTGTGAAGAAACAATATTACATCTGAGTGAAAACTAGGTGTCTTAGACCAGAAATTCAAGCCACGGCGAAATTTATTTTCTTACAAAAGAGTGTTAACATGCACTTAATTTGGCATGTTAAAAGCCCCGTTAATAGTGATGTTTACTAGAAATTTTAAGGATCTACCAAATTGTGAGGGTCATGTTCTCCTCAATTAGAGTCCAGTTGGACCAATTCAATAGCTTTGGAAGAAGGACAACAAACAAGCAAGCAAGCAATGGACCTAGAATAATGTATGTTGATTTAAATCTTTTGATACTATTGAAATGATGCTCTCATAAATGCTCTACGAAAATTCCTAGGGCATAGATAACTTCAAAATGAATGGATGCCTTTAAATACAACAACCAAATGTATAAATCAACACAAATGTGCACTAGATTAATTCACAATGGGTAGTGAAAAAGTTAGCGAAATATAAATATAAATTTTAAATTTTAAAAGTTTGAGATTTAGATCCACAATTATAGAAATAACCTAGACCAAATTTATACCCACAAATTTGATCAAAGACAATAAGTAAAAGATCTAAAGATCAAAAATCAAATCTATAAAATAAATAATAATTTAATCAATAAATAACCTAAACTAAATTCACACCTATAAATTTAATCAAAAATTATGAATAAAAGATCTAAAAATCAAAATCATTTTTTAAAAATAAATATAATAAAATAAAAAGATAATAATATTATAAACCAATATATATATATATATATAAATCTTAATAAGAATTGCCAAAAATTTACATTCACCACTCACATCGCCTAAAAAGAATATGCTTTTATCTTTCATAAGCAAATTAATACATTTAAAATACCATAATCAAATTCCCTAGCAAGCAAATTAATACATTTAAAATACCATAATCAAATTCCCTAGCAAAACATGGGAATGGGGAATGGTAAAAGCATATTCTTTTTAGGCGATGTGAGTGGTGAATTTGTTCTTATGCGAAAAAGGTGTAAATTTTTGTCAACTCCTATTAAGATTCTCTTACAATGATAAATCTATCCGCCACAAGTTTTTGCACATTCACATTGCTTTTAAATTGTTCATAATTAAACTTGTTTGCAATTATGGAATTATAATGGCCCACATTTGCACACACCATAGGAGTAACTTATCTAGGAGGTAATTTGGTAGCAGCTATAATTAAGTTTAATGAAAAGTAGTTCTTTTTGGTTGGGATATTTTTAATTTTTGGGGAAGAAATTATTATATTTTTTCTAAGTTTTTATAAAGGATATTCAAAATGGAAGTTCAGGGAGGTTTTTTTTTTCATCGTGTTTTTTATATGAAAATAAAATGTCAATAAGATGTCCCTTTAATTGGTATTGAAGAAAATTTAATCTTGTGTGAAATAGAACAAAAAGCTATCGAATTAGCTCATTTTGTGTGCATAGCCCATTCAAAGATTTTAAAATGGGGGAAAGTCTTTTTTAATAGACAAATTGACAGATCTTGTATTAGTAGATATTAGAAAAAGTTTTGACATAACATTTGTTTGGAGAGGAAGACTATATAGGTTAAATTAATAAAAAAATATAAATAATTATAAATTGGTTTATGTAAATAAATGATAATTTGATATTGTAAAATTTGTAAAATTTAATGAGAATGTAAGTAGAAAATAAATATAATTAGTTTGATTATTGAAAAATGTTATAAAATAGTTATATTTAAATTTGATGTATCTTAATATTTGAAACAACACATAGTAGGTTGCCAAATTCCTCGAGAATTAAATATTTTAATGTGACTATATTGAGATGAATTTGTAATTGTGAACTTGTCTTGCACTTGCAAACTTGTCCCAAGTAGTATGCAAACTTGTGTCAATTAGTTTGCCTTAGCACTCTTGATTTCTTCTCTATGTTTCTTGAATGTCTAGGGATTTGGCAATATTTAAAAATACTTTGTAGGATTATTGTTAGTTCACAAGGGGTTATCACCTAGATCAATCCCCCAAAATTGAACAATATTGAAAACAACAATCTTTAGCAATGCAAATGTCTCTAAATGATTGTGCAAAGCTAAATTCCTTTTAGAGCATCAATGAAGCATGCATATGAGAATGATATTCAAAGTATTTGCTTGATTACTAGATGTTTAAAATGAATGCATTGAATGCCTTTAAGTATAAGGACATAAAAACTTGTATTTAGTTGGCCCTTGGCAATAAAGGAAAAAGTGGGAAATCAATCAAATTCTTAATTTTTAATATTTAATTTAGGTGGGATGAGTTCATGACCACAAGGATGACCTTACAAACATGAACTACTCCTTGGAGAAATAATAGGTTAGATCATAATAAATAGTGTGTATATATATAGAAATAATTGTGAGCATGAGAGTAATAAGAAATTGAATGGGGAAAATTTATAAAGATGTTTGAACATGTGAAAGGGGATAAGTGTTAGGTGTATGGAAATATATGTAATAGAGTAGGTGGATAACATAGGGAAAGGGACCTAACTTTGCATAAAATTGTGTCATTTATCAATATGTCTACATATCAAAGCACTCCCCTCAAAATAGGCACAAAACTAGATGGGAAACTTTGTCATTATAAATATTTAAAAACTTATGTCTTTAATAAGTTTGAATTATATAGTTTAACAAACTAAATGGTAAAATTAGGTGTACTTTGTAAACAAGTTATTAATTTTATTTCATATTACAATGGTGAAAATTGCATACCTTGTCGTTCTCCATTATGTTTTGGGCCCAATTGCATGAATTTTAATTGTGATTTGGTTCTACTCCAATCCCATCATTACTCCTGCTTAGTGATTGTTCTTGATCCCTATATCACCTATTCAAAATAGTGAATTTGAAAATTAAACTTTTAAAATTCAAATTCAAAATAAAATCCCACATGCTTCCTCCTACTAACTTTTATCAAATGACCTAGTATGTGTTTGTATTAATTTGTGTATTGTGTTATTGTATTTTAAAATGGTCAATCATCATTTGAGAATAATGTAAGGACAACTTAGGAATCACTAAAGAGCATCATAGCAACACTATTAAAAAATTGCATTAAAGCATACATCATCCTAATTCTATTGCATAATTATTTATTATCCTTGGTCCTTGTTCTAAATTCATTAAATTAGTCCAACTAGAGCTCAACTTAAGGAGAACATGACCTAATGTTTCAATAGATTCCTAAAAGGTGTTTGTAAACACTACCAATTGTCAAAATTTTAATATAAGGACCAAAGTGTGCAAATTCCAATGATTACATTTTTGGGACTTCATTCCCATAGGTATAGGTGTAGGTCTACATGTCAAATCGTTTATGTACTTGCAAAGAACAATTTTATAGGAATAAATATGAACTAGAGAAAAACATAGTTTATAAATTTTAAGATAGTAATTTGAACAAGCCTAAAATTCTAGCATTGTGGCAAATCAATTTCTCATATCTTGAACATCATTTTTCCATCTCAAAAATATGGCTAAGCATCATATTTAAATTTATTTAATTTTTGTATTTAATTCAACATAATTTATTTTTTTCAATTCCAACTCATTTATATAGGTTAATTGTGTGTAATTGTTTGCATTATCTAATTAGCCTAGATATTTTATGTAAGGTGTATATTTTCCCTTAAACATATGCATATCATATAAAATATTATACTAAAATTATAATTTAGTTTTAGAAAAACAATCTAGAGTTTCACTTATGTGTGCTCAAATAAAATGCTTCCTACACTAAATATGATCTAGGTTTATTGGTAAATTAAAGAATAAATCTTAGAAGATAAGATTTGAGACTAAATAAAGTGTTGGGTATTGAATAACCCAAAATTGAGAAATGAAATTCTAGAGAGAAAAATAATCTTATATACATTTTAGTGTGGTGTCAATTTTGACTTTGTTTACCAACTATTGTGGTGTAATAGATTACTAGAATCTAATATATTATTTTAGAATAAAATTTAAGCAATGGAACAAAGATGTTCAAATATGATACAACATCAAGTTTGTTATCAATGTGACCTCTTTCCAACATAGTGGGTCATGTTGTAAGATGATGAATAAAATATTTTTCAACTCTTTAATAGTAATCAATTCCCTTAACAATTGTACAAAATTAGAAAAATGAATATTAAATAAAATATAGAGATTATTGCTAATAGTTGAGCATGATAAGTAAAAAAAATTGAGCTACATGACATATATTTTACCAACATATGAAATAAAAATGTTGAAAAAAGTGTTGGGATTAGGGTGTCTCAACCTTAGAGTCCTAGCATATAATTTGTTATTATTTAATTTCCCAAGTTAATATTCTACCAAAATTGTTGTCACTCTATGGGACCTACCGGTGAGGTGGCATCCTACATGGAAGGTGACATGTACAATTTGTATGCTACTTTTGTGGGGGTAGGCATCCACTTTGGAGGACCTAAATTTGTGCCTAATTTGTTGGCATTTGTCATAAGTTTCTATGTAACGGGCTGTGGCAACTTGCTATGTCAATTTATGATTGATTATGATGATGGAAGAGTCATGTATGACAAATTGCATATCAATTTATGACAAATGGCCTACATCTTGAGCATTTATGATAGTTGCGTAGGCAAGTGAAGTTGGACGCCTTACATGTTCTCCATCTCTTGTTGCATGCATGTAGTGATTGTGGAGGTGACACATGGCAGTCTTGGGCACCCATCTTGCACATCTATAAATCGGTGATGCCTTAGTGCATTTTAAGGATGACAGGTTGAAGATTGTTGACATGTCATTATGCTACCAGAATTACTCCAAAATATTGTTGTATTATGAAGACTCCTGAAGAGCATTGCTCTGAGTTGTATTGTAATTGTTGTTGTTGTTGATAATACAAGTTGAAGTTGCGAGTTTGGAGTGTGGGTTTTTTGCTGAAAGGGTTTTCCCACGTAAGCATTGTGTTATGGTTTGTTGGATGTGCATTTGTTTGTAGTTGTAGTTGTTTAAGGTGTTAACAAGAAATTTATATAACTCTCCCCTACTTAGATTAGTGTAGGAAGTTGCTTCCACTCACCCAACTTCCTTTCAAAAAGGTCCAAGGGGTTGAGCTTAATTGGTTAAAGCATTGAGTTCTCATTGTGGAGACCCAAGTTAAAATCCCAAAGGGACATCTAATATGAAATTATAAGTTGTGACTCTTTGTCTTCCATAGTTGGCTTCTAATGTGGAAGTAGTTTCTAAATAAGTTGATTTCTAAGTTGTGACTCTTGGTCTTCCACACGTGGTTTCTAGTTTGGTTTCTCGAAAGGAGCTTGTATTAGTCTCATGGTTTTGCTTTCAAGAGCTTATAATGGTCTCATGTTAATGCTCATATGAGTAGAATATTAGTCATCAATAAGCAATATACAAAAATTATTGAAAAATTTATGAAGGATAATCCAATTGTTAACCCCAGTGAGAACATGTATGAGCATATATAACCTAGAAAATAAACAATACCTTGCCCCCTAAGTGGCAAGATCAAGTTAAATCATTGCAAGAAAACATGAATATAACATTACTCGTGAAAAAATACTATAACATATAATTAAAGGTAAGTGATAGAAAAGAGGAAGAGGCTAACTAATTATATCAATAAACTTAGGGAGTAGGGGGTGAACCTCAATAGGTCCCAAAGGCATGTCATATATACCATTTCCCATGTGCTTTAACATGGAGCTATCGTCAAGATCTATGATATCATGATGCACATGTGGTAATATTGGTGGTTAGTACTCGTGAAGTATCTCTTGATGAATGAAATTATGGTGCAAAGGTGAAATTTATGCACCCTTATTTGTATTGTAATATTAACTAGATTTAGAGGGTTTATCATCACACCAATTTATTAAATGTTATTGATGATCCATTATATAATTAATATTTCTTGATACCCATCATGTTCTATTTATTTTTTGTTAAAATGGATATGCATATTCCAAATGTAGTATTGATTTACTTAATAAAACTATTACTATAGTTTGGAGGATGCTCTTCATCAACTTTCACTTGATTAGATTCATCATGTTGATGTTGATGTTGATTTTGATATTTTTATTTGGATGTGTTATAGGTTTGTTTCAATTATCATTGATCCCATCTACTTGAATCACATTGTTATCAATAAGATTTTGGATCTTATTTTTTAATGTTATGTGCATGTACTTGTAGTATGTATGTTGGTTTGATGTTAATTACAAAAATTATCGGCATTGAAACATTATGGGATGCTTATAGAAAGTATGCATATTTTTTTAGGGTTGATCAACATAGTATGATTGAGAAATTCACATATTGGTGACCCATTTTATTTTATTCATTAATAATAAATCATATTTTTTTATTTTATCTATATTGTTCTTCTAAGTTTATCTTTTGTTTTGTGTTATGTACACCCATTCGATTATCATTCATTGTGTTATGTAAGCCAAATAAGATGGATCACAAAGTAGGAATATGAGGTGTAAGAAACCATCAAGCAACTTGTTAGGTACTAAAACAATAGATCCAAAATCTTAGATCTTTTCTCCACCTTGAAGGCTAGGGGTTTGTCTTCAAGAAGGCATGTAAAGAGGCTCATCTATAGACTAAGGATGGTTTAATGCTAGCTATAAGATTGGGTAAACTCTCCCGCTCTTTGGGCTCATCTTAAACCAAGAGGGCATTCCTATAGGTCACCTTTGGTATGTCAAATCAAAATGACTAATTAGTGCATCACATAACAACTATATCCAAAAGTGTTCTTGACCCCTAAAATTTATCACATAATTAAAACAACACTCATTGCAATAGGCCTTTTATAGCTGATTCTATACCCTACATAATATATTTTCAAATGACAATAGCTTTTCAATCCATAAATTTTGATCTCTTTCAATATATTTTACATACAACAAGATATACAAATGTTGGGCATAATTATCCAAATATTTGGTAGTTCAATTTTACTTAGTATCGACCCTAGTTATACTATTGAATCATGGACTACATGTAAATTTCCTACTTCTATTTTTATAATAATTGTTGAAAATTATTTATGTTTTGATGAATGTGGATGGTTGGGTTCTTCATTGGCTAGTGGATTATCAAGTAACAAAGGTGTGCCCAACCATTACAAACAAGAATCAATAAGGAACAACAAATATATCATGCAAAATAAATAGTTCTACCTATAATCCCTCTCTAAATTTATTTTGGACAAGCCTTGATAGTTGTGATAAAATTGAGGATTCTCTTGATGCTCCTTCTCCTCCTACAAAATAATCCATTGATTCTTTGGATTTTATTAAAACGTAGATTTAGAGGCTCCATTTCTTTATCTTCAAGTCACTATCATAAGCTTGAGGATTCTTGAATTCCAACATTGGTATATTATTCTCCAAGTGTTCCTATTCAAGCATCTTGTTTAGACACATCATCATGGGGTGACCAATATAGTTGGATGACATACATTAAGATCACATTTCCATCACTCGTTGTTTCAGGCAATTCTTTGCAATTGGTATGCCATAGTTTTCTAGATTTGGTATGTTGGGATGGTTTTTTGACAAGTATTACAATTTTTTTTGGTCACATCTTGCTAATTTGATCTTTGATTATAAATAATTTACAGTTGTTGTCATACCATCTTTGTATTTCTATCTTATTCTTCATTTTTCTCCACATGTTCTTGGATTGTCACCTTCTTCATTGATTGGACTTGTGCCTAATTTGATTGTGGCATAATTTTATACAGACATGGTGACACTTGAGTAGGGTTCAAAGACAACATCATCATACATCATGATCTTTCTTCCTTCATGAGAAGAAATTTTGCATCCCTACTTGGTTTTTATTATTCTCAAGGGGAGGAATGTTGTTTTGTATTTTGAGATCTTCATAATCATCCTTTCTCAAACATCTACCATCATTACAAGAGATCATTTACTGCGGAGGGCTACATAGTCTCTCTCTTTCTCTTCCATAAGGGGAACATTGCTTTTACATTGGTAACATGAGTAGTTCTTTGGGAGTAGTGTTGATTCCTCCTTCTTCCTAAATCACTTGTACATATTTACATTTACAAATTTTCTCTCTTTTAGAGGGCTTTTTTCCTACATACTTTTATTCTTTACTATGTTTGTGAGATGCTTTTTGTACATGGGTAACTAACCTAGCCTTATAGTTGGGACCCATCCTTACATCTCTATATATTTTTTATCCTCCCAAAGTTGCAATTAAGGGGGGTGTTGGTGTGAACATGATATATTGCCTAACTAGTTTGATATTAGATCTTATTCAAACTTGCATACTTAAGATTGTTTAGGTCATTTAATTTTTGTGTCATCTATCACAAGATTAATGCATTTATCATGATCTTAATTCATCTTAGAGGTTACATCCTTGTCCTTATAACAAGGGTTTCTTCATTAGTATCAATTTCATTTTTGCATTTAATGAATTCTTTGGCTTCATAACTTCTCTTATGTGAAAGGTTATTTTGGTTGTGAGTGATCCTTAGGATCATATGAGGTAGATCAACAACTCTTATTTGTTTCCTTTGTTTTATTAAAGGGGAAAAACAAGTTTTGAAGGGACCTAAAACCCTTTACAACAAATGTTGTTGATACTAAAAATACCACAGTCTAGCAGTGGCCAGGAAACAACAAAACAACAACCGATCAAAACAAAAGCAGATCAAAAACATAGAGGGCCTATTTCATATTCTACAGGGTGTTCGCTACCTCCATTTCTTGATTATAGTGAAGGTTGACCATGGATAATAGTTCATTCTCCTCTTCATCAAAGGTCTTTTTCTTACTTCCCTAAGTCCTAGCATTTGGACCCTTCTCTTCTTCTCTCACAACCTTATTTCCTTTTTCTTTAGTTGGTGGCTCTTTTAGATTGCCACCACCATGAAGCCCAACATTCATCTGCTCCTCCCTAAGCGCTTTTAGTTTCTCCATGAGAACTTTGAGGGTTCCTACATTATTCTTAATTGAACAATGACTAATTTTTAAAAAGGTTTTGTATATTAGAGTCTATTTTTTGAACCTTCTTCTTCACACCCTGAATGCGATCATCAAAATCCCTCTTGAGACCCATGACAAAATTCTCCAATTCTAAAACCATTTCTTTTAACTCATTCAACTCCATAGATGAATCCCCCCTAATTTCATTTGCAAACTTATCCTTCAAGCCACTAACCTTAACATTAACTTTATTAAGTTCCAACATAAACCATTTAGTAAGTCTAAAATTACGAGTAACCCCTTCCCTTGCCATTCCTAACACATCAAGAAAATCCTCTCTTTCTTCATGAAGAAAGGATAAATCTTCAGAGAGGGGATGGATGTTACCTGTTTCATAAGTGACCTTTCTCGAACTAGTAGATAGAGGACTGCCTAATGCATTCCCTACGTACTTCATAGTCAGTAAACCCTCATACACCTTCTCTTTGCCTTTACTAAACTAGTCCCAATATCCTTCACCTTCTGATTGGAATTTCTCTACACATTACCACCCTCCTCTTCATCACTTGTTTGTGAGCCCTCGCACCAGGAACAAGCTTTTTTGGCTTTCTTCTTGGGAGGGGTTTTGTTAGCAGTCACCTTCATCTTCTTCTGTAGACCCAAATCCGAGGGAGAGGAAGAGAGGACCTCAACCGAGTCATCCTTAGCATCTGAATCCAATTTCCATTTATCATCTTCTCCACTGTCTGAACTATCTGAACTCGAAGAAGAATAGTCCACCACTCTAGGGATTTTCTTGTGAGCAAAGTCTTTTCCTTTAAGAGACTTAGTTGGAGTATTAGCCTTGACGTGCTCGATGATTAATAAAATAAAACCCTCATGTGAGGCAAGTGACTTAGGGTTTTTCAAATGAGCTTTCATCAAGGATTCCAAAGAGGCAAGCAAATAGAAGGGAAAAGAGACCAAAAGCTTATGCCTAAAGTGATTGAGAAAATTAAAGTGCACATAGAGAATTGTAGTAAACCTACCATCCAAGGTGACATATCGTATGATCACTTCAACAACCTCAACCAATATTGGTTTGATAGATAATCTATCATATCCCCACGAAGAGAGCTTAACCAGCTTCTCCCTCTCATTTCCTTTAAAAAAATAGTTCAATGCATCCTCATTCCCTTTCCTATCCTTGAAAATTTTCTGGCCATGAAGTTGCAAACCAGAAATTTGGGTAATGAACTCCTCTATGATTGAGAATTCTACACCATGCACCATGAGGGTCCTATTATTCCATCCTTTAACAAAAAGCTTTGAGGCTTCATGATCAAAACCAGGGAGCCTCTCCATAAAAGGAGTGAGGCTCTCTTCTTCTAAAATCCTCCACACCTTGCGCTTCTTTCTCAAACCATCACACGAGAGCGACTCTACCCTGTTGCAATCAACTCCCATTTTCACAATGTGTTTGTTCCACTGTAAACTCCAGAGACTTCTCTCTTTCAAATTAGAGAAAACAGAAATGGGCTAAAATATGCCCACAAAATGTGCGATGCAACGAGTACTCAATAAACACTTGTCCCATCTCTCCTCATAATATGTGCTTGACATCATTTATCACTAAGGCCAAAGCTTCAGTGAGTACTAAACTATACCCTTCCCATACCTTAGTAGTCATTAATCTGACCCCCTCGTTGGCAAAATAATTCGCCAACAAGTTACCCTCCCTAAATATATGAGATATCCTGACATCTTCAAACGTGTGAATCATGGTAAGAGCATCATGGATGGTTGCTTCAATAGTCCAACTAAGTTTGCTTTGATTTTGCAGGCATCTAATGATGTTAAGGGAGTCCCCCTCGATCTAGACCTTTCTATAGCCTTTATCAAATGTGATTTATTTGCATTAAAATATTTGTTTCCTTTGTTGACAACATTAGATTTGTGATTAAATAGGCACCATTAAGATTATGAGGCTATAACACAATACAAGACTATGTGGTGTAACAAAAGCAATCTTCACGACTTAGGTAAGACGTGCATAGTGAATGACATTTCCTCTAATTGACCTACGTAAAGTGATATATAGAAGATTTGAAATACCACTTACAAACACCCCATTCCTCTTCTATGCTTCCTAATGTCCAATATGTATCCATACCACATTAATTAAATTATCCCCTTTCCCCTAATACTAAAGTGATATATTGGATCACATTTTGGTTATTAAAAAAAAAACTCAATATAAATGCACATGATGAGCTGCTTTAGAGGTTAGTTCCTAAGCCCCATAGATTTAAGAGTAGCTATGAGTTGGTGTGCCAAATAAATTAGATTAAGTAACAAAACTAGACATTTGTGACATCTACACAAAATGACATATAATAAAATAATAAAAATACATAATATGTACTATCAAATTGAACACTTATTTTATTTGAGAGTTTAAAATTAGAGAAATGATGTATAAGTATTGTAAAAAAAAAATTAATTATCTATATTAATATTGAAAAGGCCGTAGTTGTGATATAGTGGCACAATCACCTTGTACAGCTGTAAGGACGTTAAAAAGTTGTAACCAGCGGTAACACAGACATTGGAGGGCTGGCTTTTCGGGCCGCAAAAGGGTAAGCAAGATGTTAAGACACCGTGACCGTATACCCACGCCAGCACCACGTGTTTATAAGATATGGTCAAACACCTACCCTCAGATCAACCTTACGTGTCGCGTACTGATAGCGCAATCACTATCGTCTATGACCGGCTACGTGTCATTGGGGAATTGGAGTGCAGATTAAGTGCGTCACTCCGTGTACGATTCGCCGGCGGGAAGCGCACCGTCACCGGCACGAGTATGCTTGACCGGTAAAGGGTCAAAGTAAAGTCTGGAAACTAAGGGCTCTACTGAAGTACCGACTAGCGACACAGTATAATAATTAGACGGGAATTTAACACTAATCATTATTAAGGCCATAAACAGTTGATTTGTATTGGTGGCTGGAAAGGCGGAAAGGTGGGCGGATGGGCTATATAGGGGCTCTGGGGGGCTTAGGGATGAGCCAATCTATTCTATTTTCTTCTGGTGAGGTGAGAGTCGAGAGTAATCTTTTCCCCCCTTGTTCTCTGCCTCCCCGCTTCTTACAATCCCATTCTTCATGCGTTTTAATCTATGTTGCATTTCTCAAGATATTTCATTCTGTGAATGATTGTGTGCTTGTTTTGATATTTTTGGGTTGTTTGATTTCAATTTTCTTAGTTTTGTATCTAAGCTATGGATTGTGGGCATCATGTTTGTGGGTTGTTTTTCTGTCCCATCTGATGCACTGGACAGTCTGCTTTTAATTTTCCGCAGGTAGATCATTGCTAGTATTGGTGTTGTTTCTTAGCCCTGTGTCAAGTAAGTAGGTAGGTCTGCCAGGATAGAAGGTGTTTTGAAAATCCTTCTGGATCTGGTTTAGGACAAGGGTAGAGGTTGCTTTTTGAAGACCTCCCCTGCACTCCGACAGAGTGCTTAGTTCTAATTTTCTGTTAGCTAGTATTTGTTTTCCTCGGTAGAGAATTCTATATCTAGGTACGTTCTGCATTTAAATTTAGACCTTAAGGTTGTTTGTTTTGCATTTGTTTGCCTGGTTTTCTGGTTTCTGGTGCATAACATACAAGAGAGAGAGAGAGATAGTCTGTTTCGTTGGTTAAGGAAGACGGTTTTGTTAAAAATGGCAGGAGCTACCCAGAGCGAGTTTCCATCTCATGTTCCAAGCATGAAAGGTCGGGCTTTCTCGATAGATCCTCTGAGTGAGGAACTCATGAAGGCCCTAGAACCCTATGCTGAAATTGGAATGAGAAGCTCAAGGGCAGAATTAGCACAGAACGATGAGCCTGCGCCTCTGTTTTTGTCTGGCTCTTCATGCCAACAACAAGAGCAGATGATGTTCCAGTCCAGGTTTCCGGACGTCTGTGCTAATTCTGTCCAAAGGGTGTCAGATTCCGACTCTGAATTTTCAATGAATGGAAACAGTAATGCTGGAGATTTGACCTGGTGCCCGAGTTTTGAAGGGTTACCAGGCACTAGTAATAATAGTCAACAGCAGTATATGGATGTGGGTTTGCAGTCCATGCCTGGAACTCAAATGGGTTGGGCTTCTTCTCCGACAGATTTTTCCTTTCAAAATCAACAACCGTTGGGCATAGCAGAAATATTCGAGCAGATTCAGGCCAACTTACAGAGAAAGCAGCAGATGGAAAGTATGCAATTGCAGTTAGCTATGGCGCAGCAGCAGCAAGTGTTGGGACTCTCGAATTGTCAGAAGCAACATTTGAGAAATCATCACCCTCTGGCTCCTAGAGGGCAACCGATGAAAGTCTCCGACAAGATTGGAATAGCCAAGCCTGGCAAGCTGTACAGAGGGGTGAGGCAGAGGCATTGGGGCAAGTGGGTAGCGGAGATAAGGCTGCCTCGGAATAGAACAAGGCTTTGGCTTGGGACTTTTGACACTGCAGAAGAAGCCGCATTTGCATATGACAGAGCAGCCTACAACCTACGAGGGGAGTACGCAAGGCTCAATTTCCCTGACTTGCGGCATATTTTGACTGCGGATTGGGGAGATGGGCCTTCGAATGGGAATGCTCTGTCTATGTTGCACTCTTCTGTAGACGCCAAGGTCCAAGCTATTCGGCAGCGCCTCTCTCAACAGAATCAGAATCAGCAAGAAGGTGAAGGCCCTGAAGCTAGCAATATCTCCTCAATAACAGATGTGGCATCGCCCTGTAAGAGCGAGGCCGATTCTTTGCCCTTGCAGAGTGCACCTTCCTTTTCAATCTTCAATGATCTGGATGATTGCCTAACCAAAATGCCTTCGTTGGATCCACAAGTCATTCAGGACGTCATGGCCTCTTAATTCTTGTTTTTCATTTGTATGCTACTATACTCAACCAACAATGCACGTTTTGTAATTGCATTGAAGGGTAACATATTTGCAGAGCAATAGTATTTGTACCAACTAGCAGCCTGTCCGTTTATGTAGAGAGCAGAATAATTTCAACTCTGAATCTAAAGGAGTTGTCATGCAAGTTTTTTATCGCATGCACTTGTACATGCTACAAATATTCATGTATGTAATATGTCTTTGTATATCTCGCACTGTGAGAAATACATATATAATTATCTAACTTGTTGCATTCTTCTTGTCTATTTTGCATTCTCCATGTCTTTTATGAAGCCCAACCATGTGTAAGCTGTTTCTTATTTACTGTTAATTAATCATTGTGAAAACAGAGCAATGAAAAAAAAAATTCATTATAGACAAGCATTGGGTATTTGTCTCTAATAGTGTAATGATATGCAGAAGAAGTGAATCATTGTGAAAACAGAGCAATGAATAAAGAATTTCATTATAGACAAGCACTTGGTATTTTTTTCATTATAGACAAGCACTTGGTATTTGTCTCTAATAGTTATGATATGCAGAAGAAGTGACATATAGTGGGCTCTTTGTCTTTGGGGATGAATTGAAAGACGAGGACCCACATGCAATTTGCATTGTTAGAAGACAGAGTTGGGACCTCATAGGTACTCAAATCAATCAGAGATATGATACTGATTCTCTCTGGAAGTTTCAGACTTTCCACAATCAATTTTGGTGTTGTCCCACACAACCAAAATACATATTTTATTAAAAGGTAACGTATGATTCATTCTCTCACTTGCCCGGATAGACAAGCGAATCAATCAAGATTACGGCGGGACCAGGAATGTCATCAACGAAGCAACTCAATTCTTCTCAGATGTGAAACCATTAAAACTGATTTGAAATGGCCCCCAATGTGGGTATGGGATCTTGGCTACTTATGACAGCCATGAATATGCAAACTGTAAATTTCATATTCTGTTTTCTATATTAAGTTGATTCATAGTAACTAAATGGGATTGTTTTTGGTTTTAATTGTGTTAGTTTTAAATGATGTTTCGGACAGCCATGAATGTGGGTATGGGATCTTGGCTACTTATGACAGCCATGAATATGCAAACTGTAAATTTCATATTCTGTTTTCTATATTAAGTTGATTCATAGTAACTAAATGGGATTGTTTTTGGTTTTAATTGTGTTAGTTTTAAATGATGTTTCGGACAGCCATGAATGTGGGTATGGGATCTTGGCTACTTATGACAGCCATGAATATGCAAACTGTAAATTTCATATTCTGTTTTCTATATTAAGTTGATTCATAGTAACTAAATGGGATTGTTTTTGGTTTTAATTGTGTTAGTTTTAAATGATGTTTCGGACAACATTCAGTGATCCATCAGCAGAATCATTGTTCTTTTTTTCATGAGGGATCACATGATCTTGATGACAAACATCCATTGAAAAGTAAACACAATTGAATCCAAAAATAATCTTATCTAATCTAAATCACACTGTTCTCTTTTTCCTGACCGATCGCATGATCTTGATGACAAACATCCATTGAAAAATAGACACAATTGAATTCAATCAAGATTACAGCGGAACCATGAATCAATCAAGATTAAAACAGGACCATGAATGTCATCCACGAAGCAACTCTATTCTTCTCAGATATGAAACCATTCAATCTGAAAAACTGATTAAAAATGGCCCCCAATGTGGGGTATGGGATCTTAGCTACTTATGACGGTCATGAATATGCACACTGCAAATTTTATTGTGTTTTTTTAATCTTAAGTTGATGCATAGGAAAAGAAATAATTAGATAAGATTATTTCTGATTTTAAATGTGTTAGTTTTTAAATGATGTGCAGGACAACATTCAATGATCAGGACAACATTATCAATGATCTATCATCTTATTTCCATGTCCTAGGAAGGAACCATGCTAATAGCTAGTGAAAAGTTAACCCAATCTAATCCAAAAAATCATATCTAATCTAGGGGAGAGGACCCAATAGTTGTGCACCCTAACTTCATGCTTCTAATTATCCTACGTGGAAATTTCAAATCACTCCCAATTTTTTACAGCAGCTTACTTGGCAAGTCCCCTGCTTATAGCTAAGGTTTCAAGGCCACATCATCAAATATGATGCCACATCAGCATGCTTTTTGTCAAGGCATCCAAAAAGACCCCAAAAAAAAGTGAGACCAATACTTGTGCATTCACAGCATGTTTTTATTGAGAGCTGATGTGGAATCTCATGATTGGTTGCTTTTTAGATCAAAGGAATACATTTTGTTTAATTATGGGTAGTCAGCATCAACACTAACAACTTTAAAGTCACAACTATTCGTCCAATATTGATAAAAATATTGAGCATTATATAAACAACTACTATCACAACTATTGAAACATGCTCAGGTACTGGGTCCTCTCCCCTACATAGACTGCAAACAACTCACACAAAAAAAAAATAAAAAAATTGTCTTCACACCAAAGAAACAACAATTGTCTTCACACCAAAGAAACAATTGTTTTCCCACATGAAAAGTGTGCATGGTAGCTCCCACTGGTGGTGTAATTTTGGCTTCTCCCCATTGGTCAATTGGGGATTCATATTTTGTAAGGAGATGGATGATATGGGTACACATTACAGCGAAAAAATCGGATGACTTCCAGAGGTACAAGTCTATTCACACGTAGACAGTGAGTTGGATGGTTAGCAAGTTGAAGGCTAATTGCGTCATGGGTGATGTCAGATGAGGAACTTTTGCTTCAGTGCTTCTTTCCTATTCAGCCTGCATAATGAATTGACACTTTTGGCATTTAAAAGGAAGCAACGCATGCTGCTTTATCTAAGAAATCAGATAATATATTACAACATGCAGTGAAAAGCAGACACCAAGATGCCAAAACTTGTGAGTGTTCACAAGAACAAAAAAGTTAATTTGCAAATGGGTTGTCTTTCATGTGAAGGAAACGATTTACTTGCCCATATAAATATTCTTCCTCCTTTTCCTCTTCAAACAAATTTGATCTTCAACGAAGGAAAGATGAAAATGAAGTGGCATTAACAATAGTTAGGTTACATTAGCTTTTAGCTGTAAAGTTTTAGTTATTCGTACTGAATTTTAATTGATTCTTCCCTAGTCTTTTGCCTCAACAATTATATTAGTCTAAAGTCAGTTAGAAATAAATAGACTTAAATATTTTTATTTATTTTTATTGAATAAAGTTGAAATATAAAATGAGAAAAATAATAACAGTTCAAAAAAAGCTATAGAATTTTTTTTTACAAAATGTAAAGATCCGTTTCAAAGATAATGGATAGCAAGTAACTTTAGTAGATTACAAAGTATAGGAAGAACTTTCAAAGAGGTAGTAACAACTAGTAATCGTTTTATAAAAAAGCTGACCCAAAATATAATAGCAAAACCATCAAGTTGATCCAAGATGAAACTTAAAGACTTTACATGATATCATGACTAGTTATTTTAATTGTTTTAGTTCAACTAGTCTCCACATGATATCATGACTAATTATTTTAGTTCAACTAATGTCCACTTGGTGAGTGAAAAGAAATATAATCACTCATTTTTCTAATTTTAATTAAGACAAACAATTTAGATAAAATAGCTGAGATTTGAAATTAATATTGAAATATGTGAAGAAACCTATAAAGATAAATAAAGGTATTTAATTTTAAGAATGATGAGAAACACTTTATTGTGGATCATGTTATGGATTGTCTTAATGATTAATAATGAGACTTACATATCATAACATTATTTGTTATTTGGTTTGGTTCAATATTATATTTGTTGCTTTGATCTCCACATTTGTAGCTTTAAAACTTATGTGTAGCCTTCAACTTGGAAATATGGTTTCAAATCTACTCTGTGCTTTTTTTTTAAATATGTATTTTTGTGTATAATGATCTAGGATGAGATGGTACTAATAAGCACTATTAGAGACTACTATCAAATAGATTCTTATCTTCCACCTTAGTCAAGTCTTTTCATCAATTCAACAACTTGTACAAATTTGCAGGTCCACAACAAGAATAATACAAATATCTAGATCTATCTTTTTGGATGTAGTTGTTGATGCTATGATTATTCTATGTGCTTTTGTAATGATGATGCTTGTTGACAATAAAATATAGGCTTGAGGTCTAGATTATTCATGTTGAGAAATCAACTCTTGGGTAATGCAATAAGAAGGAAACCATAATAGTTATAGTAGGAAAACATATATATAACAAAATATTTTAAAATATACACATTAATACAACCCATAAGATTAGTCAATTCAGATATTCATATCATACATTTATTATACAATAAACATACCATACCACAAGCATAGATATATTCATCGTGTATTCTTGGTTAGTAATTCTATTTCTTCATGTGTTTTCATTTGTCCTTTTCTTACTTCCTTTTTGTGCTAGTGTTTGGTGCTAATATAACTTCCTATTAGTGTAAAAACATTTTATGCATGTCTTTATGCTTCATCATCCTTCAAATGGTATCACACATTATTAGACATTCACACAATAGCCTTGTGAGTATAAGTCGGTTTGTCTTTTCTTCAAGAGATCCTTTTTCTAGTAAAAAAAGATTATATTATCTAAAAATTATGTGCTAATGTTAGGTTATCTAATATCAAAATCTTCTTCAAATTTATTCAACCTATTTGAGATCTCTAGTTAACGTAGTGTAGAAACCTAAAAATCACTAACACATTTCCTCTATTTCATTATCATTTCTCATCATCATTTCTCATCAATTTACCTACTAATATTAATTAAGCTAACACATTATCCTCATTAATTAAGTAAATTTTAATTATTTAATTAAATATTTTCATTATCAATATTAATTAAATAATTTTTAATTATTTCATTATTTTCCTTTTTTCACATTAATTTATCATTTTCTTCCAACCACTTTAATTAAATAATTACCTTTAATTATTTACCCCCATCTCATTCATCTATTAAATTAAATAAATACCTTTATTTATTTTATTTAATCCCCAAGCACCCTTTCCTCCAAATAGGAATTAAATCAAATTATTTATTTATCAATTTTCTCTCTCCAAATGTCCCATCCTCCATATGCCCCCACTTACACTAATCCTAATCCTAATCCCCACCTAACTTACCCAATAATCATTTGCACACACTTAATCCTTGAATAAGTGAGTCAACCCCCCCATCACATCAATCACATGGGCCTCGTCCCTTCAAGGGTGCAATCTCTCTCTCAAACCCTCTCATTGTGCCACTTGGTACAATCTTGTGACTTGAGAGATCCCAATCACTCTCAACCATTGATCTCCATCAAGCAATCCTAGTCCTTCATCCATTTTCATCCAAAATCTATACATCCATCACTTATTCATTTTATCAAGGATCTCACTCATTTTTCATTGGAGTGTTGTTATGCTATCAAAATTTCATGAACACACATCTTTTGAGAAATCTCTCACCATTACGCTACCGAAATTACATTGAGAACACATCACAACCAACATCACTAGGGAAACCTACGCATCGAGCTCATCATCATACTTCAATTTCATTGAATTTGGAGAAGGTACATGAGTTTTAGGCCCTTATCTTGATTGTTTCCTTGATTTTGTGTTTTTTTTAGTTTTTAGTGTAATTTCATTTGTTTAAAAGCCTACAATCATTGCACACATTTTGGCACGCCTAGTGGGACCCACATCATGGGTTTGCTAACCATCGTTTCAATCTTTTTTGAAGGTTTTTGCTTTCAGGTTCCTTGCACAAAGGTGAATATGCTCTACAAGGGCAGATATGTTTTGTACAGAGGCGACTCCCTCTTCCACAAAGGCAGATACACTTCGGATCCTTGCCACACCATTGACCTCACAAAGAACAGGCAACTCCATGAAGATGAAGAGGTGGATTTGCTTCATAGGCAGATTTGTTTGCACACAAAGGTGAGTTTGTAGAGAATGGGTGAATATGTTGTTTTAAAGGTAGCTTTACAGACGAACGGACCAGATCCTACAAAGGCGACTTTGATACTACTGAGGTAGATTTGTAGATAGGTGATTGTGCTACCTATAGGGGTGGATCTGCCGATATAGGGACATCTCTATAATGTCGATAGGAAACTATGTGGATAACATTTATTTAATGTTTTGTTTCAAAATTTCCAATTTGTTACCTATTATCTATTGATCCACTAACTTGTCTTTGGTTCCTGTGAGTGTTTGTCCTCCATCCACAACTTCATTTATTCAAGATCGATGGTTAAACTACTAACAAATTGCTTTACAAGATGTCTGTTGAAGACTACTTTTTTCCACTAATCTAGGAACATTTTAGTTTTTGTTTAAAGGGTCAATTAACCTTGTTTGTTGTGTATGGAGTTTCTTATTGACGTATGCTCTCCTCTTGCACTATTTGGTGAGCCCGTGGATTATAAATCACAAGTTGACTCAAGTCCATTTGTTTTTACCTAGGAGTACCAGTTGTGTGTGTAAGCTCTCTCCTTGCACTATGTGTGAGCCTAGAGATCATAAACACCTAGCATATACTCTCCTTTAGGAGGTATTCTTGGGGATTTCATCACCCCAAGGGACAACCTCAACCACGTGAACCGACAGGGTATATAAAGGGGGAGAATAAAATTTATACCCCAATCTAGTCACATTATGTTTAGCGAAGCTCTGATACTTAGGTGATTCTGAGTTAGGAGTGCAAGGTTGGTTTGAACAACTTGAATGAAATTCTTGACCCACGCTTGTGATGGGCTAGTATTCATGAGCGTGCCTCACTTACCCTCCTGGTATTTAGAGGACTCATTAGATCACCTATTTCAACTTAGCTTAAGACCTTTCAACTATTGCTTAGTGTGGTGTAGGGTACAATATCATATGCCCAAAGCTACTCACCATGTATCTCCCTAACTAGAGATAGGAGCTCTTTAGGAAAGGTCTTAGGACCTTCAAAGAAAGGGAAAAGGTGAGCCCTTGTGCCATTGGATCCCTATCTACTAACTCTTAACTACCTCCCAATTGGTGGGCCTATGGTAGGTTATCACTCCCACTTTGAATAGTATAGGCTTGTGTTGTTTGACATGATTTCTTGTCTATACCAGTGTGTTTCTTTAGTCCATCTTGTTTGTGTTTGTCCGATTGTTTGAGTCATCCTTTGCTGTCAGGTCATTATCCTTAGCTAGGCGGTCATGCTTTGTTCTTGAGCGAATACACTATATTCATGGGCGGCTCCGCTCTATTGACAAAAAAATATTCTCCCCATATCCTGCCAATCATTATTGGGTGGATATGCCCTATCCATAGGTGGCTCTGTGCTATTCATAGGAGGATCTATTTTTCACCCCAATCATCCTAGATAGGTGGATATGCTTTGTTAACAAGCGGTCCTATATCTTCTTAGGTGGATCTATTGTTACTTAGGTGACTCTATTAATAGGTGATCCCACTTCCCCATAGGAGGCTATTCATGAGTGGCTCCATCTGGTCAACATGGTCAATGTTGATGGGTATTTTAGCACTTTCTCAACACAGGAAGTGCGTAGGTGCACTGCCTCTCTTGAAAGGAAATCTCCAACAACAAGTTGCTAAAAATTACCCCAAGGTCTCTCGGGTGTCAGGTCATGACATGCATGGAATTTCTCAGTTGGTTCAATGTGATTTTGCTGGTAATCACAGGGAAGACTTATGAAGTTAAGCTGGAGGGAAGGTGGATCTTAAAATGGAGTTCTTGAGATGGGGAAGTTGGTGTGCAATTGCTGCAAGTTCAAACAACAGTCTTAAAACTCCAATTTCAGCTTGAGATTTGGCTTTACAATGTGCAATGAACCTTAGCATAGGTTGTTTATTAAAAAGGAGAAAAAGAGAAGGGAGGAGAAGAAGTTCCTGGATCTGAAACAACAATGAACAGTGATTATGGAGGACCCTGCTGCGGACGGCTTTCCCAAAACTGAATTTCACTTAACCAGATTGCCTCACAGTATTATGAAATTAGTGCAAGCTTCTAAGGACTACAAATATTCAACCATTCATTCACCATAAGCATGAATAAAAAATAGAAGTTTAGAGTAGCTTTTAGATTATGCCTAGACTAACTTTACACAACTTCCAATCATCAACAAACAACAAAAAGTATGGACAAGGAAAGTTGCCAGCACACAACAAAATTCTTCAAAATTAGTGAACAACATCAACTAATCTATTGGAACAAGCTAGAACATGCAAAACAACAAAGTAAATCTACTCAAATCAACTAACTATACGAGAAGAACCGTGTAACATGCAACCAAAACTCAAGAATTCACCAAAAGTCAATGAACTTCTATTAAAATTTCAGTAGCATGTCTTTACAACAACTCAACTCTCTCTTGAAAATGAGAGGAGACCCCATATTTATAGTGTCCAAAAAGTAGAATGAATGGCCAAGATTGATTTGCATTGTGTGGCCAAGATTCACTACAAACTAGGGTTTCACCTACCCCCAAATATATTACAATTTAAAATTGCATTCTTGTCTTTTCCCTATTTTGCCTTTTTGTGGTAGCACTGTAGCTCTTTTGTCTTTTGTTGATTTCCTTTTGCTATAGCTACACTATGAGGAATTCATCATCAATCATAGGATTTCCTTCATTTCTCTTCACAGTGGTGTACTCCACAAATTTTCCGATCAATGCCCCGAAACTTATCCCACTCCAATATATCTGATTGGATCACCTGAAAATTGAATCTCCTTGATTTGTTCGTGACGGTATCTCGATCCTTGTAAAATTTATGCCCATTCTTAATCACCTGCTCGGATTGAGTGAAGGCTCGAGCAACAAATCCCATGAAATCCGCGTTAGAGCATTCTGTAGTCCCATTTTCCATTTTCTTGTGGAAGTAGGGCCTTATATTTTTAGGATCCAACTCGACGACAGGCACATCAAATTCAATCATCAGCTTTATGTATTCTTCACAAATGGCCCGGGACTTCCTTGACCCAATCAATTTCAATCTCCACCCCATGGAGCACTTGCTCCAACACCTCTTTTATGTGGTCAAGGCCCAGTTTCCATGTCTCCACGAAATGATCGCCTTTAGCCAAAGAAAACTCCTTTTCCCAGGATCCATTAGTTACCTTGAGGATAGCCTCTAGTTTGGGGTACGTGATCATGTATAGCTCAGGGAAGTCAGTGCATAATTTCCTTATTCCCCCAAGCACTCTTTGCAACTCCAAGGATTTTTTTGTTTTCCTAACCGTGCGGCTGATGCCCATGTTGTCGTTGTAGATGACCTGTCTGAACCAATCCTCCATGGCTTTTGTACAATTATTTCTCTACTCAAGCTGATCAATATGGTCCTTCGATAGTAATTGTGGTGGCACTGAGGATGTGGTGGGAAGCTCTTCCACTGATGACCATTGTTGAATATAGGCTATCAAATCAGCCACCTGCACTTTTAGTTCCTCCTTGGAAATCTTATCCTTGTGCATCTGATGCACGATGGTGGCAAAAAACCCTTGGAGGTGATCAATTTTATGCTCTTGTGTGGTAGTTCCTAGATCAAGGGTGGAGATGTTATAGCTTACCCCCTCTACATTCACCACTGGGGTGGCTATTTGCACGGTTCTAGATCTAGAGGCGTCCATTATCAGCTGAGATCTTACCTTAGATTTTTTCTCTTTCTTTGTGCTTATCTTGGCTCGAGCCAAGATGGCCTCCAGCCTTGCCCTCAGATCCTTTGAGCTTGGTGTTTTCTTTTCCAATTGTTTCTCAAGCCACTTGGGCATCTAAGATTCCCCCCTTGGTGATTCGTGACTGCCTTCTTTCTCACGAGTGTGTTCAATCTCCATTACCTTATCACCTAGAGCTTCTTGATCCATCCTTCCTTCCTCCTCATCGGAATCCTGAATGAATACAATCTCTTTTTGTGGGGACTTGGAGGTAGCATGCTCTTTGGGGCTTTCATCCCTTTCAACAGTTTTCTTTTCCTCTTCTTCAACATTCTCACGTTCTTCGAGCTGCTCTATTCCTAAGCTCTTGTGTGTTTCATCCTCCTCTTTGGGTTTGTCTTCTTCTTTCTTTTCCTCTTCCTCGCACTGGGGTGGCACATCTTCCTGTTCTTTTTTTTCTCTCTCTTCTTGCTCCTCCGAGAGAGGTATTTCTTCATCATGCTTGGGGATTTTTCCATGCTCCCTAGTTGGAGGTTTAGTATTTTCCTCCATTTCCTCTTCTTCATTCTTTTCTTCCTCAGAAGGTTGCTTTTCTACCTCCTCTCCGACATTCTTTAACTATTGAGCTAACTCCTCCTCGAGGTCCGTATCAAAGGTTTCCATAATATATTTTGTGTTAGCATCTTCTTCATTACCCTTAGAGGATTATGTCTCTTCACCCTCGCGCACCACCTCATCAATTGGTAGGTGTTGGAACTTAGGATGCTCATGGTAGTCATCTGCTTCCTCCTCGATTTCCTTTGTGGCTTCCTTCTCTCATCTTTCTAACTCCTTAGATATTTCCATTATGGCCTTCATTTATGGTGGCTCAGTTGGAGGAGTGGAGGCAGGAATATTAGCAAGAATCTACGCCAAGGCAGCCTGAATAGCTGGGTTCATCAACACTCCTGTCAGCTTCGTGGGAATGTTCTGCATATGCCAGGAGAAGGCCTCTGGGAGTGAGAGTGTAGGCATTGACATAGTTGTTATTTCTAGGGGAAGTGATGTCGGAGACATGGAAGCAGAAGAAAGTGGAGAGGTGGTGGCAGAAGAAGAGTTTATTACCATTACTTGTGTCGTGGGTGGAGTTGAGGCAAGGTGAACTCAAATGTCAACCGCAGGCGGGGAAGTAGCAACCATTTCCTGAGAGGCAGCAGCAATAGCAACATCAGTGGTAGCAGTGGTTGCAAGGGTGGAGGCAACAGGTGGAGACTTTGGCTGCTCGGTCTCTACTTCTTATCCTTCATGGAGAGGGTCCTCATGAATGGTTTCAAGACCTCATGATATCTTTTGTCTCTAATAGGATTCACCCTCCGAAGCTTTTCTTGAGTATACTTGGGGCTTGGGTTGACCTTCAACCGTTTCTTTCCTCTTCCATGATTTGGCAGCTGGAGGAGACCTTGAGGTCTCTCCAACAGTTGTTCCACTCTTAGTTTCACTTGATGGCTCATCCTCGAGCTCCTCATCGGTCAAAGTGACCCCTTCCTGCTTTAATTGGGAAATTTTCCCATCAGTCCATTCTTTTGTTCTAGCCTCAATGGGCTTGGTCAGAATATTGAGGTCATCAACCTCTTGCTCATCCCAATCAATTAGTGGTAGCAGCAGGTTGGAAACTGCATTGTACCGAGGATCCATCACTATGTTTTCATCTTCTACTACCTGATCCGGTAGGGGGAACAAGTTGACCCTCTTCACAAAATACGCAGTCATGCGCATATAGTGTCTCATTCACACTTCATTATCATCTTTGCAATTAGCCCATAAATCTTCAGCACTATGTAAATGGGTGTATTCAGCTGCAACCATCTTCTTCAGTTTACCATAAGGGTCCATTCACAACCAGGCAGTTTGGAACCTCAAGTGATACTCCATGAGCTCTTTGTCTGAATTTTCGGCACAATGGGATGTGTGGAGTTCATATAGCCCTTGGCCGAAAGAGAGGGGATAAGGGATCCCTTCCTTATGCTTGCTGCTCAATAGAGCGTGTGTATGTTGCAGCTGCTGAGAGAGATCTAACAATATTATCTGGTCATTTGGATACTGAGGTAGCTTGTACGGTTTCTCTGAAAAGCCTTCAGCTCGGATATATGTAAACTTCAGAAATTGAATGAATAAGAAGGCAAACTAGTGGAGGAAGGAATTCACACTATGGGAGACTCTTCTTTCGAAGTCACCCCCGAGCAATCTGATGATATGACCTATGAAAGCATCATTGACCCTGCAATAATCCCTCTTAAAGTTTTTGAACTGCAATTGATGGTACCTATCATAAACCTTCAAATCTTTTCCTGGTTCCTCATCAGGAGCTCGGAACAAGCCTCTATATTGTGTCTTGTTAGCTAGTAAGTAGACAAGGTACGAAGTCATGTAGAATCCCGAGGTCTTCTTTACAACCATAAATTGCTAGCGAAAGTAATCATTAATTATTCCTGCCCAATAGAACTTAGTTTTACCCCGAAGGATCTCTTCCACGAAATATACCATCCAATCCTGGAAGTAGGCCATAGTTGGGAGGCCCATGAATCTTCTCAGCAAGGTCACCAAGTCATGGTAGTCCTCATAAAAGTCACTGTGGAAGAGCTCTTGGGGCACCTTAGCTGCACTGCCCCTCTTTTCTTTCAACCAGTATTGGTTGATAAGCCTTTTGCATTTGAGAGGGCCTTCATCCCACATTACCTTGCCATCCTCTATGGATGCTTCCTCCATCTCTCCGAAGGTAGGGATATGAAAAGTCTTTATTATTGACTTGGCAGACATGTCAGCCAAAACATTTCCATCTCTGTCCACAATGGTTCTAGTCTCTGGCTGATATGCCTCCCTACAGACCATCACTAGTTCATGGGAAATAAGAGTGGGAGGGAAGCCTGCAGCTTTGGCCAACCCACTACTTCTGATCCTTCTTTCACTTTTAGTTGTAGGGTTGATCCAGACTCTCTACTTGAATTCATCGATGTCTACGTGTCTGATGTTTGTGTCTGAGACCTCCTTCTAGGTCGAGGTGACCTTAGAGTTGAGAGGTTCCCCTTGGAGCTTGTATTTCATCTAGTCCTTGTCTTCTTTTCCACGGGGTGATTTGGCTGTTTTATTTCCTTTTTCCTTCTCTACGGCCGCCTCTGAGGGTCCTACACCTGGTTCCATAAATCCTGCGAGCAAGAGAGAGGTAAGCACATTCAAGCATAAAAATATGAGAAAGTTAGCCAAAATCCTACAAAACGTCGTTAGATTGGATAATTCATCATTTAAGTATCCTAGCATTTCTCCCAGATTAATATTAACTTTTTGCAGGAGTAAGTTTGAGCAATTCAGGTCCAGGGGATCAGACTTCCTTAAGCTGATGGCAGTTCTGGAGCAGCTACAGGAGGGACTGAAATTAGGGCACGACGGCCCGCTTGTCCCGACCCGCCTTGAGATGTAGTCTATTTGTGGGGTCCATCAAGGAGGTTTCCCTATTTGGCATGTGGGTCAAAGTCATTTTGATGATTGGGAGGCATTAAGATCACCCTTTGGACAAGCAGAATCAAAAGGAAGCTTTGTTGTTTGATGTCTGCTGTTGAAAACAACTCTAGCAAGATGGCATCCCGAGGGTGGAATTCTGTTGGGCGGCACTCGCAACTCTAGAGGGCGGTAGCATCACTTCACTTGTTGCTCAGGAATTTTGGGTCATAAGGGACGGGAGGACGTCGGGTTGCAGCTGTTTGGAAACAACAAAAGTCGAACGGAGTTTCGATGGCAGCAACTCGCGGCATCCAGTCCGCGGAAGGCACAACACTTGGTCATTTTGTTGAATTCGGGCAGAAGTGGCGAGTTCAAAACCCACGACGTGGAAAGCCAGTTGGGAGCGGAAAACTATCGACGATGTCCCATAGATAGGAGTCTGTGGGGTGAGGCCCGCAAAAGACACTTAATATTTTCAAAAGCTCAGGGCATGAACAACAATGAGGAAGTTGAAACCTGATCGTCGGGAGGACGTGGGCTCTTCGCCGTATGGGATGGTCATTTTAAATGGCGGCAAACAGGGAGGAGCGTCCCGTGAAGGCCAGCCCGCGAGAGGAACTTCTTCAATTTTTAGGTCAAAACAACATAATAGGTTGCAAAACCCGGTGAGCAGAGGGACGAGGCATGAAGGCTGCTCAAAACAACAAAGCCAAGACGGAATCCCATTGACGGAAGCCCATGAGACAGGACTTGCGACAAGCCTGTGAACGAAGATATTTTTCCAAGTTTAGCTTGATGGGCCATCACTGGAGAGGAATCCGTAGGCCAAAAGGCCATGATTAGATTGTCGTTAGAAATTGCGTGGCTCAGGGGGTGCTCTGCGAAGGAAAACCCGCGAAGGTGGACCCGGGGAAGGCGATGGACCATTTGCTCTGCATTCATGGATTCGTTTAAGTTTGAGACAACTAGGATGAAAGGGATTCCCGCAATGGCAGACCCGGGAGGTGGTGAACATTGTATTAGGTTGTTAAATGGTTTCGTAGGCAAGCAAACAACAAAGGTGTAGCTGTGGGCCCACGAAGGGTGAAGGTCCTGGCTCAAGAATGGCCATGGGAACTTGAAGTCCCGTAAGCCGCACATTGGTGATTTTCAAAGTTTATTAAAATTCTAACTGATGGGTTTTGTTTGCTAGGGGTCACTTTAGGTAGATTCACAGTTTTGCTTTTAAGATTTAGCAATTTTATGCAGAAATTGACAAAAACACGAAATAGGGTGTGCGGCAAAAAACTAACCTAAAAGACCCAATGAAGATGAATGATCAAGCAGTTAGCAGAGGTCTCGAACCAGAAAATGCACTTGGTGGGCGCAGCGACGACATTTGTGGAGGGATCTAACTCGTACTGAACAAATTGGCGAATGAAAATGACAATTCAGAGCCTACTATTTATAGACATTCCCTCATTAAATGTGCCTCATAAATGCGGGTATGGTGGGTGGAAGGTTGGTGAGGAAAGGCCACTCGGAACTGCGATGGGGCGACGAAAACCTGAGAGGGGCGGCCCAACAGGGCGGACCTGATGGGCTCAAGGGACGCCAACTTCGAAAAGCTAAGGCAAACAACTAATGGGATCCCGCAAAGGCCTAAAGCCTTTGAAAATTTTAGGGGGAAAAAACATGGTCACTTCAAGATGAAGTATCTAAGGCTCGCTGACCACTTAGAGCACTAAAACAAGGGGAACACAAAGCAAGGTGGAAACAAAAGCGACCTAATGAGGCGAAGGAAAGAGAGGGTACCCATTCTGAACGGGGCGTGTGTGCTAGGGGCACAACAAATGGAAAATTCGCTGGAGAACGCTCTCGAGCATTCTAAGGGTAAATGCTCATTCAAAACCTAGAATCTCTGGTTTCATAGACCAGGGGCCGACCCCCATAAGTGAACTAGGAGAACGAGATCCTTAGTTGAGTCATCCCACAAAAACATCTCAGAAGTGTTTGTGTTAAGTGAATTCATTCCCTTTCCGTAGAAACTGGGACAAGTGGTAGTTAATCTAACCAAGCAAGCTACATGAATCGTCCAACCCCAAAAGTAACCTAGACATTCCCCCACTGCCAGTCAGGCGTCCATAGCCCTGATGGGGTTGTCACTGTGACCCTAGAAACATTGCTCTACTGCCAGCCTGGGCATCCATAGCCCCGGTAGAGTTATCTGCACACCCATACGGTTGCTTGTTTTCAGTATTTTTCTTTTCTTTTCTTTCTTTCAATACTTCTTTTAACACTTTCTTCTTTTGATCAATCGTGTAAGCATTGAAGCATACTATGGGTTTGGGAACCACAGTGGTCACTGGAGCGGACTTAAGTTTTTTCGCTTGCTAAGTCGCCATAACAACCATTGTACAAATCTTTGGAAATAATTAATGTGCGTTTTGTGCTAGATCTGAGAAGAACGTAAAAGGAGGATTCAACCAAGGGTCGGGTTCTAAGTCAAAGTTCAAATGAGAAAGCCATTCCATGATGGCTATCAGAGACCAATAGTTAAGAGTGAATATTTAGCCAAAGAACACTAAGAGCGGGCAACAAAGTGAACTATTTGTTGAACCGAGCATGGCCACCGCAACAAGAATGAAGAACACCCCCACCAAAATAGAGTAGCCGGGAAATGAACAAAAAAAAAAGCAACGTAAAGTAGCGAGACAAAAGCAAACCAAAAGCAACCTAAACTAACCTATGTACAAGTATTTACAGGAGCAGCTCAAAAAGAGCTCAGGCTTGGAAATAATGCTTTAGGTGTTTCCCGTTGACAAGCAACAAGACATTTTCACCAGTTAAAGTCTTTAGGTGGAAAGCATTCTCTCGAAGGATTTCAACTATCTGAAAGGGGTCAAGCCAGAGCTTGTTGAATTTGTCATGTCCCCCTTTCTTCTCATGGGCCTTGTCCCAACATAGGACTAGATCAAAGATTTTGAAGGCTTTGACTTTGGCTCATAAATCAAACCATCTCTTGACTATGCCCTGATGTTTGGCAAAATTTTCAATAGCACGGTCACACACTTCTTCTAGGTGTAACAACTCAGCCAAGCGAGCTTCTCTATGATCCCATTCTTCGTAAAAGTCATTGATGAATTGGAGGGTGGGGATTTTTAGGTGGATTAGGAATATAGGCTCTAAGCCATAAACAAGATGGAACGGGGAATCACCAAGGGCAGCCTTGTGGCGTGTGTGATCTGCCCAAAGGAAAAAATGGAGTTGGGTATGCCATTCATTGGGATTCCTATCAAGTAGTTTTTTAAGCACAATGATAAGGTTCTTGTTAGTGTATTTTGCAAGGCCATTGCCCTTGAGGTAATAGTTGGATGATAATTTGAGGGAGATTCCATTATCAAAGGCCCAACCAACAAACTTAAGTGAGGAAAATGCAGGGCCGTTATCACACACTAGTGCATATGGGCAACCAAAATAATTAAAAATGAAGCTTTCAAGAAAATTTGTAACTACCTCTATTGTGCATTACCTACATGCAATGGCTTATGTCCATCTAGTACAATAATCAGAAGCAGTTAGAATGTACCTGTGTCCTGCAGATGATGGAAGGCTTACTAGACCAATGAAGTCAAGGCCCCATTGTGCGAACAGTTTCACCTCCAAAACTGGTTGCAATGGGACAACAATGTTCCTCTCTCTGGTTGTGGTAGTCTGGCAGACATGGCACGTGCAGACATGGTTGTGAGCATCCTTGAAAACTATCGGCCAATAATATCCTACTCGTAAGATTTAATGAGCGGTTGAGGGACTAGATCCATGACGAGTGTCGAATTTGTCATGAAATTCCTTTAAAACCTTGTCTGCTTCTTCTTTTCCAAGGCATCTTAGATAGACACCTTCGTGATTCCTCTTATATAGTATAGATCCCTGTAGCATATAGCTGCTGCTTTTCAGACGAAGAGAACATTTCTAAACTCCTTGGAAGCGGGATGGGAACTTGTGGTTCAGTAAATAATAGGTGATGTCATCATACCATTCCCCTAGGGAAACGTCCTCAAGCTAGTACTTTTGTATTGTAATCTCAGGTCCTGCTTCGACTACTGTCTTAGCTATCATTCGAGTAAGTGCCTTTCCTCTAACTAATTTCATGGGCTGAATTTCCATGTCGTATTCTTGCAGCAGGGTAACCCACTTGGCTCTTCGCTCTCCCAGCTCATTTTGCATGAGCAACATCTTCACTGCTAGGTCAGGGACAATGGAGAACACCTTATTCCACAAGATGTAATGACTAAACTTCTTAACCCCTCTAATAAGGGCATATGCTTGCTTTTCCACATTGTGATAACTTAGTTCAACATCTTTCAAGGGAGCACTCATAAGGGAAATCGGGTGCTCATTTCCATCACTGTCCTTTTGAGTCAGGATACTGGCACATGAGTGATCTGAAGCAAATGAATAAATGTAGAATGACTTCAGATAATATAGGCTAACTAGGACATGTGCCTCCATAATAGGTTTATTAATTTCTTCAAAGGCTTGCTTTGATTCCGGGGTCCACTTGATCTTAGCATCTTGTTTTAACATGGCGTTGAGTGGCTTGACAATTTCAGCAAAGCCTGTGATGAATTTTCTGACGAAATTGATCTTTCTGAAGAAATATTTTAGTTCTTTCTTGCTTCCTGACAGATGGATCTTCAGCAAGGATTGGATACACTCGAGATCTATAGAAATTCCTCATTTTGAAATAACATGCCCAAGCAACTTGCCTTCTGTGACTCCGAAGATGCACTTCTTCGGATTAAGGGAAACTCCAAATTCTTGGCACCTCTGAAATACTTTTCATAGATCAGAGACATGATCAATTTTCTTCTTCGAGAACATGGTCAAATCATCCATGTAGATGATGACACACTTTCCAATTAGATCTTTAAAGGCAATTTCCATTGCACACTGAAAGGCGGCGTTGACATTGATGAGCCCAAATGGCATTCGTCTATAGGAAAAGGTGCCCCACTTGGTGGTAAATGTTGTCTTGTGGAAATCTTCATACTGCACCATCACTTGATTGTACCTGGGGTACCCATCGAGGAAGGATATCATCTGCAAACCATTGAAAATCTGCAATACCTCATCCAATGATGGTACTAGATAGTTATCCTTCTTCGAAGCTCTATTCAGATTGCGGAAGTCCACACACAATCTTATTTCTCCGTTCTTTTTCTTGACCGGGACCAAGTTAGCCACCCACGTGGAGTGCCTGATTGGAAAAATAATTCTAGCTGAAAGTAGTTTATGCACTTCCTTGTAGATGATGGGCTCCAACAAGGCGTTGATGGGGTGCTACCTTTGCCGGAATGGTCGTATATTGGGTTTGAGAGGGATGGTATGTGTGATGATGGAGGTATCGTAGGTCTTTAAATCTTCATAGCTCCATGCTACCATGTTGTGATACTTTCACAAAGCCTCAACAATTCCTTTCTTTTCTTCTACAGTGCACACCTTGCCAATGAACGCATTTTTGACTTCTTCGGTCGTTCTGAGGTTGTGGGTGTCGCACTAGTTGTTTATGACATCCTTCTTTGTTTTCTAATCTTGATCTCTGATTTGATCAAGGTCAAATATGTGCTCAAGCTGAACCATACCTCTGGGGATCATATTGGTTTTGAGGTTAATGACCCCTTCTATATCTAATTCAGCTTCTTCAGGATCAGTTTCATCAATTATTTGTGTCGCAAACACGTTAGAACTAGTGATGAACTCCAAGATATGTTTATCTTCATTGAATACCTAGGAATGAATGACATTTTCTGGGACAGATGGGGTTGAGGTCAACTCAACGGTGAATCTCTTGAGTCCAGACAAAGACAGGGGTTGCAGGGTGCTAGCCACTTGAGCCAAAGCATCAGCAATATGATCCTTAGAATGAGGGATCAATTGTATGTTAAATGCATCTAGACTCTCTAAGAGATCCCAGACTCTATGCCTATAGTTTGCAAGCCTTCTGTCATGGCATGAGTACAATTTTCTAACTTGTTTGACCACTAATTCCGAATCACCAAAAACTTGTAGTATTTTAACATTTTTCCTTAAAGCCATTAAAAGACCATGGACCAAAGCTTCATACTCCGCTACATTATTGGTGCAATAAAATTGAAGCCTATGGGAAACAAAATAGGTCTTACCTGTGGGGCTGATAAGTTTGAACCCAGCTCCAGCTCCTTGTTTGGACTTGGACCCATCGAAGCATAGCGTCCAGAACCTGGAAGGTTCTTTGACGCTAGGACCAATGATGCATTCATTCTTTTTTGGTTGCGTGCTTGTATCCATAACCTCTAGAGTAGGCATTGGTTCAGTATGATTGGGGGTGGGTTGCCCTATCGGCATCTCCTTCTGAGGAGTAACTAATAATTTGATATGTTCCACTATTGTTTGGCACAAGCAACATTCGAACTCGGAGTGGGTAGCATTGTGAACTCTGCACCAACTTGGCAGCAAGAGGTCTCAGAAGTCCATCCTCGCTCCCAGAATAAGTTGATCTTGTACGCACTTCTCCATTAAGTCTTGGAATCTGTCTAGCAGTCCTAGATTTCCATCTTCATAAGGCTCCTCATCTTTTGATTCCACTAACATTTTTGTTCTCTGAGGTGCATAGGTCAAGTTGGTCAGAGGACTACATTACACTAGGAAGACCTCTGCAGGCAGTTGTTCTTCTTGAGGCTTTGCTTCTTCCTGATAAGCAAATGGGTAATAATTTCCTAGCTCCATTTCAACAAACAACACCTCATTGACGTTGTTGTACTCTGTGATCATGAATTTCATGTGTGTCTCCCGATCTATTTGTATCTGGTTTGGCAGTCCTTTCAAGGGAAACCACATGTGAGAAAATTCGGTTGCGACATACCCATTCAAAGCATGGGTGAAGTCCCATCCCAAGATAATTCCATATGTTTTGGGAATTTCCACAACTTGGATGTCGATAACCTGCTACACCCTTGGATCTATAGCAATTTGCATTGGGATATGATTAATCTCCCCAACGATGTTAACCTCGATTTTTTCCAGTTGAGTCACCTTTCTTCTGGAAGGCGTGGGGGTAATCCTGAGGGATTTACACACTGTCAAAGGCATGACATTGGCTGATGCTCTGGAGTCAATCAGACAGTTGTGCAAATTCTTCCCAAATATTCTAATTATGGAAAGGAAGGGTGGCATTTCAAACTTTCCTTGGAAGAGACCCATAGGTACATCCACCTAGGCCACTTGACCCTTGTCCTTTTTGTTTCTCTTTTCCTTGGATTTCCCTAGAGTCGGCTCTTTAGTGGGTTGTTTTCTAGCTTGCTGGTTGATGGGAGCATCCTTCTTTCTGCGTAGGATTTCTTGGATTATGGGCTCCTGTAGAGATTATTCAAAGGTGACTCTCTTGGAAGGTATTTCTTGTGTTGCCTTAGAGGAGGGGGTTCCATTAATTACCCTAAAAAAGGAAAATAAGTTGGTTTTAACTTTCTTAAATTCTTCAGCAACATACTCACCCATTTGCTCAATTTCGGCCTCAAAGGATCTACCTATGGACGAGCTAGCTGGTTGGTTTTTTGTTTGATTTGGTTGTTGATTGTTATTCAAATATTTCTTGGGAACATGGGGATAGCCTGGATTATTGCTGGCATTAGGGTCAGGCTGGGTGCTAAAGTTATTGGGCAGAGTGGAAGTAGTGAAATGTCCTCCTATTTGTCTATTTATCAAATTATATGAAGAGGTTCTTTGATGGAACATTTACACTTCATCCTCACAGAGCTCTTCTTCATCTATGGGACCATTATCTACTAAAGTAAAGAGCTGAGATAAAGCTTCTTCGTTACTTACCTCTTGTAGTTCTTCGTTCTTGGCAGAGGTGGCCTCGATCTCGGGCTCGTTGCTCTCACTCCGTGGGAATGGGGCCTAATTGACCACAAGATAGGAAGAATCATAAGGGTTAGATGGAATGATGTCTCTGTAGTTGGCACTCTTAACAATGTTTTGGACCTCCACTTGAAAGATTTATGCGGCTATCTAGAATTCGGGGCAGTCCAACTCAGAATGCTTGCTTGTCTTATGAATCTAGCACCATCCAGACAAAGTAGCCTCAGCGAGGTACACTCCACTAGTTGTTTTTTCCGTGTTGGCAGGCTGATCAAGGGGAGTGGGAACACCTCCGTTGTTGGGCCTTGTATTCCATGTTTTGTTATGTCTCTGGGAGGGTCTTCTTTCGAATTTTTGATTAGAATTCTTCCCTCGTTCATAGTTTTGTCCAGAGGAGGCACTTGCCTCTCAGTTATCCCTACTATCCCGATTAAGATTGGCCTGAATTCTACGTTGAGAAGCTTACAACTGGCTATTTTGATTTCTCAGGTGCATCATCTCTGTGGACATCTTTAGGATAATCTCCATCAGCTCATCTAACTGATCTTTCTCTATATTGCTTGGCTACGATGTCTGATTCTGGAGGAAGACGGGATGTGCCACCGGCTAATTTTGTTGGGCGGGTGGGAATTCGAGCCCCTCTAAGTATACCAACACCTGCGACAGTTTTGCATAGGCATGTTGTTGTTGAGGATGCAAGTAATGAGGTACTGGGGGTGCCTGGTTCATGGGCTGCCCGGGATGGGGCACTATAGGCAGCTATGGCACTTGATTCATCAAGGGTGTCTGATGTTGCAATGCTTGAGTAAGTCCCTGAATCTACAAAGGATGGGAAGCCTGCCCCAAGGAGGGAAGCGGACTAGAGATGTTCTAACCCAAGTAAGTGTTGGAAATAACTACCTCAGCATAGGCATCTACTAATCGGGTTGGAGTTGGTCGCATTATCTTTACCAATGCAGTTGTAAGGTTGTCCAATGCTACATAATAAATTGCCAGGGAAACAACAACATTGAGCACATATGGAGCTTGCAACCTTGTGTAGGCTTGGTGAAATCGATCATTGACTTCCCTAGGAACTGATGTGAATTGTCGATATAGCTCTGAAGGGCTGATCAGGATCTTGTACTTCTGCAAGAAGGCATTCATCATTAAATCCCAAGATGTGATGGATCCTGTCGGCAAGTTAATATACCAATAGATGGCTTCATCCACCAACGAATAAGGGAAAATCCTACATGCCACATCTTCCTAATCAATCTGCATGTCTTTCAGTGTTGTTTGGAATATCTTGATGTGTTCCTTTGCTGCCCTCTGCGGATCCCGAGGATTGCACTTCGTACAAAATCTCTCTAGATTCTTAGGCATGTCATGGTAAGCGTTGAAGAACAATGGAGAAGGATTATTCCCTAGCCAAGCCATGAGAGGAGGTGGGGGTGGTATTTTTTGTTGAACAATGACTTGGGGCTGCAGAGGGGCAGCAACAGTTGGGACTGCACCTTGGACTTGGAGGGCAAGGGAGGGCGTAGCACCTCAGCTGTGGGAAGAAAGCGGGGGAAAGCAGTGTGGTACGACTGAAGGGAAGGGATGGAGGTGAAGGAAGTCTACTGGGTATCGGTCGAATGGAAGGAGAAAGGAGGAAAAGGAAAAGGTGAAGTGGGTGGAATGGAGGAAGAAGAGGAGGCTGGGCCTCCTCTTTTAATTCTTCTAGTCCTTGTAGGGGGCTATAATTCTTGAAATTCCCCTTTGTTTGGAGTAGAACTTAAAACTATTTGGGACCTCTCAGGGGAGAGTGAATCACCTCGATCTAGCTTAGCTCAAATGCCCTCATTCTAGCACCAATTCTATTGATGGGTGTTTTAGCACTTTCTCAACACAGGCAGTGTGTAGGTGCACTGCCTCTCTTGAAAGGAAATCTCCAACAACAAGTTGTTGAAAATTACCCCAAGGTCTCTCGGGTATCAGGTCATGACATGCATGGAATTTATCAGTTGGTTCAATGTGATTTTGTTGGTAATCACATGGAAAACTTATGAAATTAAGCTGGAGGGAAGGTGGATCTTAAAATGGAGTTCTTAAGATGGGGAAGTTGGTGTGCAATTGTTGTAGGTTCAAACAGTTGTCTTAAAACTCCAATTTTAGTTTGAGATTTGGATTTACAATGTGCAATGAACCTTAGCATAGGTTGTTTATTAAAAAGGAGAAAAATGGCAGGGAGGAGAAGAAGTTCCTGGATCTGAAACAATAATGAATAATGATGATGGAGGACCCTGCTGCGAACAACTTTCCCAAAACTGAATTTCACTTAACCACATTGCCTCATAGTATCATGAAATTAGTGCAAGCTTCTAAGGACTGGAGATATTCAACCATTCATTCACCATAAGCATGAATAAAAGATAGAAGTTTAGAGAAACTTTTACATTATGCCTAAACTAACTTTACACAACTGCTTATCATCAACAAACAACAAAAAGTATGGACAAGGAAATTTTCCAACACACAACATAATTCTTCAAAATCAGTGAACAACATCAACTAATCTATTAGAACAAGCTAGAACATGCAAAACAACAAAGTAAATCTACTCAAGTCAATTAACTATGGGAGAAGAACCATGTAACATGCAACCAAAACTCAAGAATTCACCAAAAGTCAATGAACTTCTATTAAAATTTCAGCAACATGCCTTTACAACAACTCAACTCTCTCTTGAAAATGAGAGGAGACCCCCTATTTATAGTGTCCAAAAAATAGAATGAATGGCCAAGATTGATTTGCATTGTGTGGCCAAGATTCATTAAAAACTAGAGTTTTACCTACCCCCAAATATATTACAATTTAAAATTGCATTCTTTTCTTTTCCCTATTTTGTCTTTTTGTGGCAGCACTGTAGCTCTTCTATCTTTTGTTGATTTCCTTTTGCTATAGCTACACTATGAGGAATTCATCATCAATCACAGGAATTCCTTCATTTCTCTTCACGGTGGCGTACTCCACAAATTTACCTAAAAATTCAACGGCCGAAGCTTATCCCACTCCAATATATCCAATTGGATCACCTAAAAATTGAATCTCCTTGATTTGTTCGTGACGGTATCCCAATCCTTCTCAAATTTCTGCGCATTCTTAATCACCTGCACGAATTGAACAAAGGCTTGAGCAACAAATACCATGAAATTCGGCATTAGTGCATTTGCAGTCCCGTTTTCCATTTTCTTGTGGAAGTAGGGCCTTATCTTTTCAGGATCCAACTCAACAGCGGGCACATCAAAGTCAGTCATCAACTTTATGTATTCTTCACAAACTACCTGAACTTCCTTGACCCAATCAATTTCAATCTCCACCTCATGGAGCACTTGCTCCAACACCTATTTTTTGTGGTCAAGGCCCAGTTTCCATGTCTCCATGAGCCAATGATCACCTTTAGCCAGAGAAAACTCCTTTTTCCAAGATCCGTCAGGTACCTTGAGGATAGCCTCAAGTTTGGGGTACGTGATCCTATATAGCTCGGGGATGTCAATGCAAAATTTCCTTATTCCCTCGAGCACTCTTTGCAACTCCAAGAATTTTTTTGTTGTCCAACCTCGCAGTCGATGCCCATGTTGCCATTGTAGATGACTTGTCTAAACCAATCCTCTGTGGCTTTTGTCCAATTCTTTCTCTTCTCCAACTAATCAATATGGTCCTTGGACAATAATTGTGGTGGCGCTGAGGATGTCATGGGAAACTCTTCCACTGATGACCATTGTTGAATATAGGTTGTCAAATCATTCACCTATGCATTTAGTTCCTCCTTGGAAATCTTATCCTTATGCATCTGATGCATGATGGTGGCAACAGACCCTTGGAGGTGATCAATTTTCTGCTCTCGTGTGGTAGTTCCTAGATCAAGGGTGGAGATTTTATAGCTTACCCCCTCTTCATCCACCACTGGGGTGGCTATTTACACGGTTCTAGATCTAGAGGCATCCATTGTTAGTTGAGATATGACCTTAGGTTTTCTCTCTTTCTTTGTGCTTATCTGGGCTCGGGCCAAGATGGCCTCTAGCCTTGCCCTCAGATCCTTTGAGCTTGGGGTTTTCTTTTCCAATTGTTTCTCAAGCCAATCGGGCATTTGAGATTCTCCCCTTGGTGATTCGTGACCGCCTTCTTCCTCACGAGTGTGTTCAATCTCCATTACCTTGTCACCTGAAGCTTCTTATTTTGTCGTTCCTTCCTCCTCATCGGAATCTTGAATGAATACAGTCTCTTTCTGTGGGGACTTGGAGGTAGCGTGCTCTTTGGGGCTTTCTTCCCCTTCAACAGTTTTCTTTTCTTCTTCTTCATCATGCTCATATTCTTCGGGTTGCAACGTTCCCAGGCTCTTGTGTTGTTCCTCCTCTTGGGGTTTGTCTTCTTCTTTCTTTTCCTCTTGCTCATGTTGGGGTGGCATATCTTCTTGTTCTTTCTTTTCTCTCTCTTCTTGCTCCTCTAAGAGAGGTATTTCTTCATCATGTTTGGTGCTTTTGCCATGCTCCCCAATTGGAGGTTCAATATTTTCCTCCATTTCCTCTTCTTCATTATTTTCTTCCTTAGAAGGTTGCTTTTCTACCTCCTCTCCGACATTCTTTAACTATTGAGCTAACTCCTCCTCAAGGTCCGTATCAAAGGTTTCCACAATATATTTGGTTCCAACGTCTTCTTCATCACCCTTAGAGGATTCTGTCTCTTCACCCTTACGCACCACCTCATTAATTGGGAGGTGTTGGAACTCAAGATGCTCATGGTAGTCATCTGCTTCCTCCTCAATCTCCTTTGTGGCTTCCTTCTCTCCTCTTTCTAGCTCCTCAGATAGTTCCATTGTGGCCTTCATTTCTGGTGGCTCAGTTGGAGGAGTGGAGGCAAGAATATTAGCAAGAATTTGTGCCAAGGCAGCCTAAATAGTTGGCTTCATCAACACTCCTGTCAGCTCTGTGGGAATATTCTACATATGTTGGGAGAAGGCCTCTGGGAGTGAGAGTGTAGGCATTGACATAGTTGTTGTTGCTAGGGGAAGTGATGTTGTTGAAGACATGGAAGCAAAACAAAGCAGAGAGGTGGTGGCAGAAGAAGATTCTATTACCATTACTTGTGTCTTGGGTGGAGTGGAGGAAAAGTGAACTGAGATGTGCACCGTAGGTGGGGAAGTAGCAACCATTTCCTGAGAGGCAGTAGTAGTAGCAACATCAGTGGCAATAGTGGTTGCAAGGGTGGAGGCAGCAGGTGGAGACTTTGGTTGCTCGAGCTCTACTTCTTCTCCTTCGTGGAGAGGGTCCTCCTGAATGGTGTCAAGACCTCTTGATGTCTTTTGTCTCTTGGAGGATTCACCCTCCGGAGCTTTTCTTGAGTATACTTTAGGCTTGGGCTGACCTTCAGCCGTTTCTTTCCTCTTCCTTGATTTGGTGGCTAGAGGAGACCTTGAGGTCTCTCTAGCAGCTGTCCCACTCTCATTTTCACTTGCTGGCTCATCCTCGAGCTCCTCATAGGTCAAAGTGACCCCTTGCTACTTTAATTGGGAAATTTTCCCATCAATCCATTCTTTTGTTCTAGCCTCAACAGTCTTGGTCAGAATATTGAGGTCATCAACCTCTTGCTCATCCCAGTAAATCAGTGGCAATGGTAGGTTGGCAACTGCATTATACCGAGGATCCATCACCGTGTTTTAATCTTCTACTACCTGATCCGGTATGGGGAACAATTTGACCCTCTTCACAAAATACGCAGTCATGCGCATATAGTGCCTCATTCTCACTTCATTATGATCTTTGCAATTAGCCCAAAAATCTTCAATAGTATGTAAATGGGCATTTTTAGCCGCGACCATCTTCTTCATTTTACCATAAGGGTCCATTCGCGGTCGGGAAGTGTGGAACCTCAAGTGATACTCCATGAGCTCTTTGTCTGAATTGTCGACACATTGGGATGTGTGGAGTTCATATAGCCCTTGGCTGAAAGAGAGGGGATAAGGGATCCCTGCCTTATGATTTCTGCTCAATAGGGTGTGTGTATGTTGCAGTTGTCGAGAGAGTTCTAACAATATTATCTAGTCATTTAGATACCAGGGCAACTTGTGCGGTTTCTCTAAAAATCCTTTAGCTCAGATATATGTAAACTTTCAAAATTGAATGAATAAGAAGGAAAAATGGTGGAGGAAGGCATTCGCACAATGGGAGACTCTTCTTTCAAAGTCACCCCCAAGCAATCTAATGATATGACTTATGAAAGCATCATTGAACCTGCAATAATCCCTCTTAAAGTTTCTGAATTGCAATTGAGGGTTCTTGTCATAAACCTTCAAATCTCTGCCTGGTTCCTCATCAGGAGCTTGGAACAAGCCTTTGTATTGTGTCTTGTCAGCTAGTAAGTAGACAAGGTACGAAGTCATGTAGAAGCGTGAGGTCTTCTTTACAGCCATAAATTGCTCGTGGAAGCAATCACTAATTATTCTTGCCTAGTAGAACTTAGTTTTACCCCGAAGGATCTCTACCATGAAATATACCATCCAATCCTAGAAGTAGGCCGTAGTTGGGAGACCCATGACTCTACTCAGTAAGGTCACCAAGTCATGGTAGTCCTCATAAAAGTCACTGCGGAAGAGCTCCTGGGGCACCTTAGCTGCACTGCCCCTCTTTTCTTTCAACCAGTATTGGTTGATAAGCCTTTTGCATTTGAGAGGGTCTTCATCCCACATTGCCTTGACATCCTCTATGGATGCTTCCTCCATCTCTTTGAAGGTAGGGATATGAAAATTCTTTATTATTAACTTGGAAGACATGTCGGCCAAAACATTTCCATCTCTCTCCACAATGGTTCTGGTTTCTGGCTGATATGCCTCCCTACAAGCCATCACTAGTTCAGGGGAAATAAGAGTGGGAGGGAAGCCTGCAACTTTGGCCAACCCACTACTTCTGATCCTTCTCACACTTTCGGTTGTAGGGTTGATCTAGACTCTCTGCTTGAATCCATCGATGTCTACATGTCTGATGTTTGTGTCTGAGACCTCCTTCCAGGCCGAGGTGACCTTAGAGTTGAGAGGTTCCCCTTGGAACTTGTATTTCATCTAGTCCGTGTCTTCTTTTCCACAGGGTGCTTTGGCTATTTTCTTTTCTTTGTCCTTCTCCACGGCCACCTCTGATGTCCTACAACTGGTTCCATAAATCCTATGGGCGAGAGAGAGAGGTAAGCATATTCAAGCATAAAAATACAGGAAAGTTAGCCAAAATTCTGCAAAACGTTAGTAGATTGGATAATTCATCATTTAAGTATCCTAGCATTTCTCCCAGATTAACATTAAATTTTTGCAGGAGGAAGTTTGAGCAATTCGGGTCCAGGGGATCAGACTTCCTTAGGCAGATGCCAGTTCTAGAGCAGCTGCAGGAGGGACAACAATCAAGGCACGACGGTCCGCCTGTCTCGACCCACCTTAAGATGTAGTCTATTTGTGGGGTCCATCAAGGAGGTTTCCCTATTTGGCATGTGGGTCAAAGTCATTTTGATGATTGGGAGGCATTAAGATCACCCTTTGGACAAACGAAATCAGAAGGAAGCTTTGTTGTTTGATGTCTGCTGTTGAAAATGACTCTAGCAAGACGATGTCCCGAGGGCATAGTTTTGTCGGGCGGGACCCGTGGCTCTAGAGGGCGGTAGCATCAATTCCCTTGTTGCTTAGGCATTTTGGGTCGGAAGGGACGGGAGGACGTCGGGTTGCAACCATTCATAAATGACAAAAGTCAAACAAAGTTCCGATGGCAGCAGCCCGCGGCATCGGGTCCGCAGAAGGCACAACACTTGGTTATTTTGCTGAATTCGGGCAGAAGTGGCAAGTTTGGAACCCACAACGTGGAAATCTCAAAAGGAAAGGTCATTGGGAGCGGCAGGCCATCGACGGCGGCCCGCAGACAGGAGTCTGTGTGGTGAGCCCCGTAAAAGACACTTAATCATTTCAAAAGCTCAGGGGACAAACGATAATGAGGACATCGAAACTTGACTGTCGGGAGGACGTGAGCTCTTTGTTGTCAAGGATGGTCATTTTAAATGGCGGCAAAGAGGGAGTGGCGTCCCGCGAAGGCCAGCCCACGAGAGTAACTTCTTTGATTTTTAGGTCAAAATGATGGAATAGGCTGTGAAACCTAGCGAGTGGAGGGACAAGGCATGAAGGTTGCTCAAAACATAAAAGCCAAGACGAAATCCCGCTGACGGAAGCTCGCGAGGTGGGACCCACGACGAGCTTGTGAACGAAGATATTTTTCCAAGTTTAGCTTGATGGGCCATCACTAGAGTGGAATCTGCAGGCTGGAAGACCGTGATCAGATTGTTGTTAGAAACAACGTGGCTCGGGGGTCGCTCTACGGAGAAAACCCGAGAAGGCAGACCCGGGGAAGGCGATGGACCCTTTGCTTCACATTCATGGATTCGTTTAAGTTTGAGACAACTAGGATGAAGGGGATTTCCGCAATGGTGGACCCAGGGGGTGGTGAACGTCGTATCAAGTTGTTAAATGGTTTTGAAGGCAAGCAAACGACAAAGGTGTAGCTGTGTGCCCGCGAAGGGTGAAGGTCCTGGCTCAAGAATGGCCATGGGAAGTTGAAGTCCCGCAAGCTACACATTAGTCAGTTTCAAAGTTTATCAAAATTCTAACTGATGGGCTTTGTTTTCCAGGAGTCACTTTAGGTAGATTCACAATTTTCCTTTTAAGATTTAGCCATTTTATGTAAAAATTGACAAAAACACGAAATAGGGTGCGCGGCAGAAAACTAACCTAAAAGACCCAATAAAGATGAACGATCAAGCAGTTAGCAGAGGTCTCGAACCAAAAAACACACTTGGTAGGCACAGCGGTGGCATTTGCAGAGGGCTCTAACTCATTTTGAACAAACTGGAGAATGAAAATGACAGTTCAGAGCCTACTATTTATAGACATTCCCTCATTAAATTCGCCTCACAAATGCGGGTATGATGGGTCAGAAGGTTGGTGAGGAAAGGCCACTCTGAACTGCGACAGGGTGATGGAAGCCTAAGAGGGGCGGCCTGATAGGGAAAACTCGATGGGATCATGGGACACCAGCTTCGAAAAGCTAAGGAAAACAACCAATGGGATCCCGCAAAGATCCAAAGCCTTTGAAAATTTGAGGGGGAAAAAAGATGGTCACTTCAAGATGAAGTATCTAAGGCTCGCTGACCACTTAGAGCACTAAAATAGGGGGCACGCAAAGCGAGGTGACAACAAAAGTGACCTGACGAGGTGAATTAAAGAGAGGGTCCCCTTTTCGAACGTGGCGTGTGTGCTAGGGGCACAACAGTCAACACCTTTCTTAGGTAGATACACTTTGTCGATAGGGAACTATTTTCTTGGGTGGATACGTATTGTTCTTGGGCGGATCCACTCTCCATACAATATCCTAAAATAAAATCCTTCCTATCATGGATAGCTAGTGTCCTCTTGAGTCCAAAACTGTAATCCAATCATTTTCCTCTCCATATCCATCTCCAAACTATCTCTTTCATTTCATCAACCACCATTAACCTATCCAAAACATCATCCCCTTTGAGCGAGGTTTCAGTTAAACCCATTCTATCGACATCCAAATCATCCCCAATCCAAAAATCCAACCTTGGATACTTAATCTAGATCCTACATCCTAAATCAATCCATCACAATGTTTTCTTGGGAACTTATCCTATCTCAAGTTAGTAGTCCTTCATTCAAGCTATTTCACCTTGAGACAAAGGTATAGTTTACATCGATATCTTCTCTTGCTCGAGAACTTAGCTTATCTCAAGTAAGAAATCCATTCAATTAGAATTTGACATAGGATCTCAATCATAGTTGAGAGGATACTATCATCCATCCACCCAACAATCACCTCATTTGGTTAGTTGCATCCTTGAACATTAGGAGTCCCTCCCACCATGCCTTCTAAATCATCCTAATCTAAGCTTGAATTGGATCCTAAATTTGAGATTAATCTCAATCCCAACCCGATACATCCACATCCAAGATTTTTTGATATCAAAAAAATCTTAAGATCCCCTCTTCCACATTCTTCTAATGGCACTATATCTCAATGCATCTACAAAAGAGAAATTGCATGCAAAATATGCTCAAAATATCCAAATAGGATAAAATGCTAGAAATACATGTAGAACAACCTAAAACAAGTCATCCCACACAAATAGAAAGTTTCCAAGAGCTAAAATGTCCAAGTAATTCACTAGAATGTGAAAACACAAAAAACTAAATAAAATATACTTGGAGAAAAATATGGAAAATTTGCATATTTTTTTGTGAAGATCTCTGAAAGACCATCCTAACACTATTGGAATCGCAAAAAGTAAAGAAACAAGTCAAAAATTGTGAGCTCGAGAGTGAAAACAACACCTCTAACTTTGATAGGCAATAAAATGTACCAGCAGCAAAATATGAGAAAAAACCAACACCATTGGATAGTTCTCAGAACCATATTTTCGATGAAATCTTGTTTGCCCAATTTTGATAACTGGGTAAAAAGTTAGATCACAATTTTCCCAAGCATCCTTATTTGCAAAAAACCAATTTTTTTAGCCCCCTCACCCATGCAACCCTAGGGTGGATTTATTTTTTATTTTTAAATATTTTAAAAATTATTAGCTCCCTATCACTGGCTGAGTGGTGAATAGGTGGTCAACTGCTAGTGGCACTGACATTGAAGCTACTAGTGGTTAGCAGCTAAGTTGTTTCCAACGATCAATGACCATTGTGTAGGTCAACAGTCTACTGACCATGGTGCTAGAACTTCCAATTAGTAGCAAGTGCTCCACCCATTACTTACAGTGCCAATTTATATTTTTAATATTTAAAAAAAAAAATCCATACATTGACCTTTTGGGGGCCGTACAACCTCTAAAAGAAAAGAATTTCCTGAGAAGCTCCTGTAACCAAAATTGGGAAAATTTATAGTCAAAATTTGTCGAATCAACCTATTAAACGCAATGGTGAGGTCCTTTTCACACCAAAATGCACCAAAAACTCCAAAATTTATATAAAAAATAATGAAGATTCTAGATTTGAAGCCTTATAACCCTAGTTGAAGAAAAAACTCTCAAAATTTGAGAAGGGGTTCGTTGAATCCATGCTCTAGTACTATTTTACAATTTGAATAACATGAGATGCAAAATCACACAACGAACAAAACACCTTCCATGCAAGAGCTCTGCAAAACAATGATATGCTATACCTCAACAAGAAATACTTATAAAATGAACCTCAAGAGTCTTCAAGGAGAACAAGAGAATAATACAATGATGGTGAGTGGTTTATAGGAGAAAATAGAAATGATAAAAGGATTAGATCATGAAAAGTGTCAACATCGTATGTGATGAGACTGGATAATCTAATAAAATCTCACTCTAGTTAATAGAAAAAAACACTCCTAAGTTTTTAATAAAAGAGGGGTAAAATTTTTATTCAGGAAACATATCAAGGAATACAAAGTAAGGCCCAAGTCCAACATAGGAAAACCCAAACCAAATAAAAGAACCAAACCCATAGAGGGTACAATTACACAACTTTTTCCTCCATAATTAACCTATCCAACATCTCCTTATAATCTGGCCTCAAGAGGCCCCAATCATCCATATCCCATCCACCTGGGTTCTCAGAATCCCACTTTGCCAAGCAATCAAATGCCTTGTCTCATTCCTTCAAAATACGATAGAAAGAAATATGATCCAACAAGGAGCACAACTTAAGGATCTGTCTCACCACCCCAACTAATTACCAATTAGCCACCTCTAGATGACGAGTATTCAACATGTCAATCACAATCTAAGAGTTAGATTCACAAACAATCCTTTTCCAACCAAGAGAGCATCCTTTTTCTACAACACAAAGAATAGCTATAGCCTCCATAAGGTTATTAGAGTGACGACCCTTATAGGAAGAGAAGAAGAACACAACATTTCCACTGTTATCCCTACCAACACCACCAATTCCTGCATGTCCAAGATTCCCTTTAGAAGAACCATCAGTATTAACTATTAAAACTCCCTTAGGAGGAGGGAGCCACCTTCCTTCTCTATTGATTTTATGTTTGACTTGCCTTAATATCCTTCTAGAAAATGGGCTAGCTCCATTTCTAGCAAGATTTAGATTCCTTATCACAGCTAGATCACTAGGATCCACATGTCCAATAACATCACATTTGGCAAGAATAGTTTCCTGAGGTCTGCAAACAATTCTTCTCCATAGAAGAGCACTTATCAATTCTGAATCTTGAAAGATCCTTCTATTCCTTTCCAACCATATATTCCAAATGATAAAAGTTGGGCCAAGATACCAAGCAACCTGCAAAAAGGAAGCTTTTGCTAGAGAACAACCTAGGCTATCCCAAAACTCCACTAAAGAAGTAGCATGAAAACAAGCATGATTCCACGCTTCCCACCATAAATGCCAGATCTCTCTAGTGTAAGAGAACTGAAAAAAAAGATGGGAGACACTTTCTTCACTCTTTTTACAAAGAGCACACCTAGACGGGCCATGAAAACCTCTCTTCCTTAATTTCTCCCAAGTGAGACATCTACTTTGAGCAACCAACCAAAGAAAAAAAGTTACACTTGGGCCAAGAGAAACAATTCCAAACCTGTTTCCACCAAGGCACACCATCTCCACTATACAACTTCTTGTCCAACTCCTGGTAACCAGAAGCAACTATAATATTTCCCTTCGGGTTAGGGCCCCAAGCCAGAACATCTCTATCCTAAAGAGAGTTACAAAATCTATTAGCTAAAATCTCAGCTAACACCTGACGATTCTCTTTAGTACCACCACGTGGCCATTCCTGAGGATGTTTCCAACAAGTCACTTGAACATGCCCCTTAGAAATAATAGCTTTAAAATAAGCTACTTTACTCCAACCGGCTACAACAAAAATGTCACAAAGAGGTTGAAGGTGAGGGAACTGAGAGATAATCGGGGGATGTCCATCCCAAGAATCATACCAAAATCTAGCTTCCAATCCTCTATTACAGATCCAAAAAAGCCCACCTTTGATGAGTTTTTCCCCTTTTTTGAGAGTGTCCCAAATCATGGAGCCCTCCCCAATAGGTTGCAGCAAGGAACATCCAAACTATCAATATCTCTGAGGTACTTATGAGTAATGATTCTAGCCCAATCTTGATCCTGACAAGTACACCATCTCCAATATAACTTGGCTACAAGTACCTGACCCATTAAGTCAACAAGCCTAAGACCAATACCCCCTCTTTCTTTGGTCTACAAACATAATCCCATCTTACCAGACTCCACTTGGAAGAAAGGAAAATACCGAAACAAAGAAATTGACGAGAGAGGGCATCAAATTCTTTCACAAAACTAGAAGGAGCAACTTGCCCAAAACATCTGTAAATAGGCAGAGCATGAACAACTGACTTCAACAAAGTTACTCTTCTCGTAGATGAGAGCCATCTACAAGTCTAGTGGCTAACCCTCTTACAAAACTTGTCAAGAATTTCCTACCAAAACTCCTGTTATGCCTTGCATAACCACCCCATTTTATTCTGAAACAAAATGGGTCCCCCCTTTCTTTTTGCTTTAGTCATCTTTCGTTGTTTGTTTGGGTCTTAGGAGTTCTCTTGCTTTCCTCCTAATTTTGTCTTTCGTTCTGTCTGATCTGGTTTTGCCTCAGCCAGAGTTGGGTTTCTTTTTTGAAAATTGAATCAAATGATGAAAAATGATATATTTTATATGCTTTTAAGGACTAATGGGGACATTGTTGTGCATGATTAAATCATACACACGATGATATTTCTCAAGGAAGTCAGTTAGGAAGCATACCTCAATCAAGTTTGGCATAAAACTCCTGATGAAGAAATTCCTTGAGACTCTCCTATTGTCTTTCCGACTAGCAGTGTGGTTCTATTCATTTGAAATATACCGGTCGGCCAGACATTTTAATCGCCATGGGTTTTTATATATCTCTTTGCTTGGGAAGAAGTCTCGCCGACTGTTGTGCACAAGGCTAGCGTCGCCGAAAGAATTTGGGTTCAGGGAGAAGTCTTCCCGACTGATGGAGCTCTCGGCAAAAGGCTGTGGCTTCGGGGTAAGGTCTCACTTACGAGGTGAGGTCTCACCAAAGTGGGCTTGGTCTCGGCATAACCTCTCGCCGACCAAGTGAAGTCTCACGAAAAGGTTTGAGTTTGGCATAAGGGGTTTTCTTCGAGGTAATGTCTCCCCGACATGCTGAATGTATCGCCGAAGGTAATGCCTTCGGTGTAATCTCTCGCTAACTGCTGGAGGTGTCAACGAAAGAAGGGTTGCTAGGGGGGAAGTCTTCCCGACTCATCAGAGTCTGCCAAAAGGTGAGGGATTCACTATAACGTCTTGCTGACCATTGGGAGTCTCACCGAAAGAGGTTACATTTGGGAAAAGGGAAGTCTCATCGGTATAAACTCTGGCCGACAGGATGGGGTCTCCCCAAAATGAAATGAGCTCACCGAAAGGAGGCATCATCGCTATGAGGTATGGCCGAATGATCGTGGTCTCGCTGACAAAAGGGGGCGATCTGTGTGAAGTCTTCCCAACCAGTGGGAGTCTCACTGAGATGCAAGGGTTTGAGCTCGGGAAGAATGGAAGGTGCCAGTGTAATGTCTTACCGACGAACGGTGGTCTCTCCGAAGGAAGTTGAGCTTGGCATGATATCTCGCTGATGATGGTATGTCTCGCCAAAGGTCTTGTGGCTTCACTACGATATCTTGCCGACTGAGAGAGTCTTGCCAATAGGGATGGACTTGCCAATGGAAAGGGATATCGGTATGACTAATGGGAACCCACTGTTACCTCCTGCCGACTGAACGATGTCTTGCTGAATGTGGATGTTTTTCCAATGGAGGAGCACAATAGTAGGACTCCTAAGGAATCACTATGATGTCTGGCCGATAACAACTATCTTGCCGATGGTTTTTGTGATATCGATATAACTTTTGTATTCAATATGAGGTCTCACCGACAGTTGTATGCTATGTCGATGTTGCTGTAGAGTATAATCGCATCGGGGAGACATGACAAGTGTCTCACCAACGTGCGATTATGTTTGAGTAGCCTTTGACCGCCTAGAAAGCCTAAGTGGCATGTGTTCAGCCAATCAGAGAAAGTTGAGGGAGAACCATTGAATGTTTGACTGATTGACTACCCCTGTGAAGAAGATCAACAGAATGTGCGCGACATGGATCTGCTCTATGAATAAAGCGATGGATCAGTTCAGTATCCAGGGGTGTCATCTGTGAAGATCTAGGGGGAAAATCTAATGTTGCTTCCAGAGGACAATCAACTTACAGAAAGATCTAGAGCAACAAGAAAGCTCAAAGGAAGAAAAGAGCCACGAGTCTCAGGGACAGTTGTGGTGTCTACTAGCAAAGGAAGATCAACATTTATGATAATGCTGCATTCAAAGCAGCTCTGCAAGGAAGTTCGAGGGCAGACACGGAGGCCAAAATTTATCGTGATGGTTCCAAAGATCTAAGGGCTACTCCTGAGGGTGATCCTTCACCGACATGGATAGGGGGATTCACGTTGAATGCATTAACTTTATTCCAAAAAGATCTGAGGGCCGACCCTCCTGTAACCAACTGATATTTTTGTAAACCCTAAAAACAGGGGCCAACACATTCTTTTTGGCACATTCTGTATATATGGCATTTTTTCCTCTTTGTAACGAGTAGTAGAGAAAAAGGAGGTAAAGAAGTAGAACAGTAGGAGTTTTCTAAGAAGTAGGAAAATAGGAATTTTCTGAAAGTAGAAAAACTTAAGAGTAGAATAGGAGTTAGATTCGACAGAAGGCAGTAATGTATCCTTCTAGTTCTCTTAGTATAGATGGAAACAATCTAAAGAGATAGGTTTTCTGTACACTGGTGATTGTGCCAAATTTGTAAATGTTGCTTATCTATTTCACCAACAGTAGAAGCAACCAGATTTAAATCTACTTCATATTGTGTTTCAGAATGGTATTTATCTTGGGTTAATCATTCGATTTGAGAAGCTCTCAAGGAATGAAATCTTATTTTATGTTTTGTCTAAATAGTGATTTACAATCTGTTGTTGGAATTAGCACTGTGAATGAATGAAACTGTGTGTTAATCACAAGTTAATTTGGTTATGTAGTTTTAGTTAGGAATTCCTTGAAAGGTAACAAGTCTGGTTAAGTTGGATGAATTATTATTCTCTTGGGTTCCAAAGCTTTGATCTATCTTTTTCTATTTCTTTAAAAACCCTGGTTAAAGTAGGTTTAAATTCATGTTTGATCTTATAACAATCTAGAAGCTCAACACCAGTAGGCCCCTTGAACATTATAGTTCACATCAACCATTGAGTGAAATCAGCACAGTCGAGAACCGATTACCAAGACCTTGGGAGTTAGGTATCCATGTGTTATTCTTTCTCTTTCAGGAGAGCAGAATAGTAATATTCTATTTACTGTTGTTGTGCTATTCAGACCCATCAACAAAAATTGGTGCTAGAGGGAGGGTCCCCTTTGAGTAATTTTGGATTTTTGTGAGTTGGAGTGGGTCAGATCTTGGAAAACCCAGCTCTAATGGGTAGCCCTTTGTATACACCGAGACTTGTCCATGAAATCCCTGGTCATCTATATGATAGGCTTCCTTTATTTTTCCCTAACAGTGGGAAAAATGCTTCTGAACATGTCGAAACTTGCAGGCGTATATTCATTTTTCTCTAGATTTAGCATCAGGATATCATCTGCCAGTTATTTGTCAAAACACTTCAAGGTACAGCGAGGCAATGGTATGATAATCTGCCACCAAATTCTGTTTGTTCATGGATAGAATTTAAAATCTTATTTTTAGATTAGTTTGATCCTCATGCACATGCACTACACCCATTACATGAATTTGCAACTACAAAAAGGATACCATTAGAACACATTTATCAATTTAATCACAGATTTTTGTTTATGTATCAAAGGGTTCAATCTTTAGATTTGGTTGTTGATGATCATATACTGATAGAACATTATTATTGGGGTTTAAACCTTTCATTTACAACCAAAGTCAGACGTTTTGGTGAGGCTACATCCTTGCATGATGCATTGAGCAAAGCTCTCTTATTGGCACAATTTGGACATGACACTAGAAATTCAGATAGCCAAACTGAGGGTTAGAATCCTCTTGTGCTTGCAAATTGCCATCATCTGCAACCTTATGTCACTTCACCCACCATCCCTACCCAAGTGCAATCATTCTCACCAAGCAGCTACAACCTTCCTAAGGTTCCAAGCACCACATGCCCCAGCACCTCGTATCAGGTCAATCGCAAACAAGACCACTAGGAGAACTTATCTTTGCAAAATCCAATCATAGAGTTAAGTACTCCACTTGGCAATGACGTTGTGACCATATCATCTCTTTTCAGTCATATTCCAAAGCATAGTCCATTACATCACAATGAAGTAGATGAAACATTTGATGAGCCAGAATATAATTTTGATGACTTGTTTGGTAAAAAGCATGAAATCGATGTAAATTTAGAGCATAATGGAAATCTTAAGATAGAATATAGCTTTGTTGAAAATTTTAGTACTAACGATGGCTTTGAAGGAGATGAGGTTTTAACACGAGATTGTTGTCATGAGAAATCAACAATTCCTTCCAATGATTTGAACAACTCTTCTGATCAAGATGAGGATCAGGGTGATGAGGGATGGACAAGGGAACATGGTTCGTGTTAGATTGATATCCCTCGTATGCAAAATCAAATAAGGGAGAAACTAGAAGAGCTGGGAGATCTGAAACTATCAGAACTTGTTGGGCCAAGTGGATGTAGGATACATCGAACTAATCAACACTCTCATATGGATTTCCACGTCTTCCTAGGAAGGATGGAGTTGTATTTCAAGCAACTGATCACGAGAGAAGGAATACTTATGGAAGATCCTGGAGTACGTATCCTGTCGATTTGGAAGATGAAACAACTAGCATGCATAAAAATGATAATGCCGTCCTTCGAAATGATGAGAACAACTATGAGAACATGTTGAGCTCTTCCCCATCATCTAATGAACTTGATCCTTGCACCAAGATGTATCCAACAACTACGGAAGCTTCTTTACCTTGTGAAGATCCGCTTGATGTGGAAAATGGATTCATCGATGCATTCATAGGTTCTTTCATGATGACCAGTAAGGGAGAAACACCCTTTAATGAGTTAACACAAGAAAACAACTCTGCTGATTTGAATAATGAACATATAGAAACTGAGAACAACATGATTACGAATGAGGCTACAAATGGATCTCATGGTGAAGGACACAAAGTTGAGTGTCAAATTGTTTCTTCAAAGGAGACAGATCAAATGAATGTTCAAGTTATTCAAGGGTTGCCTGATAATAATTCAGATCATACTCACCCTTGTCAGGAAAATAAATTGGATCTCGATGCTAAACAAGATACTAGCATTGATGAAATTAGTGGTTGGTTACAACAAGGAGTGAACGAATGGCGACTCCAAATAATATCAAAATAATATCAAGAAAGTGACCAAGAGGTTATCTCATAAGTTGAATCTCTTCAATATGACGAAGAGAATGAGACAAGGGAGTATTTTCTTGATTTTGATTCTGTTTACTCAAATGTGTTGTTTGAAGAAATTCCTTGCTTAGCATCCACTAATGAATTTGATCTTAATACTGATAAATTTGATGTTGAATGGCATGTTCTTGTTGATGTGTAGGAATATGAATTGAGAAAGTGTTTTCCTGGCTTTGACTCCGTGCATTCAAATGAGTTCGAAGGAAATACTTGTTCACCATGTACCAGTATCCCTGACATCAATGGTGATAAGCTGGATGTAGATTATCAAACCCTTGAGGGTGACATGTTTCAAGAGAGTGTTGAAAGTAAGACTTCATCTCAAGAAATCCAAAAAAAATTTGACTCTCTACCCGAGATGAATACAGAGATGCTGGTTAGTGAATATCCCAGCTGCAAGACAGACCTTGCTTCAGTGGTGTTCCCTGAGCTGAGACCTCGAGAGAAGGAGTTCATGCAACACAAGTCGACATCAGTAATTAGAAATCTTCTGAATCAGGTGGTAGCCTTTCATTATCCTCTGTGTTTCAATGATTTTTAGTTTGATTATGGCGTTGGGGATAGTAAAAAGTGTTTGTGGGTAAATCATGACAAAATTGAGAACCCACAACTGATAATATTTCAAGCTTTATACCCTCAGAACGAACTTATTGCACATAAACTTCATATTTCTGAGTATAAAGATAAATTTGCTAGGTTTAGAACTGTGCCTAGTAAGCTAAGATTGCTACACATAATGAAAAATCAGTCAAGTCAATGTACAAATTTTTACAGTTTTGTGTTTGTAAAGCTTTGCTTTGGAGTTAGTTTAGGATTAGGATTGGTTAGTGTTGGTTTTTGGTTTAGTTAGTTTTCTTTTTGTTCTGTTGTTTTCCTTTTCCCGTGTCCTCTTGTTTTTTCTGTTTGTAAATAGTTTGTTGGTTTTTTCTGTTTGTAAATAGTTTTTTTGTTTCCCGTTTGTAAATAGTTTTTTTGTTTGTTCATTTTTTCTTTCTTTTGTTCTGTTCGCTTCCTTTGTTGTTTTATGTCTTTCTTGTTTAGTTCTTTGGGGTTTCTCTGTTCTTTCCATCTTGAAATGATGGGTTGTTATCTGAAGTATACTTTGGTTATTAGGAGAGGAGTGGTTTAGATATTTTCAGGTTTTCTGATTGGACGATTTTGTCCTAAATTCATTGTTTTATGCCCATTGTCAATAAGAGTTGTGGAAAGTCTTGAAAACAAGGTGCAAAGTAAACAATCTTCATTAACTACCTCTGAATCTGTCACAAATCATCAAGATCATCTCCTTTGGTAATGGTATATTTATCTTAGGACGATAGTGTTGTAAGATTTGAGTGAAAAATCTGATCCCCCAAATGTTGTTATAAGGTCCATGGTAGTTTTCAACCCAGAACAGATGTTTAACATCTGACATATTAAAAAATAAAAATGAATGAAATATCTGAAACTCCAAGAGAAAAGAAAAGAAAAGAGAATTATCTAAAAGAAAGGAGGACTCAATATGAATGGGTGATTCTAGTATCTCTACTGAGGCTATGGACGCCTGACTGGCAATAGAGCAATGTTGTGAGAAAGCTAGAGGAACCTCCGTCGGGGCTATGGACGCCTGACTAGCAGCAGAGCAATGCCCAGGATATCATTGCACAACAGCTAAAGGGAATCAACTCATGTAGTTCAAATCTTTCACATTGTTGTTCAAAAGATGAGGAAAATTTTATAAAAGGGTGATGCACCATCAAGCACACACATAGATTCAGGGGTAGCCACTGTTGATTTACATTTGAGATTCTAGCTCAACCTTGGTTGTTAAAACTGACCCAACTGGAGTTGTGATGTTCATAAACTAGGAGTTCTGGGTAGCTGAATCCTTCAGTTTCTTGAAAATGGTTAAACCATTTTCCCAGCCGAGTCGCCATTTGTTATGCCTTGCATAACCACCCCATTTATTCTGGAACAAAATGGGTCCCCCTTTTCTTTTTCCTTTCGTCATCTTTCATTGTTTGTTTGGGTCTTAGGAGTTCTCTTGCTTTCCTCCTAAGTCTATCTTTTGTTTTGTCTGATCTGGTTCTGCCTCAACTAGAGTTGGGTTTCTTTTTGAAAATTGAATCAAATGATGAAAAATGATATATTTTATATGCTTTTGAGGACTAATGGGGACATTGTTGTGCAGGGTTAAATCATACACCCAAAGATATTTCTCAAGGAAGTCAGTTAGGAAGCATACCTCAATCAAGTTTGGCATAAAACTCCTGATGAAGAAATTCGCTGAGACCCTCCTATTGTCTTGCTGACTAGCAGTGTGGTTCTATTCATTTGAAATATACTAGTTGGCCAGACATTTTAATCGCCATGGGTTTTTATATATCTCTCCGCTTGGGAAGAAGTCTCACTGACCGTTGTGCACAAGGCTAGCGTCGCTGAAAGAATTTGGGCTCGGGGAGAAGTCTTCCTGACTGATGGAGCTCTTAGTGAAAGGTTGTGGCTTCGGGGTAAGGTCTCACTGATGGGGTGAGGTCTCGCCGAAGTGGGCTTGGTCTCGGCGTAACCTCTCGCCGACCAAGCGAAGTCTCACAGAAAAGGTTTGAGTTTGGCATAAGGGGTTTGCTTCGGGGTAATATCTCCCCAACATGCTGAATGTCTGGCTGAAGGTAATGCCTTCAGTTTAATCTCTCGCCGACTGCTGGAGGTCTCGGCGAAAGAAGGGTTGCTCGGGGAGAAGTCTTCCCGACTCGTTGGAGTCTCGCCGAAAGGTGGGGTCCTCGCTGTAACGTCTTGCCGACCGCTGAGAGTCTCGCTGAAAGAGGTTACATTCGAGAAAAGGGGAGTCTCATCGGTATAACCTCTAGCCAACAAGATGGGGTCTCCCCGAGATGAAATGAGCTCGCCGAAAGGAGGCATCATCGCTATGCGGTCTAGCCGAATGATCGTGCTCTTGCCGACAAAAGGGGGGCTTGGTGTGAAGTCTTCTCAACCAGTGGGAGTCTCACCGAGATGCAAGGGTTCGAGCTCGAGAAGAATGGAAGGTGTCGGTGTAATGTCTTACCGACGAACGGTGGTCTCGCTGAAGGAAGTTGAGCTTAGCATGATATCTCGCCGATGATGGTATGTCTCTCCGAAGGTCTTGTGGCTTCGCTATGATATCTTACCAACTGAGAGTCTTGTCGATAGGGATGAACTTCCAATGGAAAGGGATATCGATATGACTAATGGGAACCCGCTATGACCTCCTGCCAATTGAATGGTGTCTTTCCGAATGCGGATATTTTTCTAATAGAGGAGCACAACGGTAGGACTCCTAAGGACTCGCTATGATGTCTGGCGATAACGATTGTCTCTCTGATGGTTTTTGTGATATCGATATAACTTTTGCATTCGATATGAGGTCTCACCGACAGTTGTATGCTATGTCGATGCTGCTGTAGAGTATAAGCGCATCGGGGAGACACGACAAGTGTCTCACTGACATGCGATTCTATTTGAGTAGCCTTTGACTGCCTGGAAAGCCTAAGTGGCATGTGTTCAACCAATCAAAGAAAGTCGAGGGTGAACCATTGATTGTTTGACTGATTGACTACCCCTGTGAAGAAGATCAACAAAATGTGTGCGGCATGGATCTGCTCTGTGAATAAAGCGATGGATCAGTTTGGTATCCAGGGGTGTCGTCTGTGAAGATCTAGGGGGGAAATCTGATAATGCTTCCAGAGGATGATCAACTTGCAAAAAGATCTAGAGCAACAAGAAAGACCAAAGGAAGAAAAGAGCCACGACTCTCAGGGACAGCTATGGTGTCTACTGGAAAAGGTAGATCAACATTTATGATAATGTTTCATTCAAAGCAACTCTGCAAGGAAGTTCGAGGGCAAACACGAAGGCCAGAAGTTATTGCGATGGTTCCAAATATCTAAGGGCTACTCCTGAGGGTGATCCTTCACTGACATGGATAGGGGGATTCACATTGAATCCATTAACTTTATTCCAAAAAGATATGAGGGCCGACCCTCATGTAACCAACTGATATTTTTGTAAACCCTAAAAATAGGGGCCATCTCATTCTTTTTGGCACATTCTATATATATGGAATTTTTGCCTCTTTGTAACGAGTAGTAGAGAAAAAGGAGGTAGAGAAGTAGAACAGTAGGAGTTTTCTAAGAAGTAGGAAAATAGGAATTTTCTGAAAGTAGAAAAACTTAAGAGTAGAATAGGAGTTAGATTCGACAGAAGGCAGTAATGTATCCTTCTAGTTCTCTTAGTATAGATGGAAACAATCTAAAGACATAGGTTTTCTGTACACTGGTGATTGTGCCAGATTTGTAAATGTTGCTTATATGTTTCACCAACAGTAGAAGCAACCAGATTTAAATCTACTTCATATTGTGTTTCAGAATGGTATTTATCTTGGGTTAATCATTCGATTTGAGAAGCTTTCAAGGAATGAAATCTTATTTTATGTTTTGTCTAAATAGTGATTTACAATCTGCTGTTGGAATTAGCACTGTGAATGAATGAAACTGTGTGTTAATCACAAGTAAATTTTGTTATGCAGTTTTAGTTAGGAATTCCTTGAAAGGTAACAAGTCTGGTTAAGTTGGATGAATTATTATTCTCTTCAGTTCCAAAGATTTGATCTATCTTTTTCTATTTCTTTAAAAACCCTGGTTAAAGTAGGTTTAAATTCATGTTTGATCTTATAACAATCTAGAAGCTCAACACCAACAGGCCCCTTGAACATTATAGTTCACATCAACCATTGAGTGAAATCAGCACAATTGAGAACCGATTACCAAGACCTTGGGCGTTAGGTATCCATGCGTTATTCTTTCTCTTTCAGGAGAGCAAAATAGTAATATTTTGTTTACTATTGTTGTTCTATTCATACCCATCAACAACTCCCTATGCTGAGATCCCATGCCAATTGGAATCCCAAGGTAGACCAAAGGAAGGGAACCAATAGGATATTTGAGAATCCAGGCAATCCTATTTTGAATAAGCCGAAGAGTGTTAAAGAAATAAATAAAAGACTTATTTTAATTAATTTTCTGCCCCGAGGCAGCCAAATATGTATCCAAACTTTTCCTAAATTCAACAGCTTTACTGATTTTGGCCCTTGCCATCAAAGCAATATCATCCACAAACTGCAAGTGAGAATAGGTAGGAAAATTCTCACACCAACTCTACCCTTGAATCAAGCCTTGTCTAACCTTGGATTTAATGAGTCTACCAAGCCCCTCAGCCATGATGATAAACAAATAAGGAGATAATGGGTATCCCTGTCGGAGACCCCTAGAGGCACTGAAAATCTCAGAAGGCTCCCCATTAACCAAAACTGAAAAGGAAGCAGAGGACACATGGCTCATGACCCAGCTAACCCACTCACTGCTAAATCCAAAAGCCCGAAGAACTTTCTGTAAAAAGATCCATTTGACTTTATCATAAGCCTTCGCCATGTCCAATTTGATAAACATGGATCTCTCCTTAGAAGTGACCATGGAATGAATAGCCTCCATGGCAATCACAATTCCATCAAGAATTTGTCTACCAGCAACAAAACCACCCTGCTCATTGCAAATAATAGTTTTGAGGCATAGCTTGAGTCTCTCAACAATAAGCTTAGTGATAATCTTATAGACCACATTACAAAGGGAAATTGGTCAGAACTAATCAAGACTACTCACATTCTCCTTTTTAGGAATAAGGGCCAAAAAGTAGAATTCATGGCTTTTAACATCTGTTTATTATTATGAGATTCTTGAACCACCTCTAGAAGGTCCCATTTGATAACTTCCCAAAAATCCTAGTAAAATTCAACCGGGAAGCCATCCGAACCTAGGGATTTTCCTTTCTTCATGTGGAAAACAATATTTTCCAATTCTTGCATCAAAATAGGACAAATAAGAGTCTCGTTCATTTCCCTAGACACAAGGGAAGGAATGCACTCTAGGATAGATACTTCTTCCTCCCTACCAGGAATAGAACCCTCCCTAAATAACACAGAGAAATACGGAGGAGCTTCCTGAGTGATGTCCCTCAAAGATACAAGTCAGTTCCCCTCTGAAGACACTAAGGGTGAAATGAGATTACTTTTTCTTCTCACCTTGACAAAATTATGAAAAAATGTAGTGTTCCTATCACCTTCCTGTAGCCAATCAATTCTAGACTTATGTTTCCAAAAGATCTCCTCACGGAGCTCCCATTCCTCTAGCTCCTTAAAAACCATAGCATCCTTATGACTCAGCTCCAAAGTAAGCCCCTGATCCATGATCATATGGGTAATAGAATTCAACTAGTCCTGGGAAGCCTGTTTGCTATGGTGTAGGTTCCCAAAACATTGCCTATTCCATCTCTTTAAATATATTTCACATGTTGCAATTTTTTAACAAAAGAGTGCATAGTTGTACCATGAGAGGGTTTCCCCTCAAACCACCATTCAGTTACCAAGTCCTTGAGGGAAGGGTCCCACAGCCACATGAGTTGAAACTTAAATGAGGGCTTTTTTGAAGCCCTAGAAGAAACCATAGATATTTTGATTGGCTAATTATCTGAACCTCTCCAGTCCAATATTTTAGAGCTAGTATTCCATCTATTTCCCATCTAGTAGCCAGAGACAAGGAATCTATCCAGTCTCTCAGAAATTTCCTCTGCTCCACTTCTTTTGTTATTCCAAGTAAACATGCCATTGTTTGGCTTCACATCAATCACATTCAAAAGCTCAATATTATCATTGAGAAGGGTAGTTGAGGGATCCATCCTAGCCACACCGCCTCTTTTCTCTTCCAAATTGCAAACTGCATTGAAGTCCCCAACAAAAATCCAAGGGAGGAAGGGGTTTAGAGAGCAGATATATCTAATATGGTCCCAGAGCTGATATTTTCCCAAAAGAGTAGTAGGAGCATAAACATTGGACAAAAGAAAATTTTCACCTGAGTCCAAGCAGGAGACCACCATAGAAATAGAAGAACGACCGGTAATCCACCATCGAGGTACAATATTTCTTGGGTCCCATAAGCAGGCCATTCCCCTAGAACTACCATGAGCTCCAACATACTGACAGGCTCCACGTAGCCAAATCCTAGAAACTCTATTTTCCATATCTTCCACTGATAATTTAGTTTCCTGAATGAAAACAACATCAAGAGAATGAGATGCAATTAATTCCTGAACAACCTTTTGTATGGGGATGTTGTTCAACCCCTGCACATTCCATGATAAGATAATCATTTCTAAGGATGGGAGAAATCGGAATCAATGGGTTTCACAAACCCAAACTCAACCAATGTATCTCCAATGATCTTCACCTTTTCCTGGTCTATCTTCCATCCACTCTTCGAAGGTTTCTCCTTAGGCCCCTTTTTAAGGGGTTTTTGCTAAAGGCCTAATGCAGGAGCAGTCTTATTGCTCTTCCCTGATTCCATAGGTCCCTTACGTGAAGGAGAAGTTGAGGCCACCACACCTACCACATTGTTTGAAACTAGAATCTCACAAGGTTTTGTCTCAACTAGACAATTCAGAGGAAGATCTATATCCATCTACCCATCCCTCTGATCCACTATGGCTATCTCCTACTTACTATTTCCATTATCCTCCTCCAATGTCACTCCTAGAAGTTTGGCACCCAGAACTAATTCCATTGGAATTCCCTCCTCTTGAATCAAGTTATCTAAAGCATCAAACTAATTAGACACCCCACCATTTTGTCTATCCATCGAGGTTATCTTCTGGCCTCTTCCCTTATTACGAGTTTTGACAGGAATGTAGCCATCTTTATCAGTAGTACCATCGGATATAGGAGCTTTCCCTTTTTCCACCCTAGGAGTTGAACTGGAAGGAGCATTAGCTGGTGCAGATGGCCTGAATCTTGGGCATTTCCTTTGTAGATGCCCATATTCATGACAAATTCTACATCTGAATGGCAATGTCTCATAATCCAACTATTGAATCCAAGAGGAGGATCTAAGACATATTTCCATAGAATCTGGTAATGGGTTATTTAAATCAACTTCAACACAAATATAGGCATAAGAGATTACCTTTCTATCCCGAGTCTGAGTAGCAGGGCTAACAAGTTTACCAAGCAAAAGACCAATGGAATGAAGAATATCATCTCTCCAAAATTCTAAGGGGAGCCTCAGAAGACGAATCTAGATAGGAACATGCAAGGGAAGCTCCTCTGCTGAGTTGAAGCCCACATGCCAAGGTTTGACAAAGAGCCCAACTTGGTTAAAGAAATACGAGCCTCCTTCAAAAGCTTTATGTCTGTCCGCCATGCAAGAGAAGATAACCAAAAAATAATTGTTGGATGCCAGAACTATCTCCATGTCCCCTTCGAGGTTCCAAAATTTTCTTTCCCATAATTCCAAAACTGGTAGGGAAAGGCGAAGCCCCAAATTTTTTTCGATAAGAGCATGATTGATCCAATATGCAATGTCATCAGCCACTAATTCTAGTTGGATCACTAACATAGGAGGATCCTGGCTTCTAGCTAGGAATCCATTCACTTTCTTGATAGAAGAGATACCCTTGGAAACCGCAGACTCCTCCCTCGAGAAATCATGATTTTGTTGCCCTTCAATGTTTGCATGCATGGAAGAAGAGGGCTCAGAAACAGTCGCTGCCCCTGAGCCAACAAAGTTTGGAGAAACCCCAATCCTCGCCATGCACAAATGAAAAAAAAGAACTCCCATAGGTCATGGGGATACCAGAGACTGAAAGTCAAACACCAGAAAGAAAAAATATAGCTAGCTCCACAAATCCCTATAACAAGGAACCAATCCCCCACACCATCAACACCCCCTCCAAGCGCCACCCATCATTCACTGACACCAAGAGAACCCTGCAAAAAATCCCCAGCCGTTGCAAATGGACCACGATACCTGCAAGAAGCCCTCCCATGGGAAAAAGCGCACACCCCACCCCAACACAACAAAGACTCCCCCCCATATAACGCTAAACACAACCACAAGCTAGAGGCTAGGGCACGCAAATCCTAGCACTCACCCATAGTCGCCGATGCCATCTCATAGGAAATATAATAGTCAAACACTCCTAAGTTTAGCTTAAGTGCGTGAAATGAATTAGCCTAATAATCAATTAAAGATTAATTAATTATTAGCTAATGCATGATTACTCTAACATGTCAAACAACCTAGAATTTTAATTTTGGTTAAAAACTAATTTTGTATCCCAAAAAAAAGAGATTTTATGTTTCATATTTTAAAATTTGTATTCCTTAACATTAGGAGCAATGTTGAGACACATTTTCTACCAAATTTGATGTGACCCCCATAGTCTAATCTCATGCAACTAATAGGATGTAAGGGCTCCTCACCAAATATTAGATCTAGTTAGTACAAATATTTATTTTATTTAGATGTCACCCTCATAACTTTACCTAGAGTCTCCACCTAGGAGTGTCGACATTGTGATGTAACCCTTATAGCTTTGGCTAGAGCCTCCACCTAAGAGTATAAACATAAACATATAATGACACTCAATCCTAGATGAGTAAATAATAGGGGATAATCCACTTATGATGTTTTAAGGGTCACTACTATTTTTTTGGTATGAGGAAATTAGAATGGGAAAGAGTAGACATGGACCTAATAATGGGACATATGCTTAGCATAAGATAGTGTAGCTTTGAGGACAATTGGGTCTAATAACTATCTAATGTTAACATGAAGGGCTCAAAGATCCAATATTATAGTGACTAAGACAATAAATGCATCATGGTCAAGCAAAAACATATATCATAAGTCAAAGATGAATTGGTAAGCTACATGGATTTATGTGTAGTATATAAGGAAGTCAATATGCAACAATAAAGGTGTATAGATGAAGAAAGGTTTTGGAAAATTCTTAGTCATTTTGATGCATAAACTAGGGATGACACTAACAAAATCTATTGATATAATCATAAACATTATATGTACTAAAGGAGGATAATGCAAAGGAAAATGAGAGGAGAAAACAAGCTAAAATGTATGGGAAAGAAGACAAAAAGAGTGTAATAAAATATGGTAAGAAGTGGTGGAGAAACATAGAGTAGGATAAGGGTAAATATAAGTGGAAAGAAAGTAGGATATAATAATTCTAGTGGGACACAACATAAACTTGAATAGACAAAGCCAAAAAAATTAAGCGACGAGGAAGAATATAAGAAGTCAAACTCAGGTTAACATGAAAAGAGGTGGTAAGTCCCTAATAATTTGCATCATCCCTAGGTTAATGAAGGAAGAACTTGAACAAGGATGAGAAATGACATAAAGAAGAAAAGGCACATGGAAGAGGAACAACATAAAGAAGAAATATGAAAAGAGAATCAAAGGAATCGAAAGGTAATAAAACAAAGACAGACACAACATATCAAATGATATTCCTCAATATTATTAGTGTAAAGCTTAATGTTTTATAAGGAATTGCATTTAACACAATTATTTCTACATAATATTTGTAAGACTCTAACTTATAAGGCTTATCCTTATAATATAAAATAAGGTGTGATTTATAAAATTTAGCTTTATAAATTATTTATTAAATTAATAAGCAAAAGTTTACAAGATGAATGGTTGTAATCTACACAACCAACCTTTGGATTGCCTTAAATATAGGCAATTAATTGAAAGAATATATTGCATATACATTATTGTATATGTGGAGGCACTTGTATAGGATAAGAGGTATATTTATGAATGCATTTTATATGAGACTATTATGGAAGAAGGAAAGGAAGAAGACATTATAAAAAAATAGGTTCTTGGAATATTTGTATATGTAAATATTATTGTAAGTTTCTTCAATAATAAATGATTTAATGAGATTTTTTACTTGTAAAGATTTTTCCATATACATATTGTATCTCGTATTATCTCTTATTTAGTCCAATTTTTATTTTATAAGAATGGTTTGTTATATAAGATCTTAATTTTTAAGATGATATCAGACCCTATCAAATTATAGTAATTATTTATAATGTATAGATTTACAAATTATTTTGTTTTCCCTTTATCTAGCATCATCATGGATAGCAATGGTTCTAAAATATTTGAGTGTGGAGAAAGAATTTATTGGATACTTTTCACTTTCATAGACATTAACAACCTCCCCACTCCACATGAGATTTTCGTCGTTGTGCTTCACTTTGCCTGTAAACATGTTGTGAAGGCCTCTATGTTTTTAGGGAATCTACAATAACTTAAAAAACAATAATACTTAGTTAGATAGGAGCCCACAGATTTATGATAGAGAAGACGAACCAAGGATGTGTGATATAATACAGCTGGTTTCATGGTTGGTGCACAAGGACCAATTTCAAAAAACAATGGATGCTTTTTCTCCTAATAAGAACCTTTCTCAATATTGCATTCAACATTCTACCAGAGATTTGGAATGGCCATTTTACTGATCTAAATTTTCTATGGTTGTGTTGTTGCCTTCTCTTCCATTGTTCATTGTCTACCTCATCAATGAGGAATTGGGCCAAAAAGATTAAGGATATGACACATATCAACAGTGTGTAAATATTTCTTGTGGGATGCACCCATTATTTTTGGGTTTTGCAGGTCAAGCATTCCAAATAAACATGACCATGTTGTCTAACATGTCTGTGAGCTTGCGGCTGCAAAAGTTTTGAGTAAAAAAATGTACAATATCCCAAGGATTGAGGTAAGGCATCTCCAAGATAAGTGCAAAGTAGATTACACTAGTGATTTGAAAGTATCACCAAGGAAAGCGTAGAAAATGAAGATATCCTACCATATGTCATCCAATCTCATAGATAATTCCATCACAGTTGTTCTCAATTAATAACAGCTGCACTGTTGAGGGCATAATGCATTATTTTGTTATTGCTCTGGTAGGCAGTAGATTCAAATAGATTGGTTCTTATCTAACATATGTTTAGTTTATTTACAATAGATTCGTTCTTATCTAAGATATGTGATTGTGAAAATAACCCACAAAGAAACATACACAAAAATATATTGTAACTATATGGATATTGTATGTAGGTACAAAATAACTGAGAGGAAACACATGAGAATTCATTGGAAATGGCTTTGTTTATTCCTTGTACCATTCCTTTTGGCTTAAATCTTGGCTGAGTTTCTGAGATTGTATTTGTATTAGGTAATTGACTGTTGATGGTTGTATATTAGCAAGCAAGTAAAGCATGCAAGAAGATATGCATGTATGAGACAATATCTACTTGAGTAAAGTGTAAGCTATTGGGGCATAATTTTCTTTGCCACATTGGGTTTGATATGATAGCTATCCAACCTCATTATCTTCAAAAAATAAAGATATCACAATGGTAAATACCAGTCTTAAATCTCCATCTTTGTCTTAGTTTGAGAGAATTATTTTTAATCCAAAGTAGTTATGCAATGATCTTAAATAATGTTTAAATGTTTGGATGATAATTATTTAGCCGTGTTACTTGCTAAACTAAACCATCAAATACAAAATTGAAATGTTAATGGATTTTTTTTCGAATATCAAATACAAAATTGAAATGTTAATGAAATTCTTTTTGAATATGAATTGTATTCACAAGGAGGAGAGAAGGGCTATCAAATTGTATAGCCACATCCCTCATGATATAGGTGAATAGTCATTGGCATATAATTAATCATGTCATTAAATTACAAATTGGGTTGAAAAAGTCATGATATTATTTAAGCGAATTTTTTGTCAACCCATATTATCAAACCTTAATTAAGTTATTGAATCTATTAGAAGTATTCATTAATCATATCCTTATTGGTATCTTTTCAAGTCAAATGACCTTGACAAAAATAATTTAAATCTAAAAAAATTATTGACTCATGATAACATATCAATCAATATATTATTTTCTTTTATTTTCATTAACTACTAACTACCATATAAAAGAGCATCAGGTATGATAGATAAATATCAAGCAAGGTTAAATAAGTTTAATTAATTAATTCATAGTAGCCAATTTTATTCTATTTAAAAGCATGGTTATTCATGTAGCAAATATTAGTATCAATCTAAGCAAGTTGTTATTGCAACCTTTAAATTGAATGTTAATATTTTTGAAAGTGTTACAAAAGTCTCACTATGCCTTTGAAGGATCAATTTGAGCAATTAAATTATGAATCTTGCATGGAATATCCTAGTTATAATTCTTATCATTAATTCCAAATAAAATATATTTGTAATTGAAATATTCATTTTTTATGCATTTATTTTGAATAGAGGATTGAAATTTAGTGACATTAAGAATATAACAAATGAATGTTATAATGGGTGGTTGTTACCCTAAGAAACTATTTGGGGAGCAAGCCTAAGAGGCATGTCTCACTTAGTATTTTTTAATGACGCGTTGACTATATGTGTTGTGTAGGATGACTATTTACTGTTTGAAGAAGCATGAAAATTTATATCTACTTATCTTTGTGAAAATCTCATCCCTTAATGGTATTCTATTAAAGTGAACTTTAGTCCTTTAAAGAATTCAATTAGGATCTTCTTCATCATTTTTTGGGAATGTCTATATTCCAAGATTATCACATTTTTATAGTATCGTAATCCAAAGACGCTCACAATTTTCTTACAAAAATAGTATGACATATTGTAAGTCTAACTACACCTATCCAATTAGGAATCGAATTGGATCCAAAATCACCATATAGAAAGACATTCTACTTTATATAAAAAATTTAGTAAGGATTATTTTTTCTTTTTTCATCTTATTATTTGAGAACTATTATTACCTCTAGAGTAGCTATCATATCCAAATTTATGTAAGATCCTTCTATGGATCATTATAAAATGGCTGAAATAATATTCAAATTATATTAAAAGTATAATTAATTAATATCTATTATTCATGCACTAGAATAAAAATATATTTAGTTATTGTGATGTACTAGCTATGTTGGTTATCCTATTGATAGGAAATACACCTTTAGATATGTCTTCAAAATATGGTGTGAGTGTTATCATATGGATGGAGTAATATATAAAAAAACAACTTATTGTGGCTCTTTCATCTATAGAGGTTGAATATAGAAGTGTGATAAAATTGCTAAAGGACTTAATGTGGCTCATGAGGTTATTGATGAGCTTCATCTGGATTCTAGTAAAAATATCACTTTTATATGAGATAGCCAAAAGTTGTATTGCTCTTATTAAATAATCATGTTCAACATCAAATAACAAAACATATTAAATTTTATGTGCACTTCTTTCAGGGAAAAGTTCTTGATAATAAATTACTATCTAGTCTACTAGATTGATTATTAGTTTGCAAATATATTATGAGCATAGTGATCAGGGCTTGAATCCTAACAACCACTACACAAAGCATCTGTTATAATGCTTGGCCTGAAGGAGTTTCCATTAAGGGGGATTATTCATCATAATGAAACCTCATAGTGTCTAACTCTACATGTAAGACCTAATGACACTTGTAAGACCTACAACATTGGATAAGACCTGCAAGCATTGTATGTAAGATCTACAGGAATTTTACATGCTTTATATGTAAGTCCTATGAGCATTATATATCTCTTCCTTTGTATTCTTTCTTCCATTTGTAAAATCATTGTATATAAGACCTTTATGAATTATATGTAAGACCTGTGGGAATTAATATTGTAACAAGAACCTTGGTGGATTATTATGAGGAGACCTAAGCTTTAATAAGAACCTTTATAAGACCTTTGTTATTGTAGCATTGTAAATTGTCACCCTCAACAATTTCACACTAGATTTTTTCTCCCTCCTATATGCTTGGATCTAATCATGCTCCTAATTTTCTAAATTATGCATTTCATAGCCCATTTTATCATTTATCAAAAAATCAAATATGAAAAACCAAAGTGTGCATTTAATATTTTTCCCATGGCACTCTAGATCTCAAAAAGTGGGTCTAGACAAGGGTGTCTTCGGCGCCCTTGTCCCCTTAAAATGGCCCCAAATTTAAAAATGTCAAGGTTGGAAATTTATTATTTGAATTTCAAATCCTAAATGTTAGCTATCGAGATTTTATTTGTAGGAAATTAGATTAATTACATATAAATGCATAGTATTTTCATAATTCTAAAGGACACGGAGAACAATAAGATAGAGGAGCAATTATTATACTTCAAGATCAAGTCAAGAGCAATCAAGAGCAAAATTTATAGAATTATTGTAGCATTTCATCATCAAAGCATCATGTCAAGTTTTATGTGAGTTTGTCCATGTTTATGCATACATTTTTTTTATGAGTACTAATATTTGTAGGTCTTCAAATCAATCCAATACAAATTATAATCAAGCCTTGAGGTGATGTGTATGACTTCAGTCCTTCAAGGAGATCAGATTTGAGTGGTGAGTTTAAACAAGTGGTTGATTAATTACTCCATTATCATTTAGTCTCTATCCCTCAAAACAATAATCTCTCTTTATCATCAATTTTTCCATTGTGAAGGTAGAAATACCAACACTGGGTTTGACTGGGGCAAGCCCCTATACGGCACAAACCTTCATCTCATTTTGAATGTGCAGGTTACAAATTCGAAGAAGATTAGAAGAAGATTGAAGACAATTTTCTCATTTATGCATCCAAGCCCTACAAATTGATAAGATATAGAAACTCAATTATCTCGGTAACAGACGAAGATCTAACAACAAGATCTGGAAGGAAGAAGCAATAGATCAAGGACCTAATGATTGCGAAATCAGATTTCAATTTCAGATCTTTGGACTAGGGCACCCTTGTCCAAAAAAATTTGCCTCAAATTCACAGGTTAGGTACCTCTATTTCTACCTTTTGATTTTTTGGAACTCAAAATTGCCTATCAATTTCTAGATTGTTTTTATTCATCTCAAAATAGTGCATTTCCATAGTTAACTATTTGCATCATTGCATTTTACACAAAAATCAATTTCCAAACCCTCAAAGAATCCAAATCCAAGGTTGACTGACTGACCTTTTAGGTTGCAAGTTAATCTCATACCCTTGTCAATCTAAATTCCAATGTTTTGTAAGTGAAAAGTAGCTAATCCTAGTTAGATCTAGGATTACTTTTTCTACTTAACAGTTATACATATTTATGAGTAAATTGAGATCTAAATTATGTCGAGAGGTTTATGATGTAGTCCATAATACATGATCTTCATCTTGAAATATATTTGATTCTTGTGACATGCTTCTCCAACAATTCATACCTTATTAAGGAGCTTCATATTTTATTTCTAAAAGAAATTGATAGCACAAATTCCCTATAAATATTAAGGGGGAGTATTAGAGCATAATATTTATTAAAGGATTGCATTTAATGTAACTATTCCTAAATAAAATTTATATGAATCTAACTTATAAGGTTTATATCCTTATAATATAAAGCATGACTTGTGATTAATAATTTTAGCTTTATAAATAAATTATTTATCAATTAGTTCAATTAATAGCCAAAATATTGTAACCTATACACCAACCCCTTGGGTTGCCTTAAATATAGTCAATCAATTGAAAGAATATATTGCACATACATTATTGTATATGTGGAGGAACTTGCAAAGTATAAGAGGTATACTTACAAATTCATTTTATATGCATATGAGGCCATTAAAGGGAAGAAGACATAATAAAAATAAGATCCTTGGTATTTTTTACACAAATATTATTGTAATTTTTTTGAATAACGAATGGTTTAATGATGTTTTTTACTTGTGCAGATTTTCCCATGTACATTTTATGTATTGTATTGTCTCTTTCATAATGTAATTCTTATTTCATTTATTTTAACTTAATATGATTGGTTAGTTTATTAAAATCTTTTTTAATAATTGGAAGAATACCTCATTCACATAGATAGGGATAGTAGGAAAAAAATAAATAAGATATATTTTAAAAATAAGGTAAGAAAGAAGCAAATGTGTCTAAGTTCCACTAGTTGGAGACTCATCAACCATAAGATCGTCATCAAAAAATAAATTAGTGAAGTCATATTTGTCAACTAGTCTAGAGTGAAACTGGGTGTAACACCATTGATGGAATGGAACATGGTACGAGGTAAAGGGAGAGTGACTTGGAGTGGTTATGGAGAAGGATGAGAATGGATCATAGGAAGGTTAGGATAATAATAATGTGATGGAGAAGTAGACTCAACAATGAGGACATCAAGCTAGGGAACTAAGATATCATTTATAAGCATGGACTAAGGAAAAAAGGGAATAAGCTAATATTGAATAGTAGGAGGCAGATGGTTTGGAAGAGAAGTAGGAGGAGATAAAGAGGAAGAAGTGTGAGGAGGAAGCCTCTACCAATATTATTTAGGTTTCACGAGGAAAGGTCTTTTGGATCTTAGTGGTCTAGGATGGTAATGAATAGGTGGAGGAATGACATTAGTTGATGGTAGGGACTAATCATATATGGAGTTCAATTATGGGGATGTGGAGAATAAATTGGTGGAGTAGGCAAGAGAGGAGGAAATGTCATGAGAGGAAGAGATGGAGAAGGTTGTGAAGAAGGCACAAAGATCAAATTTTATGATTTCAAAAATAAGATATGGAATATATGAAGGGTTAGAGGAGAAATTGAAAGCTTAGAAATGTGTTGAGGTGGATCTTGTTGATAATAGACTGTTAGAGGATAAGATCAAGCTTTAGATTTGGGTGGAGGAGAAAGGTCATAGTTTTGATAGTAAATGTAATAATTTTTTAAAGAATGTGATGGATTGTCAAGAATATCATAATTTTTAGAGATTTAATGTTCTATTCACCTATAAAGAGTTCTTGGTGAGTTTCCTAGTGAAACGAGATAGTGAACTTGTTCTAATTCATGTTGACAAATTTAGGTAAAAAACTAGTAAATATATATACGAAGCTATGTGGTGAGTTGCATTGAGTTTCAAATATTTTGTTTAGTATGGAGGTTTTTTAATTCTAGTGTTACTATAGTTTCAACCACAATTCATTTGAAGGATAAATCAGTACAATATAATTATCTAAGCTATTGGAGTATGCATGAAAGTGCAGGTGCATATATAGTGTTGTTGGAGTGTATACAATTATGGCTAGGACTATGGTGATGTTTTAAGGGATAGTCTAAGGTACCACAAGCAGCCATAAGCAATCAACTATTCATCTCTAATACCACAATCCATGGATGGTGTTTGGTTGTAGTTAAATAAGATAAATATGTAGTTTGTGAAGATGTTCAAAAACCTTTGACTAACTATGAGTAGTAGCAACTTATCATATGTTTTGATTATCAATGTGGAGAATTCATATTTGATATAATGTGTATTATATTGATTTCATGGTATGATCATGTTTTTGTTGCATGATTATCAATATTTTATATGACAGTTAGATAGTTAGATGGTTGAAATTTCATTTAAATGGCTATATCTAATTGCTTGTATAGATAGAATAGGCTAATTTTGAATGATGCTCCAATTTTTATTGAAGGTGTAGTAAACCTATTTAGAGGTTATGTGTTGTAGTTTGTAGATTGAGATACTTCAAAAAGAGAGAATTTTGTATTGGATATTTTCCCATGAATATAATTGTTACTATCCTTTTTTTGGTGGTATTTTTCCATAAGGTTTTACTACATAAATCTTGTGTCTCGTGTATTTGTGGTTTTCATATTGTTTCATGTTCTTCCTTTAATGTTATTAAATTGAATTGGTATAACATAACTAGATTTGATAACATAACCTTAAGGTGTTCCAATAACCTAATATATTGAGTGACTATAACATAGATTAAATTCTCAAAATTTGGTATTAGAGTGTAAAGATATTTCTTGAAAATATAGGAAAAAATCAATAAATATAAGACCACTTTGAGGGGGTGGCATCCAAAAATTAAATTAAAGAAAAAATGAATTTAATCTCACAACTTATGATGGTTTAGAAGAGACTTTCATTATTTATATTCATAATTAGATAGGGATACGCCTTCATCCTAATTAAGTCAACCTAAGGAATTAACTAGAGAAAAAAATAACAATAGAAATTTAAGCATGCAAGAACTGCTTAATATTATTACACTTATGAAGATGAATATTAGGAGAATCACATGTCCATCCCCTTCAAAAATGTGCTATCCTTAATACTTTAAAAATTTGTACATGCTCAATAAATTCATATGCCTCTATATGAATTACTCATATTCTCATGTTGTATCTTCAACTAGTAGATTCTTCAACTTAATTAAAAATTTAAAAATAATTCAACTTTACAATTTTATTTTTATTTTTTATTTTTTTAACGAGGGGAATTGGGTGCAGCACGGTGCCCCATATAACCCCCACCGCCGGTAAACATTTTACCGTGACCAGCAATGCTGGCAAGACACACCAATCGGTACCATGGGAGCGCCGGAGAGTCGAACCCATGGTGGGCGCCCTGCTACAGGGAACACCTTAACCAACTGAGCTAGGACCGACGCCCCAATTCAACTTTACAATTACTTCACTCATTTTTCTATGATTTTCTTAGGTTCAAATAAAAAAAATTCTTCTTCATATAACTTAGGTAATTTTGATTATATTGGAATCTTGTTACCTATTACTTTCTTCAGGAAAGAGAAGTGAATAGGATGAATTTTGGAGGAGGACGGAAGTTCCAATTATAAGCTACATTATCAATCCAATGGAGAGCCTTATGGGGATCATAAAATTTGGCTACAAATTTGATGTTCTTTTGTTTCTTACGTAACATATATGTGTAAGGTTATAACCAAAATAATAACTAGTCTCCCTCCTCGAAATTCCTCTCACTAATATGGTGATTTTCTTGTTGTTTCATCTTATTATGAGGCACATAAATTCTCGTTAAGGATTTGAAGTATAATTTATTATTGGTGTTGAATATTGTCCTCTATAGCATAAGCTTTGGAATGAACCTATAAATAAAAAATTATACATAAAGAGCATCAAATGGATTCATATAAGTTGTTGATATGTGAAATTATATCTTATACCACCACTCTAGCAATAAAATTTGTTTGGACCATTGCACTTGTTTTTTTGAAGGAAAAATAATTTTGATATCCTTCAAAATATTTTATTTATAATTTTAGTTTGGCCATTGATTGTGGCCAATAAGATGAGCGATATGCTAGGTTTTTGCCCCATGCTATAAATAAGTTTATCCTAAATATGCTAGTGAAATAGGTTCATGGTCACTCACAATGATTTTGGGAATACAATGGAGTTTTTTTACATTTTTTATCAATACTTATACCACAATAAAAACTTGAAATATATGAGAGATTCTGAAAAAATATGTATATTTCATGATTCTATCCATAACTACCAAAATCACATCAAAGTTATTCAACTTTGGTAACCCAATAATGAATTCCATCTACAATATGATTATAGGTTTTGTTAGTATTGAGTTTAATCTTGTGATTCCAAGTGTTAAATTTCATTTTGGTGTTAGTTTACTATTTTTAGTTTGTCTCCCCAAACTGTTGTTACAAGGTGTTGACCTTGGTCTCCTTGTGCTATGCATGTGCGACGCTTGGGGTTTGCAACATGGTCTAATCGCCTCTCGTGGATCTTAACTGATGCTTGTATCGAGCATTGACAAGTCAACCTTTTGGTGCAACGACAAGGCCAACAATCGGTATAAGAGTCGGGTCACAGGTTCAAACCCATTGCTTGTGTTGGGGGGCATTGTTGCAAGGTGTTGCCCTTGGTCTCCTTGTGTTGTGCATGTGTGGATTTTTGGGTTCACGACATGGTCTAACCACCTCTCATGGATCTTAATTGACGCTTGTATCAAGTATTAACAGGTCGACCTTTTGGTGCAATGACAAGGGCAACAAGTGTTGTTTGACCAAGACCCCCATCTTGACACAAAAAGGAAATCTAAAGATTCATATCTTTAGTTGACTCACCTAAGGATTGTAAGTCAATTCTTTGTGTGGATCTCATTTCCTAATGAAATAAAGGAGAATAGGTCTATCTACTATCATTTTGGTGAACCCCCTTATCTATCAAAAACCTATTTTTCAATGTTTCATTCTGGTGAACCTGACTTTTGAGCATTGTCTCTTTCTAATCTTGGATTTTATTTTATCCATAGATCTAGATCTTGCATTCATTGGCATTGCATTACATTGAATTGAATCTCATTTAGGGTTGCTTAACTTGCATTAGTTTGTATCTCATTTAGGGTTTAAGGATTGCATTTTTGCATCTTTCAAAATCTAGAAAATACAAAAAAATCAGTCATTTTGCAAAGCATTTACATATCATTGCATCATCAATAATTTACATTTGAAAATTAAATCAAAATTTCACATCAAATTAGGTCTCTTAGTTTGTCATTTATTACTATTTTGCATTTGCATTTAGACTTAAATTTACAAAAAAAATAAAATTGTAACCACCTATCTCAGTCTAGAATCTGAAAGCCATAGGAATCAACTCATAAATCTATAAATTCATTTTTCAAAACCCTCAGCTAAGACCCATTCACCCATGGGCGAATGAGTACTTGATTAGGGCTTTTTCCTGCATTTCTGGGCATTAAAATCTCTATTTTTGTATTTTGTTTTGCTGTTACAGTTTATAGATTTTTTGTTATCTCAAATTAATCATATTAAGCTCCATTTGATAAATTTAGTGCATTGTGTGAATTCAAAATTGCATTTTCAAGACATCATTTTCAAGCTTTTAAATAGCATAATAAAAAAATTATCTTGTTTGAAATCTGAAAATTGCTTTTATATACTTACATTGCACTTTATATTCTAGGTTATTGCATTTTACCTCTTATCCATTTTGGATGCATACCAAGTTTTTGGAACTTGTATGAGATTCACAACTTGGTGTCCTATTAGCAATATTTTTGTGAGATGTTGTTTGAGACTCATGTCATCCCGCGTTACACCATTTAATGTGGATCTTGGGTTTTCCAACTCTTTCATTCATAGTGTTGATACTAATCAACCCACTATGGATCATAGTCTTAATACCTCATTTCCAGTGACTTCCCTATCCACAACTCATGTGCATGGTGTTGAAACAATGGTTGCTAATGTTTCACAAGAGAACATAAGAAGGATAGATGAAGAAATAGAAAAATTGTAAAACTTTGTGATTTTTGAAAATATTGCTAGTAGTGTCAGTCCTACTTTAGATAATGTGAGGAAAATTCTTGAAAACAAACAAAGAATAGACATTGTGTGAATTCTAGCTCATATTGTTTATAAATATGTCCCTACCATGATTAGTTGTGCTCAAGCTTTGGGATATACTCAAAGTCAAGGTGGAAATTCAATTCCTTCTTCCACAACCCTTACCTCTATTTCTACCTACACTAGTACTCATGTTACAACAACCATCCAACCTACTATCAATGTCAACACTTCCTTAGGTATTTCCACTAGGATTCCTTCTAGCTTTGTGCATTCAAATCTCATATCTCCTCATCCATCCCCCCTCACAAATCTATAATTCACTTTCCCTCCACATACATACACAACTCCACCTTATTCACCTCCATATCACAACACCAACAATGATCCAATCCTTAACACACTTTTGCAAAATTTCTCATCCTTACAACAAATCACCACATTTTAAACCAAAAAAATGGCCAAACTTCACAATACATCAAAACCAACCCATTATCCTTGGAGATATTGAGAACACAAATGCCACAAGGTATAGAGGTTCCAAGGTTTGATAAATATGGTGGGAAAGGAGATCATGTTAGCCATGTTTCTACTTACTCAACCTTATGTAGTGACTTCATTTTTGAAGATAAACTCTTGGCTAAAATATTCCCTAGATCCTTGAAAGATACTGCTATCTCCCTACTGAATAATTCAATTAGTTCATTTGATGAACTTATTGATGCTTTCTACGACCACTTCCAAATTCACATGGGTCCTAAAATGACCTTAGCTGATTTGATGATATGTGAAAAAAAGGATGATGAAAATGTCACTGATTTCATAGCGCAATACCAAATGCTTTATTCACAAATAAACATTAATATTCCTAATGCTGACCTTCAAATGATGCAATGCTAGGAGGATTCAAAAACACATCTCACAAACCTTCAACTGTATCTCAAGGGAACCTTTGTATAACACTTGCTATTAGGAATTTTGGAGGCATTCTCTTAACCACTCAACATAAGAAAACAACAACACAAATCTTTATCTGACCTTGGATTGGACCTTTTATAAGGAAAACAGATCATTCCATGCATAACCCTATCAGCAACATAGACATATCAACCATAGGCCTTTGCTTTATAGATTGCGCCATGACCTTGTATCCTTTCAATTAAGTATTGTCAATAACATCTCTCTATGCAAATCACAAATCAAGACTGTAAGAAGTCTTTGAGACACCTTTTAAGTCATTTTAAAACATATCAAATAATGGGACAACTTTGTTTTGTAACATCATAAAATTGTGATTGTCCCTGCCCTTTAGGCCTTTCAAAAGCTTGTCAACTTGGACACTCAACATCAAAATGAAAACACAGACTTCCAACATGGCTCCAATGCCATTCAAGACAATCAATAGAGAAAAAAATTCCCAAATCAACAACTACATCAAGAATACCAACCTTCCATGTGACAAAACTCCAAACACAAGTTTAAGTTAACCTTCATAAGGGTTTATTGAAAATGTGCCACCCTATCCTTCAATCACCTCACCAAAGCTTTTAGCATGCTCAAATGCACATGCACATACTAAAGAAACCATATCCCATACATATTTCATGTTATCTTAACAAACTCCTGACTTGAACCTTCATTTCTTACTCAAAGCCATGACTGTCATAACTCTGTATTATCAAGACAACATTCAAAATACACTCAAACACTTATAGTTCATCATATCCACTTTAGGAAGGGGTCACAACACATTTTAACAACATTCACTAGCAATATCAACCAATATGGATACCCATTTCACCAACAAAGACACAAAACTTCATTGTATTCTACCTTTACCAACCCTTTACCCTATTTCACAAACCTAGGGCATCAATTTATCAATATAAAACTTAAACTTCACAACTTGAAGCCTTAGTACATAAAATTATATACAATAATGAGCCTTTTCACAAATTTTTAGCTTTTTCCATCGGTTGAAATAAGAGAAATGCATTTTTTTGTGCCTATTGTTACCCTGGATCAGGGTTTCTACCCGCCATGATTAAAATAGCTCTCAAATGCTCAAAACACAATAAAAATCAATGAGACTAGTTTTAAATTAAATTAGACTCACACCTCCTTTGTTCCCAATGACTTCCCCTCAAGTATGTATCCATACAAAACCATACAAGGGCCTACAACACAGAATTACTAGTCTAAAACACCAAATTTCACATATAACAAGGGTTCCCGGCCTCTTGCTCGAGGTTATCCATCAATTTAAAGGTTTCCCACTCCATATAAATGCCTACAACTAACTCAAACTACCTCCCAACTTCCTAACTTGACATTTGTCATTTTTTGCACTTTACCTTAACAAAATTTTACAAGATTTTGCTTTTTTTGCACTTTTTGAATCCCTCAATGCCCAAAAACCACTAAATTGACTTATTAGATGATATAATGGTCCACCAAGACCTTATTCTAATAAAAAAAACACCCAAAACATATTATAGACCTCCTTTGACAATATTTTTTCATTTTTTGCAAATTGGATACAATGAGCATACAATCTATCTAAAAATTCACCAAATGACTCAAACACATTATGGTGGTCTTGAAATATCTTATTGGTTGACCTCTAAGCACTCTTTAAAAATTCTTTTACATATTGGCCTCATGGAGGCATGTAGTCCATCAGGTGCTCCTGCACCATCAAAGAACATTTATTTCCAATTTGCAAACCAAAATCCAAGCTAGGATTGAGATTTTGAGGTTTCCTTCCTTCACATAGTTGTGTATAGTCCTTCGTGATTACCAAAATTTGATTAGTATTCATGAAGCTAAATCTCCCTCTAACCTTCCTAAAAAGTATGAATCCATACCTCAAACCAACTATCAACCTTTCAAGAAACAAAATAAGGGATTTCTACAAATTAATCCCCCTCAACCACCTCAACATGTTGACACCCAAGTGGCTGCTATAAAGATGACAAATCCATTTGGAGATAGAAATAGAAATTTTACACCCCTACTTGATACCCTTCATAATATCATGTTGTAGCTCTTAGACAAGAATTTTATTTCCTTACCTCCTAATAGAACTCCAGATCCTACTAAGCCTTTACCTTCAAACTATAGACCAAATTCCTATTTCCATTTTCATCGAAAAAATGGACATGATATGGAACATTTTAAGCATCTTAAACATCTTATGCAAGACCTCATTGATTCGAATTATATTCAAATTGGAGGTGTTAATGATCAAGGTAATAAGTTTGTAGCCCCTCCTAATCAAAATTTGCAAATATTTACCAATCCTATGCCAAATCATAATATTTCATTTGTTAAAGCTAGTGAAACAAAGAATGATGTGATGAATTTTGACACGGATGATGATAACACGAACGATAATGAAGAAAACTCTATAGAATTTATGGTTGGATTTATTGAAGCTAAACCTCAAGAGGGCCTAACTAAGATGTCACTTAACATTATTTTCTCACAAAAATACATACTTAAACATGCACCCGATGGTCCTATTTCCATAGCTGGAAGAATCAATGACAAGCTTACTAATGGGATATTAATCAATCCTGTCTGTGTAGAGAACATAATCACTGAAGAATTCCTATTTGTGCATGAGCTTTATCAAGATACATATGAAAAACCGAAAGCATGGATCAAAACACATAATTATTTTTCTTTCCCTACAATAGGTTCCATAAATCTCCCTTTAAAAGTTGGAGCGAAACAATTAAATATCTCATTCACCATCATCCCGACTTCGGACCAATTTCAAGTAAATTTAGGCTATCCATGGCTTTTCTCCATGAATTTCATCCCATCGGTTGTGCATAAATGCTTAAAGTTTCCATTTGGTGATGATTTAATCTTGTGTCTTCTCATGGGAATTTACTATTGTATTTCTTTTGGCCCGAGCCTTTTGAACCTGTTAGACCTCGTGAAGACTTCTTTTTCAAATCCTATCAAAAGTTTAAGTCAAAGTGCATAGAAAATTTATCCCTTACCAATATTCCTCAACCCATGATTAAGCCTCCGATCCTTGATGAAACCATGATTGAACCAAAAGCTCTCCCAAGTAACCAAGACTAGCCTATCGCAAATCCTCCCCCTATTTCCTATAAGAGACCACAAGATAATCAAAAAAATCCCATTGTGCCTCCTAAGGTTAAATAATTTTATAAAGCCAAAGAGAAAGTGGTTGAACAACCTTCCATGGTTCCTTTTGTTCCTCCCTTAATGGAAGAAAAGAAACCTATGGTTGACAAACTTGGTCCTACACAATCACAACTTGGAAACTGAATCAAAAGAAATCGAAATGCTAGAGAGCATAGGTGTAGATTTCATGCTATTGTTTGTTTGTTACAAGCAAAAGAAGAAAAGAATAACATAGAAAATAAAAATTCAAGCTTGTCTCAAGCAATGCATGATGCCTTTTCACCTTCGCTAAAACATAAACAACAACCTTCTATGGATATTGTCATTAGACCTCCTATTGTGATTAACTTGGATAATGATAATGAAATTGTAAAGATTGATGAACAAGTGCATAATGAGTTGAATTCATTGGTTTCATCATCTATGAGCGTACATGATGATCCTCCTAATAAGAGTGTTGAACTTGGTACTTGTCCTAGTTTGGCACTTGATGTTTTCCCTTTGGCTATTTTTTTTCCTTCTGCATATATTGATCAAGATTGGGATGCAGATGACCTGCTATAGGTTGACTCACATGTGCCTTACTAGTCTTGTCTTTGTTTTCTTTTTCATGTTTCTTCATGTGATTGCATGTGTGTAATGTGATCCCTGTATTGTTCCATTTTATGTATCTCTTCATGTGCATTCCTCTATTTGTATCCACATTCTTCTATATGTCGTAAACCTTTTATCTTTTCTTTTTTCTTGTGTTTTCCTTTTGGGGATGACGCAAGGCATTGAGACATTTAGGTCTTTTCCATGTTGACCCAAAATGTTTTTCTTTGTTTTCACTCTCTATGTGTTATTCTTCTAGTTCTATGAGTATTTGGGGAATGATGGTGTTTCCAAGATCTATAACAACATTGTAGCAAAGACATATTGACCCCAAATCCATAGATCCCTTGTGTTTTGGATTTTATTTTGGGGGAAACCCATCTTCATGGCATAACTTCATTTGGAAACATATGACTTGGCATAGGGATTTCCGAATAAGCTCTCATGTCTTCTTTATTGTTTAGAATTGATTATTTGCTACTTTAAAGTAAATTACTCACAACAATGGTGTTAGCAATTTCTTTAAAGTAGGGGCATACATTGGCATTATTATTTTTGAAAATTTTGACATTCCTTATGTTTCATTGTGCAATTTTATTTCTTCTTATGATGCTTATTTTTCTTGGTGGTGTCATTGGGTTTTATGTCCTCCAGGAGCGTGATATTTCTTAGCATACGACTTTCCTCTTAATGGTGATGCTATGTGTTGCATTCCCTAAGTTGCAATTTTTTTTATCCTTGACTTGTCCTTTCTTGGAGACATTAGGCACGATGTTCCCTAATAGAAGACCTTACATGAACTAAGTAAAATCCCTTTGAACAAACTTTATTTGTATTTTGTTCGTAAGTGTTTAGCATAACATAGCTTTTTAACCTTATGAAGCTTGAATTTCATATTGTTTTCTTGCCTTGTCAAAGTTATTAGAGATATAGCTTTGGTATGGTTAGTACGATGAGAGCCTATAGACTTGGCATGACTTTCTCATTGTATGGTGAGATCTTGTAGACCTTTCATGACTTTCTCACTTAGCCACTTTTTGGGGGCTCACCTAGAGGACAGTCTGAGGTTCCATTAGCATGTGTGACTGTGCGCTATTGTTTGCATAGTGGACATCGTGTTCCACTTGTGAACGTTTTTGTAAAAATAGCTAAGACATGTTCCACATCATGTTGGACAGTTAGGGCTTGATCCGCCCTTTTCTTTTGGATAAATAGTTGAGGCGTGTTCCACGTTACATTAGATAGTTGAGGCTTGATCCACCTTTTTTAATTTTTATTCTTTTTAGTCTTTGATGTTGGATGATTGAGTAATCTTGTTGTTGTTGCATACATATGTTTTGAATGTCTACTTTAGTGTGAGTTTGACACAAGGTCATCCTCTCACTAAAGTGGGGGCTAAATGCAGTGTAGAAAAATGTATCCCTTTTACATGTTCACACTGGTTTGTGCCCTCCTAGTTAATTTGGACTTAATTGTGCCTTATTTTAGTGTTTTAAAGTGTACCCCTTTACACTTTCACACTTATTTAGGGCTCCTTTAATTAATTGAACTTAATTATGCCTTAATTGGCCCCTTAATTCATTTTCCAAGCCTATTTTATTACATTTTTTGAAGAGGAAACCTAACATTTATTAATGCCTTAACATAACACTTCTCATTAAGGAATGTGTGTCCTAGGTTCAAGGACATGGGACCCATTCATCCATGGGCGAATGGGTCCTCCCTTAGACCTAGGACCTAAATTTAAGTTATGTTTTTGGTGGTATTTTAATGTTTGCAAATCTATATTTCAATGTCGGCTTGTGATATTTGAATTTCGGGAAATTGAGGATACATACCTATAAATATAAGTTTATTTCACTATATTTCACCTAGCAATTTTATGAGCAAGTTCATGAGATTTCAAGAGCATTTTGGAGAACTTAAAGGCATTCAAGAGAAAATTTATTAGTTTTATTGCAGCAATCATGATCCAATTGTCATGTCAAAGTCTTCTTGCATCATGCATGTTTTTGGAGCTAATATGATGATGTAGGTTTCATGATCCATTCAAGCATTCAATTACTATTTCAAGCAAGATTCAAAGTTCAAGATCCACATCCATTGAAGCCATTTCATGCAAGTTGCAGATTTACATTCCAGGGTTTATTCAAAGTTTTGTTGACTGGTAATATTGCTTTGTTCATTCTTCATTCCCTCTTTCATGTTTCATTTCATTTCAAGGTTTGATTACCAAAACAAGGTTTGACCAATGCAAACCCCCATTCACCAAAAATACAACATTTTTTCCCTCTTGATTTGTGATTGTAGATTTAGGTGGAAGAAATCTTGAAGACCATTTTGAAGATAAAATTTGGAGAAGTTGTCAAAGTTGCTATCCTCTCACAGAAACTCACTTCCAGAAATTATTTCTGGCTTTTTGAACCTGAAACCTAGGAAAATTAGAAGACTCAGATCTATAGTGAAGGCTCCCAAAGGTTGCAGAAAAACCCTAACTCAGGACCCATTCGCCCCTAGGCGAATCAGTCCCAGATCAGCTTCAGAAACTGAATTTTAGTGAAAGGTACATTCATATCGACCCTTCTCTTATATGCAATTTGATTATATATTATGTTAGTATTGAGTTTAATCTTTCTATTCCAAGTGTTAAATTGCATTTTGGTGTTAATTTACTATTTTTAGTTTTTCTCCCCAAAGTGTTGCTTGACCAAGCCCCTCGTCCTGACACAAAAAAGGAGATTCACATCTTGAGTTGACTCACCTAAGGGTTTTAAGTCAAGTCTTTTTGTGGATCTCATTTCCTAATGAAATATAGGAGAATAGGTCTAACTACTATCATTTTGGTGAACCCCCTTATCTATCAAAAACCTATTTTTTGATGTTTCTGGGATATCTCAATTCCATGTCTAATTCTACTACAAATTCCTTAGAGAATTTTAGGGTAGCTAACATAGAAGTGGAAGTAAGAGCTTATTTTAGTTGTTGAAATGATTGGGTGTCTTTCTCTAACCTTGAAAAAAAATTCTTCAACAATATTTTTAAGGGTGTTGTGATGCAAGCATAATTGTGCAAAATATGCAATAGTATCTTGTTGGACCTAATAATCCTCTCAAACCTTTGATATTACTATTTTTTGGCCACTCTTTTATTACTATAATCTTATTAGGGTCCACCTTAACACCTTTATGGGACATCACATGTCTTAAGTATTATATTTCTTTCACCCTAAAGACACATTTAGATTTTTCATAGAGTTAATTATCTTCCAATAATTTCAATACCTTCTCTACATGTTGCAAATTTTATAAGGATTTTTTACTATAGATGAAGATATTATCAAAGAACACTAACATGGTTTTTGAAAAAAATATGTAAAATTCTAAATTCGTGAGATTTTGAAAATTTGATGGAGCATTACTGAGAAAAATGGCATAGCTAAGAATTCTCATGTGTTCTAAAGGTAGGCATATGTACACCCCCTCCTTCAATTTAATTTTATGATAACTTGAATGTAAATTTAACTTAGTAAATAATGCATCATTCAATTCATTAATAACAAGAATAGGAAACTTATCTTTAAGAATGATCTTATTGAGATCCTTGTAATTTGGTCACATTCTCCATAAATCATCCTTCTTGTTAACCATAAACACTATATATTAATAGTCACTTTTTTTGGATGAACAATTCCTGAACCCAACAGTTCCTTGACCAATTTATAATTTCTAAAAAAAATTCATATGGATAGCAATAAGGTATAATGTTAGGAGGAATACTTCCTAGTATTCATTCAATGTCATGACCATTGTATCTAACAAGAGATATACTTTTGGGTTCTTTAAAAACCTTTTGATGTTGTTGAATGATCTCTTGAAGCTCTATAGGATCTTGAGTTTTCATGTCTTATGATTTTAAATAATTCAACCTATGAGAGTTCATAATTTGGATTGGTGGTTATTTCATTCCTAAAAGTTTATATTTTATCTTCTTCTTTTTTAAAGCCATGAGTCCTAAAAATTGAAGGACATTGTTCCCAATTATTTAATCCAACACACATAAAACTACATTATCTCCCCTAATTGGAATGGTAAATATTTTTTAATCTAGCTAATAGTATCCCATTAAAAAATTTATATGATGGAATTTACCATCATAAGATATTTTTTTCTTGTTAGCTATCATAGAATGAATATTAGAGATAATATACATGAAGTATTGGAGATTGTTACCTAATCTTGTAATAATGAATTTTTGTCTACTACCTATATCAACCAATATTGCCACATTTAATTTTTTAATCTATCCAATCACTTTAATTATTTTGGTGTACTTATCACATTCAATATATATAGGGAGATAGTAGTTCTTTCTTCCTTAAAATTTTCATGCTCAAGTTCTACAATTGGTTCTTATCTCATTAGTTTTCCCTCTTCTTCAACCTCATTCAAGAATCATTGATCTTTTCTCACCATTGTTATACTTATGACTTCTAGACCATTTGCTATCACAATGCAAATATAGAAATATTTCTCATTTCTCCACCTCCTAGTGAGAAGAGAGATTAGTAATTTTTGGGGGTTATAAAATTTTTCCATATTTTTTAATAGGATTAGTCTCATTTCTATTTATACATCTTGTGGTTTAACCTTGCATGGATATTCTGGTGGGAAAGTTTCATTGATCAATATGTAGTGCTTATTGTATAGCAATCATAATTGAAAAATATTCTAACAAATAAACACCATTCTAAACTCAATCATTAATTTTATTGATGTATAAATATAGCATCTGATAAGGTGTCACATCCTACATTCATATTTACCATCTCGTATTCTTAAAATTATATTTAACTACAAACCCTATATTTCAAATCCATCAATTGGGTGAAAAGCTCACTCCATGGTTGCTCATTGTGAGTTTCTAATTCATTAGTAAATATCATAAACTAATTACCCTTCATTTCTTGTCACTCATCATCCACTAATATCACTTGTAAGGTTCAAATTTTATATGTAGTGATGTTATGTCAACCATTGCATTCTTTAGTATATCATGAAGCTTAAAATATCATTATGTGAGACTTATCCATGAAGTTAAATCTATACCATCAAAATTATGAATGTATATGTTAGATAGATTCAATTTTGGTCCTTAAAAATGTTACTCTATTTCTTTTCTTTTTCTATTGATTTTGTAAGCGCTAAGGTGGTCTAGTTTGGGATTCAACTCACGTAATCATTCTTATTTAAACCTATTGAAACCCTCACTTAAAGATGTCACAAATGGTTGAAACAAATTATTGCTGATAAAATTTACCATTATTTACATCCTATTGGAATTTTGTCCTCAACTTTAGGTAATGGATAGTAAAGAGTCATTGGACTCTATTTGTAGAAAGTTTCTCTAATTTAAAAGATGGAACGGTTTATAATGTGTTTTTTTTAACTCTATTTTTATTAGGTAGGGGAAGGAAGTATTTGATGTGAGTTCTAACAATATTGTTTCAAATGATCTATAATTGGATATGTTGTCCCTCATTTGACCAAATTTTGACCATTAGATTGTTGGTAGTTGTTAGCATTGATGCTAACACTTGAGGAGAATTATGTAAGATGGTTGGCAGTAGTTATCATTGATGTCAAAATTGATTGTTGGTTGTCTTTGGTATCAACACTTGATGAATATTTTTATATGTGTGGTAATGGTTGATGATCTTGTTGTCAGTGGCTAATGACAACACTTGATGAATATTGTTTGTGGTTGTCATTGTTTTCTACACTTGAGAAGTGAGGAAGATGGATGGAATTAGTTGTCATTGTGGAAAACATTAAAATTTTGGTGTATGATGTTTTTTCTGAAGTTCATGGTTGGATGTCATGCCTTATTCTATGTCAGTTATTTGGCATTAGTTGTCATTGTTAACAATAGTGTTGCTATCAGCAGAGTTGGCTTCATAATGATATATTAAGATGAGGATTAGAAGTGTTTCTGATTGTGGATATATGTTGTTGAAGGTCTAAAGTATGTCTTATGCTCTCTCTTGATGTTCCTAATGAAGCATGTGTTGCTAAATGAAAGTTTTGGCCTCCACAAGTTGCTTAACTATTTCTAGTACAGGAAGTTGCCTTGAAGTCTGTTTGGGAGAATGCTCTATATTCCTCCATTGTTGAAGATATGGTCTTGTGATTTTGGATTCAAAGTCTATGTTATGTGGATGTTGCACTCCTATTTTTTCAGGTCACCAGTGTAGCCAAGGAGATTTCTGAATTGTGGAAGGTTTGCAGTGTTGTTGGTTGTCTGGACTGGTCCAAAAATGCTCTGCATTTCTCTGCATTGATGTCCCTACTCCTATGGATTTTTTAATGTGATCTCAAAATTTGTGCAATATCTCAATTCCAAAATCATGTGTTGAAGTGGTTTGTAAGCTAATTTGTTAATGTTATACCTCATGACTAAGCATTATGTGTTTTCAGGTTGAAGTATTTTGTTCCTATTTGGTTTGTGGTGGTTGCTAATGGCATAAATGTATGAAATAAGTTTCAAGAAGTGTTTTTGGATGTTTGTAAAACATCTACACGTGATATGCACATTGTTGATTGGCCTATTTGGTGCCAGATTGTGTCTTAAGTTGGCTTTCTAGGTTATTTGTGGATATCTAGCTAACAAGGATTGTTCCTTTGATTGTGTCGCATGCCTGAGGGTCTACGCTAGCATTTGAAGATGTGTTATCATAGATTTGGGTCCTAACCTATCTTGGTTAGAACTTCCTTGAGTAAATTTAGTTAGAATTATATTTTTGGGCCAACTAGATTTGTACTTCATGTTTTATCTACTTGTTTCCTTGATGTCGACTTAGGTTGATGTGCGCTAGCGTGTGAATTACTTTGGATCACATTGGAAGATGAAATAAGATTTTTTTTGGTCCTCTCTATGCTTGGGATAAGACCACAGTATGTTGTTGTGGCTGACTTGGTGAATTCATTGTTTGTATTATTTCTTGGCCAACCTAATTAATGTTTTAAGGTCTTACAGTGGACATATATGCAAGAAGTATAGAAGTATGAACAAGTGAGAAGAAGTGTGAATGTGGAATACATTGAAATCCAACAGAGTTAGTGCTACAGTATGAAGAGGAATGATCAGATGTGCTTGAATGCCTCAGTTAGCAGAGTGAATTGTTGACAAATATTATAATTCTTTATAAACTCTTTGTATCCTGCTCTGAGATAATGAATCTCATTAGGTCCTTGTATCTTGCCCCTAAAGTTGTTTTAGCTTCAGTTCAACAAGTCCTTTATATCTTACATTCAGGTAGTGTGGCTTGGTTTGCAAGTCCTTTTTGGTAGTGAGCCTTTATATTGTGAGTTAACTCTCACTGTGGTTTTTCCCTCATTGGGTTTTCCACGTAAATATGGTGTCATCTTGTGGATGTGTGTTCTTGTCTCTTTTATCATCGTTGTTTATCTGATTAGATTTAGAATTGCTATATCTTTGATTGTTAAAGTTGTTGAACCTTTATACTGCTATATCCTTCTCTGCTACTATTCTATTTAAGAGTTTTTATTTGGTTAAGTGCTAAAAATTTCAAATTCTGAAAGGGATTAAATTTTTGAGTAGACTGATTCAACCCCCCCTCTCATTCTCTAGGTGTGTTCAACAATTGGTATCAGTTCCAAGTTCCTCTGAAGAACGCTTGATCGCTTGAGGCAAAGATCAAGGATGGCACATGATGGTTCATAAAAGGGTCCTAGGTTTGATGGGACTAATTATGCTTTCTAAAACTGAGAATGGAAAGCCACCTAAACTCTCAAGGGTTTGGTGTATGGAAATCAGTCAAATATGGTTATGTTGCTCCTGCTACTTCTCCAACAGATCCAATTGAAATTGGGTTATATGAGTGCAATGCCAAAGCTAAGAATGCTCTCTTGTGTGGATTGGTTGATTCAAAAATTTTGAAGGTGATGAATTGTAGTTCTACTAAAGATGTTTGGGGAAAGCTTAGAAACATATATGAAGGTGATACAAAATTGAAGCAAGCCAAAATGTAGATCTTTAATATCAGATTTGAGACTTTGAAGATGACAGAGGATGAAGATATTGCAAGCTATAAGCTCTAGGTGAATGAATTTGTCTCTGGCATCTCTAGTCTTGGTGGAGAAGTAAAAGAAAATAAAATTGTGAAGAAGGTTCTAAGATCAGTCACTAAAGCTTATAGTCATAAGGTGTGAGCCATTGAAGAATCCAAGGACTTGGATCAGTACTCAGTTGATGAAATGTTTGGTGCTCTTACTACCTCTGAAATGAGAGAGTTTGATCAAGATGTTCCAAAGAAGGAAGTTGCATTCAAAGCTAACAAAAATATTGAAGATGATGTTGCTGATCAAAATGATGGCTATGATGAAGTTGAAGCAAACTTTCTAAGAATATTGAAGAAATGCATTGGAAAGTACAAAGGTAAGTTACCTTTCAAATGTTTCAATTGTGGAAGAATTGGCTATTTTGCATCTAAATGTCCCTATAAAGAATATGTTGATGATAAAAAAGGAGAGAAAATCAAAAGAGGTTTATATCCTAAGGAGACTAGTTTTTCCTCTGAAGATGAAGATAATGATTCAAATGATGAAAACGTATTCATGGATTTGGAAGGTAAAAAGAGCAATATTGGAGAATGTAAGAGGTTTGGTACCTTGCAAAGAAATAAGGTCAATGAAAGATCAATAGCAATATGGACTTCCTTTCATGCAAAGGAAGAGGCAAATATTTGGGTGATTGACATTGTTTTTTCTCACCACATGATTGGTGACAAAAGAAATTTCATCAATCTCAAGAAGGTTAATGGTGGAGCTGTTAAGTTTGGTGCTGACAAGTCAGCACAAATCTGTGGAAAAGGTGATATAACAATTGATGGAAATAATAGAATTGAAGATGTCATTTATGTCAAAGTTTAGAAGCATAATCTTCTTAGTGTCATATAGATGTGCAGCAAGGGATACAACCTTAATTTTCATGACAGTGGTTGTGAGATCATAAAGTCAGGGAACACTAGTTGTTGAAGGAACAAGGACAAGTGGTAATGGCTATCATCTAAAGGAGGCTAATGGAAGGATCTGCTTATTAGCTTAGTTCAAAGAGTGTTGGTTATAGCATAAAAGAATGGGTCACATAAACTTTGACAATATGGTGAAGATCAGTTCCTCTCATGCAGTGAGATATATGCCCAAGATAATCAAGCCTACAAACACATTGTGCAAAGAATGTCAAATGGGAAAGCAAACAAAGACTAGTTAAAAAAGTAAGGAGTGCTTTATTTCAAGGCCATTAGAGTTGATCCACACTGATCTATGCAAACCTACAAGAATAAGAATTCAATAAGGTGAAAGGTAATTTATGTTGCGTATAGATGATTACACTAGAATGATTTGGGCTACATTCTTAAGAGAGAAATCAGAAGCCTTTGAATAAGTTCAGAATTTTTAAAGAAAAAGTTGAAAATGAAATGGATGTTAAGATCAAATGTTTAAGATCAGATAAAGGAGAGGTGAATTTACCTCATATGAATTTGAAATTGTGAAGATCATGGCATTAGGATACATTTGTCTACTCCTAGAACCCCTCAACAAAATGAAGTAGTTGAAAGAAAGAATAGAACAGTGCAAGAGATGTCTAGGGCAATGATGAAAGATGTTGATCTATTTGATATGTATTGGAAAGAAACAATTCACACTGTTGTCTATTTTCTTAATAAAGTATAGTTGAGGGTCAATAGCACTAAGAGCCCTTATGAGTTGTGGTATGGAATACCTCCTACGATTAAATAATTTAGAATCTTTGGCAACAAATTTTATATTAGAAGAGATGAAGAAGACCTCAAAAAGTTCGATTCAATGTGTGATGAAGGAATCTTTCTTAGCTACTCTACCAGGAGCAAGGCATACAAATGCTACAACAAGAGATTGGGAAAGATGATTGAAAGTAAAAATGTCAAAGTAGATGAAGACTTGTGTCAGATCTCACAAGAACTAGAGGTTTGGGGATCTAATATACCTCCCTGGATTGAAGAAGAAGAAGAAGAAGTAGAAGAGAAATAGAAGGAACCAGAACTAGTGAAGACTCTCAAAACTCCAGCAAAGTATGTCCAGAGGAATTATTTTGTAGATTAGATCATTGGAGATAAGGATGAAGGTTTTTTGACCAAGAGAAAGTTTGCAAGAAATAGTAAGTAAATTTGTGTTTATTGTCAAACGTTGAGCCCAAGAAATTTGTTGATGCCAACAATGATGAAGGTTGGATAAAAGCAATGGAAGAAGAGTTAGACAAGATAGAAAAGAGCTAGACTTTGGAATTGGTTCCTATAGCTGTTGATAAGAATGTGATTAGAACTAAGTGGTTTTAGAAAAACTAAATTAAGATGGTGAAATTGTAAGGTATAAAGCCAGATTGGTTTGCAAGGGCTATTCACAAGTTGAAGGTATTGATTTTGAGGAGACTTTTTCTTTGATAGCCAAAATAGAAGCAGTAAGGATGTTTTTTGCTCTTTCTGCTCATAAGAACTTCAAAGTATATCAAATGGACATCAAGTCAACTTTTTTGAATGGTGATATAAAAGAAGAGGTATACATTGAGCAACCGAATGGTTTCCAGTTATCAAAAGAATCAAATATGGTTTGCAGACTAAAGAAAGCTCCCAAAGCCTGGTATGCTAGATTGGATAATTATCTACTTCAATAAGGATTCAAGAAAGGTAATTTTCAAATAATAATCTATTCATTAAGGTTATGGAAGATAAATTGTTGATTGTGGTAGTATATGTTGATGACGCCAAATTTGATGGAGATGATATGTGTAAGAATTTTGTAGAAGAGATGCAAAAATAATTTGAGATGTCAATGATTGGTGTATTGTCTTTCTTCCTTGGGCTTCAAATTATTCAACAATATGATGGTATCTTTATTTCTCAGGATAAATATGTAAAGGAAATGTTGAAGATGTTTGGCATGGAGGACTCCAAACTAGTAGGTACTCCTATGGTGACTGGTTGTCACTTAAGCAAATCTGATGAGCCTCTAGAAGTTGATCATACTCTTTATAGGTCTATGATTGGAGGTATACTATACTTAAATACTTCTAGACATGATATCATGCATGCAGTATGTTTGGTTGTCATATTTCAAGCTAATTCTAAGCAATCTCATGAAAAAGAAATGAAATGAATATTCAGATACTTGAAAGGAACTCTGGATTATGGCCTATGGTATAAAAAGGATGATAACTTTTCTTTGAATGCTTATACTAATGTTGACTAGGTTGGTTGTGTAGATGACTAGAGAAGTACAAATGGAAGTGCATTCTTTTTGGGAGACAAATTGGTCTCTTGGTTCAGTAAAAAGAAAGACTCGATATCTTTATCCACAACAAAAGCATAATTTATTGTTGCAGCATCTTGATGCACCCAGGTACTTTGGATGAAGTGGACTTTAAAGGGTGTGAAAGGGGTTTATGATGAACCTATTCCTATATTGTGTGACAATACAAGTGCAATTAATATTTCCAAGAATTTGGTAATGCATTCAAGGACTAAACACATCTCTATCCATTATCACTTTTTGATAGAGAAGGTTGTAGAGCATGGAGTCGGAATGGAGTATGTGCCTACCAAGGACCAGATTACAAATATCTTTCAAAAGGCACTTTCAAAGGATACTTTTGATTATCTCTAATAGAAGCTAATGGTTATTGCCCCTTCTTGTTCTAACTAGATGTATAGATGATGCATCTTTCCAGGGGAGAAATTAATTCCTTATCTTTTTCTCCTAGATTGATGTATGCTACCACTCAGGGGGAGCTGGTAGTAAGGAGTATGGTACAAATGTGCAGATATTGTGCATGTATGAAGAAGAATTGTTGTTGGTCAAAGGGGGAGTTTTTGTTGTTATTTCCATCAAAAATATTTGCTCCTTTGTCCTGAAGTCAAAGAATATGTTGTTGCCTTCTACATGCAGGTATGTGTTTCCCTTTTCCCTTGATGTCAAATGGGGAGAGTGATCAGATATGTGTGTTTCCATCAATGCCAAAGGGGGTGATTATTGGCAGTTTTTTTCATTGATGTCAATACTTGATGAGAATTGTGTAAGATGGTAGGTAGTGGTTATCATTGATGTCAACATTGATTGTTAGTTATCATTGGTGTCAACACTTGATGAGTATTTTTATATGTTTGGTAGTGGATGATGAGCTTATTATCAATGGCTAATGACAACACTTGATGAATATTATTTGTGGCTGACATTTTTGTCTGCACTTGAGAAGTGAGGAAGATTGATGGCATTGGTTGCCATTGCTGACAACATTCAACTTGGGCTATCATTTTTGTATGATGTATTTGTAGTTCATGGTTGTATGTCATGCCTTATTCTATGTTAGTTATTTGGAATCTGTTGTCATTGTTGACAATATTCAGTAGTGTTACCATCAACAAAGTTGACATCATAATGATAAATTAAGATGAGGATTAGAAGTGTTGTTGATTGTGGAGAGATTTTTTTAACCTATCTATAGTATGTCTTATGCTCTCTCCTAATGTCCCTAATAAGCATGTGTTGTTGAAAGAAAGTTCTAGACTCTACAAGTTGCTTAAGTGTTTCTGGTGCAGGAAGTTGTTTTGGAGTCTATTTGGGAGAAATATCCACATTCCTCCACTATTGAAGATATATTCTTGTAGTTTTGGATTCAAAGTATATGTTTTATGGATGTTGCACTCCTATATTTTCAGGTCACCAATGTTTCAATAGTGGAGGAATGTGGATATTTCTCCCAAATAGACTCCAAAACAACTTCCTGCACCAGAAACACTTAAGCAACTTGTAGAGTCTAGAACTTTATTTCAACAACACATGCTTATTAGGGACATTAGGAGAGAGCATAAGACATACTATAGATAGGTTAAAAAAAATCTCTCCACAATCAACAACACTTCTAATCCTCATCTTAATTTATCATTATGATGTCAACTTTGTTGATGGTAACACTACTGAATATTGTCAACAATGACAACCGATTCCAAATAACTAACATAGAATAAGGCATGACATACAACCATGAACTACAAATACATCATACAAAAATGATAGCCCAAGTTGAATGTTGTCAGCAATGGCAACCAATGCCATCAATCTTCCTCACTTCTCAAGTATTCATCAAGTGTTGTCATTAGCCATTGATAATAAGCTCATCATTAGCAATGTTGTTGGTTGTTTGGACTGGTCTAAAAACTGCTCTACATTTCTCAATATTGATGTCTCTACTCCTATGGCTTGGTGAATGTGATCTCAATGTTTGTGTAATATCTTAGTTCTAATATCATGTGTTGAAGTGGTTTGCAAGTTGATTTTTTAAAGTTATACCTCATGATTGAGCATTATGTGTTTCTAGGATGAAGTATTTTGTTCATGTTTGGTTTGTGCTGGTTGCTAATGGCATGACTATATGAAAGAATTTTTAGGGAGTGTTTTTTAATGTTCATGGAACATCCTCATATGATCCGCACATTGTTGATTGGCCTCTTTGGTGCCACATTGTGTCTTGAGTTGGATTTCTAGGTTATTTGTGGATATCTAGCTGGTAGGGCTTGTTCCTTTGCTTGCACCACATGCTTGAGGTTCTGCACCAATATTTGAAGATGTTTTATGATAGATTTGGGTCTTGACCTATCTTGGTTAGAACCACCTTGAGAAAATTTAGTTAGAAGTATGTTTTTGGGCTAATTGGTTTTGTGCTTCATCTTTTATCTACATGTTTCATTAATATCAACTTAGGTTGATGTGCGCCAACATGTGAATTGCTTTGGATCACATTGGAAGATGAAATAAGATTGTTTTTGGTCCTCTCTATGATTGGGATAGGACCACAGTATGTTGTTGTGGCCAACTTGGTGAATTCATTGTTTGTATTCTTTCTTGGCCAACCTAATTTACGTTTTAAGGTCTTGCGGTGGCCATATATGCAAGAAATTTTTGAATGTAAGAAGTATGGAAGTCTGAAAAAGTGTGAAGAAGTGTGAATGTGTAATATATTAAATATCCAACAAATTTATTGCTACAGTGTGAAGAGGAATGATCTTATGTGCTTGAACGCCTTAGTTAGCTGAGTGAATTGTTGACAAATATTGTAATTCTTTATAAACTCTTTGTATCTTGTTCTGAGATAGTGAATCTCATCGGGTCCTTGCATCTTTCCCCTGAAGTTGTGTTAGCTCAATTCAACAAGTCCTTTATATCTTGCAATGAGGTAGTGCGCCTTGATTTGCAAGTCCTTTTTGGCAGTGAGCCTTTATATTGTGAGTTAACTCTCACCGTGGTTTTTCCTTCATTGGATTTTCCACATAAATCTAGTGGCATCTTATGGATGTGTGTTCTTGTCTCTTTTATCATTGTTGTTGATCTGATTAGAGTTATAATTATTATATATCTTTGATTGTTGAAGTTGTTGAATTTTTATACTACTATAACCTTCTCTGCTGCTATTTTGTTTAAGGGTTTTGATTTGGTTAAGTGCTGAAAAGTTCAAGTTTTGAAAGGTCTTAATTTTTTTAGTAAACTGATTCACCCCCTACTCTTAGTCTCCAAGTGTGTTCAACATAGATTATAAAGTATATTTTACCTCTAATTAGAAACCCCTTCTCAGTCTCTGAGTGTGTTCAACATAGATTATAAAGTATATTTTGCCTCTAATTAGAAACTATAAAAATTGACCCTGCCTAGTTTTTCATGAGCTATCTAAAAATGCAAAAAATCTAAAAATTATAGCCTATACAAAACATTAATTAACAATCATAAGGTCAAAATAACTCACTTATAAAAATAAGCTAAAAAATCATAGTCAATGGTTTATAAGTTATGATGAAAATTAAAAAATTGGCCCAAATCATTGCTCTAATACCACCTATTAGGATATTTCTTGGAAATAAAGGTAGAAATCAATAAAATATAAAATCACTTCAAGAGATTGATTTCTAAAAATTAGATTATGAGAATATAAATTTAATATTGCAACTTATGATAGTTTGGAAGATTCATTATCTTCCTTATTTATAGAGATAATTAAGTAGGGAAACACCTCTTTATCCTAGTTAGGTAGCCTAAGGAATTAACTAGAGATAATAAATGAAAATGTTAAGGTTAAGAATGCCACAAGAGCTTAATCTTCTTACACTTAAAATATGAATATTAGGGGCGTGAATAGGGATAAATCGAAGGAAAGACCAAGAGGGAAAATGGCATAAAAGGTTAGATCAAATCATAAAACCAAGACCCAATTGATCAAATTAAACCCATTACTAATGAAGTCATTAGCTAAAATAAAATGAAAGTAAACAATAAATGAAATCTAAATCTACTTTTACCTCACCCAAATATTGCTAACCCTTACTCCATTGTTGACAATGTGAGATTATGCATTTTAGGTATGTGGATTTCTCATGCTAAGCATAACTCAATTGTGTACAAGATTTAAAGATTGATGGCTATAGATGATAGACCAATATGAAGCTCAAATTACAAAGAGAGAGATCATTTGAATGAAGGATGAAGGCTTGTTTTATGGATCTCCAGATATTAGATCGACAGTTGAGATTTGAATTTTAAGATCAACAGTAGAGATTGAATGAAGGATGGAGAGGCCATGCATGTTGAGGAAGAGTTCAATTAACTAAAGCTCTTCCCTAAATTTTAGGAAGATATTTTGAGATATTTTTGGAGAGAAGATATTTGAATTTGAATTTGAATGTGAATTTGAATTTGGAATATTCCATTTTCGGAGGTAATGTGCAACTCAATGAATTAAATAATTCATTTAATTATTGAAAAATTGAGTTGATTAAATAATTAGGAAAGTATTTAATTATGGGATTGAGAAGAAAGGAATAATGATATTTAATTAAATAATTAAAAATTATTTAATTAGGTGGATAAGAAGAAAATTGAAATTAATTAAATAATCAAAATTGTTTAATTAAAGTGGAGGAGGAAAATGATTTAATTAATTAAATAATTAAAAATTATTTAACTAAAGGTGGATTAGGGAAAATGATGAATTAATCAATTCCAATTGGGGCATTATATGATGGTTAAATTTTTGTGGTGTTGTTCTTGCAATCAAGTTTCAAACCCCATTTGGGGTTTAATTGTTGAATGTTTAAATTGGGGATGAGGTCCCCCATTTGTGACCTCACCAACTCATAGCTCTAGATCAAAAGCTTTTTACCCGTTAAAAAAATAAAAATAGAATGATTTAATTAATAGAGTAAAATAAGTCAATTTAATCAAATAATAAAAAATTATATAATTAAAAGGTGATTAAAGGGGACAATGAGTGATAATGACTAAAAATAATGATTTAGAGGAATTTGTGATGTGTTAGATATTTTTTTAGGTGTCAACAAGGGGTATAATATAAAGTATGATTACTTGGGCATAGCCATATCATTTGTTATCAAATCTATATGTTTTTAGTGGTGAAATCATTAAGGGATTGCAGTATTAAAACACTAGAGTAAATGGTTGTTGTGATATATGTATAATTATTTTTATGGGGGCCTTTAAATAATGTTGTGATAATATAAAGAAAGTGTCTTTTTAGATTCACAGTGAGAACATCCAAGTGTAAAACTGAGAAATTTAATGATATAAACTTCAACTTATGGAAGTCAGAGGCTGAAGACCTCCTAGTAGAGAGATATTAATGGTAAAAATCTTTTTTGGTGAAACCTACAAGTATTTCTAATGACAACTAGAATATATTGGATAAGAAAAAAAAATCTTTTCATTTATTTCTTTTAGATTTTGTGTTAATGAATGTGTCATAAGATCCTTCTTCCTATTTATTTTGGAAGAACATAGGAACCTTATATTAGTCCAAGAGTCTTGTAAATAAATATAAAATTGAAAAGGAAGTTGTATTCATTGAAGATGAAAGAATTTTATTTTCTAATTGCTCATCTCAATGCCTTAGATTTGATTATGATATTGTTATGTCAATAAGTGTTAATGTAAAAGAAGTGTATTTTTTTGTTATGTTCCCTAACTGATTCATAAGAAACTTTGATTATGATAATCATTGGTAATTATTCTTCACCAGAAATTGAAAAATTCATTAGGTTTTGTTAAGTGAATATGATGCAGGAGCATCCAAGGTGTAAGATCAATCTTGCATCACCCAAAAATAATTTCTTTTGTTTTAATTTTCAATAAGGGCTTATGTGGGCTAATGTTGTGTGGGAAATTATTTTAAATTTCCAAATATCGTAATGTTTCCTATGTGAGTATGTAATTGTAATTTTGATGGGTATTTACTCCAATAAATGTTACAAAGGCATAAAAAGGGGGAATATTCTCTTTGGGCATCCCATTTCTTGGTGGGGACCACTTTGTAAGCATGCTCTTCTTGATTTTCATCCATTTGCATGTTGGGCCACCAACTTTGTATGTTGGTGCATGTTCATATTTGGAGTTGTTGGAGTCATTGAGGAGTTATGGAGATTCTGAAATTGACCAAATTTGATTGGCCATGAGTTAGGTGCCCATATGAGAGTCATGTGAGAATTTAGTAATTTTAATTATTTTATGATTTCTCCTCAAGGTGGGTGTGGATTTTCCAATGAGGTTTTTGGCATGTTTTTTTGGAAACCACGTTGGTTTTCTCATTCTAAAACTTCTATATTATGATGTCTTGTCATTTGGAGAGGAGGCTTTGGAGTTTTTGTAGGTTGAGATGGGGAGATTGAGGAGGATGTATGACTCCATGATTGCAGATTTTTGCATATAGAAAGCCCATGTGTGAAGGGAGCTTGTGAGCTTTCATGTTTGTAATCCATTTCAATTTGAAATAATATGATATATGTTCTTGCATCCTTGCAATTTGTTGTGTGGTTGCTTGTTTCATATTTGGGGGTGTAGTTCTTGGAGAAGGAGATGAAGACTTCATAATGTTTTTGCAGGTTTGAAGTTTTTTCAACAGCAACAAAGATACTTTGATTATTGCAAATTGAAGGAGCTAGAAGCTACATGAAGGAGATAGATTGAAGGAGGTCAATTTGAGATTGAACTTTGTTGTTTACATAACAGACTTATATCAATCATATTTTAGTTTTCTAATGGTTTCCATTAGCCCATATGGCTGCAAATAATATGATTTCAAATTTTATATGTTTAACATGTAATTTCATGAGATTTTGAATAAGAAACCAAAGTTACTTCTTGCAGATTTATAAGTTGTTTCAAACAATTTCTAAGTTGCATTTTTAGATTGTTGGGATTTGTGTTTGAGGTTTGGATTATCTTATATCAGTGGTATCAAAGCAAGCCTTCCTGAATGTGTAGGTAGAAGCACTGATGTGAGGCAATTTGCACCAGGACCTAGGGGTGGAGAATGTTAAGGATTTGTAAGCAAATCGAGTGAGGTAGTTTACATGTGCAAAACCTAAGGGTTTTTTGAAAACTTGTGTTAAGGATTTGTGAGGCCTTAAGGATGGAAAAGAGGAAGAAGAAAAATAGAGAGAGACAACAAGAAGAAATAAGAGTTGGAATGATAGAATTGCAGTAGCAAGTAGATGAATCAAGAGAAGAAATTGAAAGGAGAAAACAAGAAAAGAGAATATTTGAAGGAAATTTTGATTATGTTTCTAATGGTATTTTGATTTCAGGAAAGAAAGAAGATGCAACAAGGTGTCATGCATGTGGCACAGAGGAAGAAGATGATGATGAATATGAAGAAATTGATGAACCTAAAATTGAGGAATGTCTATTGGAAGACATGGAGGATGAAATTATGGAGCTTGTAGCATAAACAAAAGAGTTGAGTACAATGGAGGATATTGAAGAAGAGGAGCCCTAAGTTATTTTGATTTCAGGAAAGAAAGAAGATGCAACAAGGTGTCATGCATGTGGCACAGAGGAAGAAGATGATGATGAATATGAAGAAATTGATGAACCTAAAATTGAGGAATGTCTATTGGAAGACATGGAGGATGAAATTATGGAGCTTGTAGCATAAACAAAAGAGTTGAGTACAATGGAGGATATTGAAGAAGAGGAGCCCTAAGTTACAATATTAAATGAGGAGGTGAAACTTGCATTTTGTGAGTTAATTGGTGATTATTATTTGCAAATGAAATATGTGAATGGAATGGGTGAGTATGAGGAAGATGAAAAGTATGTTGCATCAATAAGGAAAATAATAAAATTAGAATTTGATGTTATTGAAACTAAATATGATTTTCATGTTGAGATGGATGAGTTAGTGAATGCAGATGAGATGGTTCAAATAGATTTTGCTAGTGATGATTGGTATGTAGAGAAGGATTTGTATGGTGTTGTAGAGTTTTGTGTAGATGCAATTTGGTGGGGATGGCCAAAATATGGTGGGTTGTTGAATCCCACAAGATTGGAGGAGAATGTGAGATACACTTGGAGGAGGTGGTTGGGTTATGATGGATTTGATTCCACATTGAGGAAGACGATTAGAGAAGAGAGATGTTAGAGGAGGAGGTTGTTTGTTCTAGCTAAGTTTTGGAAGAGGAGAAAGAAGAATCAATTAGAGGTACCAAATTTAGTGATTGATTTTTCTAAGGATTTCTTGCAATCTAAAAGGGTGGTACTACCACTCAACTCCATTTTGTGAATCCATATTCACAAAAAAATTCCTACCTTGGGTGTCTGATGGAGGAGCATCCAGGGTGTAAGAGCAATCTTGCATCACCCAAAAATAATTTCTTTTGTTTTAATTTTTAATAAGGGCTAATGTGGGCTAATGTTGTGTGGGAAATTAATTATTTTAAATTTCCAAATATATTAATATTTCCTATGTGAGTTTGTAATTTTAATTTTGATGGGTATTTACTCCAGTAAATGTTACAAAGGCATAAAAAGGGGAAATATTCTCTTTGGGCATCATATTTCTTGGTGGGTACCACTTTGTAAGCATGCTCTTACATGTTGATTTGCATGCATTTGTATGTTGGGCCACCATCTTTTCATTTTGGTGCATGTTCATATTTGGATCCGTGGGAGCCATCAAGGAGTTATAGGATTCTTCAATTGACCAAATTTGATTAGTCATGAGTTAGGAACCCATGTGAGAGTCATGTGAGAATTTAGTAATTTTAATTATTTTATGATTTCTCCTCAAGGTGGGCGTGGGTTTTCCAAGGAGTTTTTTGGCATGTTGTTTTGGAAACCACATTGGTTTTCTCATTCTAAAATTCTATATTATAATGCCTTGCCATTTGGAGAGGAGGCTTTGGAGTTTTTGCAGGTTGAGAAGGGTAGGTATTGTAGGATTTTGGGGAGGATGTATGACTCCATGATTGTATATTTTTTCATATAGAAAGCCCGTGTGTGAAGGGATCTTGTGAGATTCCATGTTTGTAATCCACTTCAATTTGAAATAATATGATATATGTTGTTTCCTTCTTGCAATTTGTTATGTAGCTTCTTGTTTCATATTTGGGGCCGTAGTTCTTAGAGAAGGAGATCAAGAATTCATGTTTTTGTAGGTTTGAAGGCATTTCAACAACAAAAAATAAACTTTGAGGTTGCAAGCTTATTATAGCAAGGACTTTTCATTGAAGATTGCATATTGAAGGAGCTAGAAGCTACAATAAGGGGATAGATTGAAGGAGGTCAATTTGATATTGATATTTTTTGTTTGTAACATACTTATGTCAGTCATATTTTAGTTTTGTAATGGTTTCCATCAGCCCATATGGTTGCAAAAAAATTGATTTCAAATTTGCATGAGAATTTGAATAAGAAACCAAAGTTACTTCTTGAAATTTTATGAGTTGTAGCAAATAATTTCTAAATTATATTTTTAGATTGTTGGAATTTTTGTTTGAGGGTTAGATTCTCTTACATCAGAATAGATAAAACAAATTTCCAAGAATGATTGCTCTTGTGATGTCTAGTTGTAAGGGATAGGTCCAAGGATAAAAGGGGTAAGAAGAAGGGTAGTGGAGATAAGGAATAGATGTAGAGCGGGGTGAGGTAGGCTTCAACAATTCAAACTAACAAAGTCTTCAAGCCTGCAAACCCTTACAAGGGTTGATTCCTTCATAAACTACCCTTTAAGCTTGTAGGCGTCTATAGTGCCTTTTCTTATCCTATCTTTTTGAGAAGGTTTGATAAGGACAAAACCTTCACACATTCAAGCACCCATTATCATATTCTTCAACATATCAAACTAGTTCCTCATGTTTTTTTGGAACAATCTCTCCAAATCTAGCCTGCAACGCTAGAACTAGGCCTAAATAAGCCACTTTTACAAAGGAATTATGCTCAAATCAACTGGTAAAATCCTAAACTCTTCTCCAATAGACTCCTTAGGTCACATAGGGACAAAATCAACAATTTTTTTCACCAAATCTTCCTAAAAATCTATTGTCCTATCAAATCTCTATATAACCTAGCCTAACACATAGAGATGTTAGGCTAGGGCTCGAGCAAAACTGGTGAAAATCCCTTAGCCCTACCCTACAACTATAAAAAACATCAAAAACACTTCTAGAAGGTCCATTCCACCAAGTTTCATAATTTTCCTACGGTGGAATGGCCTAGTTTTTCATGATTTTCACTTAAAGCCCTAGAAACCCTACTTTACAAAGCAACTTACAGAAAAATAACTTGATCTCCCTCAAATCTAGATGAAAATCAATAAAATTAGATTCAAATGGAAGTAGAAATGATGCTATGACAATTCACATTAGTTTCAGATGTTAATGTTGTTGTACGGAATCATACTGAGCGTAGGAACTTCTAAAAACATAGAATTTGCATACAAAAATAGAGTAAAGCTTGCTCATTCACTAGAAAAATATTCAACAACCTTTCCTCAAGTGTTTTGAGGATTTTTAAACATGTCTACCTCAAAATCCAATGGTCTCCAACTGTATTTTGAAAGGGGTGACCGTTCACATTCAACTACCAAGCAAAATGACAAAGTTGCTATGCAACTTTTACAACTTTTACATTATTGTTGACAACTTTTTAACAAACACGTACAAGATCCTACATGACCTTGATTACATTGAAATTGGTCTCATATACCTTATTTACATCATGAAAAGACATAAAACAAAACAAGACTCCACAATGCATCATCAAACCAAAATTGTCAAGGTGCTCCTGCACCATACAAGCGGGGTGCAAAAGATTTCATTCTCTTGATTAAATGAGTTCATGAAAAAAGACTCCATGCTGCTTTATATCCTCCTCTGACATCCATGTAGCATCTTCATTTGGTAGGCCATGCCATTTGACCAAGTATTCATTGTACACTTTATGTCTAGTCCTCTTGATCTCCCTTGTATCTAGTATGCTCTCAAGCTTCATTGGTTGGCTAGGTGGTAGGTCTTTAACCCACTCATCATCTTCAACTCCTTTTGTACCTACTTCTTCACCTAAAACCACAGTACCCTTAAAAGGATAAAGATCAACAACATTAAATATAGGTGAGATAGCTAGTCCAGGAGGGGGTTCTATCTCATAAGTATTTTTTCCAAACTTGTGTACCACCCTGCAAGGTCCGATCGTCATCATTAGCTTGGTATATTTTCCTGTAGGTAGCCTCTCTTTTCTCAGATGTGCAAGAACCATGTCCCCAACCTTGAACTAAACATCCTTCTTCAAATTTTCCTTCTTCTTATACTTCTCCACACTCTTCTTCAAATTCTCCTTGACCTGCTCATGCATGTCCTTCATAGCTATGGAAAATTCCTCCCCTTTTTCACTCCTTTTCTCCATATCCTTCAGATCTCTGAGTTCATGTATCCCTCTTGGATTCATACCATAGACTACCTCAAATGGACTCCTTCCTATTCTCTAGTTAATGGAATCATTATATGCATATTCTACTTGAGGAAGTATGAGATCCCATGACTGGCCATGTTCTTTGGTAAGACACCTTAACAAGTTCCCAAGTGACCTATTTACAACCTCAGTTTTCCCATCCGTTTGTGGATGGTAGGATGAACTAAAGGTCAGATTTGTTCCCAAATTTCTCCACAAGGTCCTCCAAAAGTGACCTATGAATTTGGAATCTCTATCAGACACAATGGTTAAAGGAAGCCCATGAATCCTTACAATCTCCTTGAAAAAAAAACTAGTTATGTGAGATGAATCATTTGTACTCGTACAAGCAATGAAATGGGCCATCTTGCTAAATCTATCAACAACAACATAAATACTATCATACCCTCTTTGTGTCTTAATCAGACCCAAAACAAAGTCCATGCTTATCGACTCCCATGGGCGGTTAGGTATAGGCAATGGTTGGTAGAGTCTTGCATTAGAACTTGATCCTTTGGCTCTTTGACATATTCCACAACTCTCTACAAACTTCTTAACATCCACATGCATCCTTGGCCAATAATAGAACCTCTTAACCTGCTCTAAAGTTGTATCAAACCCAAAGTGTCCACTCAAACTACCACAATGCTTCTCCCTTATTAAATTGGCTCTCATAGAACATTTTGGCACACACAACTGAGCACCCTTGAATAGAAAACCGTCTTGAAACACAAAATCAGAATACTCACTGTGAAAAGCATCTTGAGATTGACTGCAAATAGCAATGCATCTTTGAAATCATCATCTTTGTGCATACCTTTTAGTGCATCTATCCCCACACTTTGGAGTTATATCTCTTGCACCATCATAGATCTCCTACTCAGGTCATCTACAACCTTATTTGCATTTCCCTTCTTGTGCTTTATTGTAAAGGTGTAGGCCTACAAATACTCCATCCATTTCATGTGCCTATGAATTAACTTATCTTGGTTGTTCAAGAAACTTAATGTATGATTATCTGTGAAAACAATGAACTCCTTTGGTAAGAGATAATGTCTCCATTTCTTGAGGGATTGTACCATTGCATAGAGCTCAAGGTCATATGATGAATACTTCCTTTTGGCTTCATTGAGTTTCTCACTGAAGAATGCCACCGGTTTCCATTCTTGACTCAAAACTGCACCTATAGCAGACCCACTTGCATCACATTCCACTATGAACAACTTGCTAAATTCAGGAAGTGTGAGAATATGTTGTTGAGCCACTCTAGTCTTCAAGTATTCAAAGATTTTATCTGCCTCAGCAGTCCATTGAAACTTATTCCTCTTCTCACCCTTGATGTTATCAATTATTGGTGAAAAAATGTGGCTAAAATTCTTGATGAACTTCCTATAGAAGCTAGCTAACCCATGAAAGCTCCTTACTTCTCCAACTGATGTAGGTGTTGGCCAACTAAGTATGGCCTCTACCTTTGTGGGATCCATCTTCAATGTCCCCTCTGAAATCACAAATCCAAGATAAAACAAGCTCCTTCATAAATTCACACTTCTTGAGATTGATCATCAATTTCTCCTCATTCAGTCTATTCAATACCTTATCTAGGTGCTCCAAATGGTCCTCCTTTTTCTTACTGTACACAAGGATATCATCCAAGTATACCACCACAAATTTTCCTATGAAGTTCTTTAGAACCTCATTCATCAGCCTCATGAATGTACTTGGAGAATTTGATAACCCAAATGGCATCACTATCCACTCATACAAACCCTCATGGATCTTGAAGGAAGTCTTCCACTCATCTCATTCCCTTATTATGATCTAATGGTATCCACTTTTCAAATCAATATTTGAAAAATACCTTGCACCTGACAAACTATCCACCAAATCCTCCATTCGAGGTATAGGAAATCTGCATCTAGTTGTGATATTATTTATTGCTCTTGAATCAGTACAAATCCTCCAATCTCCATCCTTTTTAGGTGCTAATATAGTTGGCACAGCACAAGGGCTCAAGCTCTTCCTTATCAACCCTTTGTCCAACAAGTCTTGAATTTGATTTCTTATCTCTTCATTATGCTTAGGTGTCATCTTGTATGTTGGTTTGTTAGGAAAACTTGTGCCTGATATAAGATCAATGTGATGACTCATATCCCTAATGGGAGGCAAGGAATTTGGTAGCTCCTTCACCCCTATGTGTTTCATAGTTGTCTAATAAGACCTGCACCTCCTTAGGTATTTTTTCTCTATCTAATGTTTTTGCATTTAAAATAGGTTTACAACAATGGCATAACCAATGTCTTCCTCATTCAAACTCTTCAAAAACTCTTTCTCCTTGAAAATCATCACACTTGGTCCCTCATGAACAACACTCTCATCTTCTTTCAAAGGTGTGAGAGTGTATGACACTCCATCCTTTTCATTGAAATAAATATTCAACACTCTCATCTTCTTGCAAAGGTGTGAGAGTGTATGACACTCCATCCTTTTCAATGAAATAAATATTCTTCTCCCCATCATGTTTGGCCTTCCTATCAAATTTACAAGGCCTTCCAAGGAGTAGTTGGCATACATCCATAGGAACAATGTCACATAGGATTTTGTCTTTGTAGGCACCAATGTTAAACTCCACCCAAGCCTGCTCATTTACAAACACTTGTTGCCCCTTATTGCGCCATGAAATATTATAAGGTGTTGAATGAGGATTTCTTTTCATTTTAAGTTTTTCCACCATCTCTAAAGACACTATATTATCAGTTGAACCAAAATCAACTACTACTTTACATACCTTTCCTTGTGATTTGCAAGTTGTCTGAAACAATGCCTTTCTTTGTGGGGGTTCTTTGATGGTTGGCACCTTGATTAGTGTCATCCTTATCATTAGAGACTCTCCTACTTTTGGTGCAACATGTAGAGAAGGTGAATTCATACTCTCGTTATCCTCCTCATGTACTATTTTTTTCCTCTCACCACTATGAGAACTTTTTCCTTGTTTATCCGGGCACTTCCATGCAGGATGTTTGAATTGTTTGCAATTGTAGCACCTTCCAAAGAAGGTATTAGACCCTTTTCCTTGTCCGTTGAACCTTGGCCTTTTACCTCTGAAACTGCCCCTTGATTCACCACTTGATTCCTGATTTCTACTTTGTTCTCCTTGTCCTCTTTGTGATGATCCTCTTCCACTAAAGGTTCCTCTGCCTCTAAAGCTTTTCCCTCTGCCTTTAGATTGTTTTTCTTGCCTCCTCCTTATCTTTTCCTCTACCTTAGTGTCCATTTGAAAACACTCCTCTACTATCCTAGGAGTAGTGAGGCTTATCTCATCTTGAACATTGGACCTCAAACAGTTCAAATACCTTGCCACTTTCTCTTTTTCATTCTAAACGTGTCTAGACCTTATGGTCAGCTTGTGGAATTCCTCAGTATATGTTGCCACATCCAATTCTTTTTATTTTAATTTTTGCAACCTTCTAAACACTTGAATCTCATAATTTGCAGGCAAGAACTAAATTTTCACCTTCGCCACCATCATATCCCATGAATTAATCTTGGGCTTACCTTTCCTTGTTCTCTCCTCTTGGGTATATTTCCACCATGTCAATGTTGGTCCCTTCAACTTGGTTTTGGAAAACTTGACCTTCTTATCCTCAGGAACCTCCTTGTAGTCAAAATAATTATCCAAGGCATCAATCCATTCAATCACCTCTTCACCATCCATTTTTCCACCATAGATAGGTAGCTCCATCTTCATTTCTTATATCTCTCCTTTCATAGCCTTAAGCACTTATAGAAAATTCCTTTCTTCAGGATCCATCTACTCATGTGATCCTTTTGGGGGGTGCTCACTTTCACCCTCTTCCTCATCTTCAGGGTCACTCTCCTTTGCAATACCCTTACCTCTCTTTTCTCTTTTATCCAGTGCTTCCATCTTGGATGCCATAGTTTCTTGAGACTCTCTTAGGGCTCTTAACTCCCTAGCAATAATTGAACCACCTTTAGGAGGCATCTTGAATGCTTTACCTTGCAATTTCTCTTCTTCAAACCCAATTCCTTTTCCACAAATGATCTACAACCTAAGCTTTGATACCACCTAATGTAGAGAAGGGTTAGGTAGGATTCAACAATTCAAACTAACAAAGTATTCAAGCCTGAAAACCCTTACAAGGGTTCATTCCTTCATAAACTACCCTTCAAGCTTGTAGGCATCCACAGTGCCTTTTCTTATCCTATCTTTTTGAGAAGTTTTGATAAGGACAAAAACTTCACACATTCAAGCACCCATTATCCTATTCTTCAACATATCAAACCGGTTCCTCATGTTGTTTTGGAACAATCTCTCCAAATCTAGCCTACAATGCTGGAACTAGGCCTAAATAGGCCACTTTTACAAAGGAAGTATGCTCAAATCAACTGGTGAACTCCTAAACTCTTCTTCAATAGACTCCTTAGGTCACATAGGGATAGAATCAACAATTTTTTTCACCAAATCTTTCTAAAAACCTATTGTCCTATCAAATCTCTAGATAACCTAGCCTAGCACATATAGATGTTAGGCTAGGGCTCGAGAAAAAATAGTGCAAACGCCTTCACCCTACCCTACAACTATAAAAAAATCAAAAAAACTCCTAGAAGGTCCATTCCACTAAGTTTCAAAATTTTCCTACGGTGGAATGGCCTAGTTTTTCATGATTTCACTCAAAACCCTAGAAACCCTACTTTACAGAGCAACTTATAGAAAAATAACTTGATCTCCCTCAAATCTAGATGAAAAGAAACAAAATTGGATTCAAATGGAAGTAGACATGATTCTCTAACAATTCAAATTAGCTTCAAATGTTAATGTTGTTGTACAAAATCGTACTGAGCGTAGGAACTTCTGAAAACATAGAATTTGCACACAAAAACAAAGTAAAGCTTGCTTATTCACTAGAAAAATATTCAAAAACCTTGACTGGATTGTTTTGAGGCTTTTTAAACATTTCTACCTCTAAATCCAACGGTCCCCAACTGTATTTTGAAAGGGGTGACCGTTCACATTCAACTATCAAGCAAAATGACAAAGTTGTTATGCAACTTTTACATTATTGTTGACAACTAATTAACAAACACCTACAAGACCCTACATGACCTTGATTACATTGAAATTTGTCTAATATACCTTATTTACATCATGAAAAGACACAAAACAAAACAAGACTCCACAATGCATCATCAAACCAAAATTGTCAAGGTGCTCCTACACCAAGAATCCAAGAAGAAGGCTAGGTCTAACTCTCCTAGTAACCCTAAAATATTTTTTTTGAATTATGGTAAATGGGTTAGATAAAGGAGTGAAAGTCCAAAATGATTCCTCTAATAAATCCTCTAATATTGATGAGTATAGTAGTGATACTTTTAGCTTTGGTAACATTATTAGTTATTATTTGTGTTTGATTTGCTCAATTACAATAATCACTTGATTCATTGTAGGGAGTGGTGCTTTGAGTAAAAGGAGTGTGATGGAGGATAGATTTTCCTTAGTGATATAAAATCTCTTCAAAGAGTTGTTCCAAGGAAGGTGAAAGTGTCTTTCATGGAAAGGAGGGTGAAGATATTATTTGATACTTTTTATACCAAGTTTATGTAGACATTTAATTTCTATATTTAGGATGATTGAGTTTTGTGTGCTTATAACCTTTGATTAGAAATGGTTTATGTTTACTAGAGGGTAATTTGGTGTTGTAAATTTGTGTAATACATGGAACTATTTTTAGGCTATAGGAATCAACATTATGTAGCTCGTCCAATGCTTCTAACTCTAATTGACATTTTTTGTAGCACCACCAATGTTAGAATTGTGAAACAAGCACAAAACCACGAGCCACAGGATCAAACAACAAACAAAGACACCTTCCATGCAAGAGATCTGCAAACAAATATGTGCAATATTCTTCAACAAGAAAAAGCTACAGAAGAGAGAAAACTTTCAAGAAGATATGAAAGCTACAAATATTCTCCCGTTAATAATAATTACAATGAGATCAATCCTTATAAAAGTAGATCAAGAAACCCTAAAGTAAAACCTAAAAGGGAAACCCTAGTGTGCACACTTAATAATTAATAAATAAATAATTATTAATGTGCCTAAGTTTATAGCTTAAGTAACTAAAGTGATAAGTGACTTAATTAATTAACCAATATGATTAAATTAATTAAGTGAAACAACTTATTACTCTAACACCCCCCCTTAAGATGAACTTAGGAAGTAGCTAAAACACTAAGAAAAAGATGCATGAAAGCAAAGATGGGTCCTAGCAAACAAGGCCAAGTAAGGTACCCATGTACAAACAAAAGATCTCTATAAAGCAGAGAAATAGAGAAAACCTTGTGGGAAAAAAATCTACTCCAAGAAGAGATCAAAGACGATTGAAGGACTGAAAATCCTCCAAATCAAGGAAATGTCCTGAAAAAGAAAAACATGTAGAACATCACAGAAGCATGAAGAAGTTGCAAACTCTGTCGAAAGATGACTGCTATGGTGTCAAAGAACCTCTACTGAAGATAGGATGATCAAGTTCAAGACGATAACAATCTGCATGAGTGCCCCCAACGACACTACTCGAATCAGATGGAAAAAATACCAATAGTCTGAAGAACACTGATCAACTAAGGATGGAAGATTCCTTCCAAGGTGAAACCAAGGAAGCATTAGCACGAACAGTATAATACCCCCCATAATTTTGACTGGGAGAGCCTAACAGATCCACTGAAATGTTTTGTAACACCCTGTAGTGCATGAAGGAGAAGAAACAACATTTGAAAGTGCACAAGAAAGCACCTGCAACTGAAAAAGTGGTGTGCAAAACAAAGCACACATACATGAGGCTGGAATCATATGGATCCACTATTGTCATGGAGGGACACTCACCAGAAAAAGGTGTGATGGAAAAACAAAGGCACTACACAACCCCCCATGGCACTTTATAATACAGTGCGAGTACAAAATATGGCACAACCTTATGTGCAAAATCCCCAAAATACATGTGCAATAGTGTGGCACTTTATCTCAGTGCGTTTACATATAAGATTGCTTACAAATGATGCTCAAAATGTCCACAAAGGACGAAAGACTAAAATACATGAAGAACAGCCAAAAACTAAGAAACCCACGCAAACGAGAATTTCCCAAGAGCTAATATGTCCAGGTAATTCACTAGAGTGTGAAAACACATAAAACTAAATAAAATATACCTGGAGTGAAATCTGGAAAAATTGCATGGATGGAACTAAAGAGCTCTGAAATACGGTTCCAACGCCACTGAGATCGCGAAAAAATGGAGAAACTGGTCAAAAGTTATGAGCTCGTGATTGAAAACAGCTCCTTTGAATTCAACAAGCTGTAGAATGCACCAGCAATAGAAACAGGTGATGAAACCCACACCACTAGAAATTTGGCGGAACCATCTTTCCGACAATATCTCATTTTCCAAAAAACGATATTGAATGCCCAAGTTACGGCCTCTGGAAGAAAATAGCTCCAAAGGGGGAAAAAAACCAGTGCGCCATTAAATTTGATGGTCAAATGACCGTCACAACAAAACCACAAGCTTAATTTTGACGGCCAAATGGTCGTCACCACACATACACATTATGGAATACCTTTTAAATTGTCTAATTTGTTTTAACTTTTGTAAACATTGTGTTTGGAAAGTGAATAATGGTGTGGTTTGCTTCAAGAATTACTAGAGAAAAGGAGACATTTGAAGTGATTCATGGTGATTTATTTAGTTCTATAGATGTAAACTCAATTGGTAAGTATTACTAGTATGTCTCTTTCACTAATGATTATTCTAGATAAAAGTGGATGTATTTCATAGGAAGAAGTCCAAGGTATTTTACAAGTCTAAGTCACCTGTAGAAAACTAGAGTGGTAATAATATAGAAGTATTAAGGTGAGATAATGGTTAGGAGTTTTGATCTAATGGAAAAGGTTTGTGAAAATTTCATGTACAAGTGAAGATGGAAGTGAAGTTCACATGTTTGGATGTAGATAGAAACCCTACAAAGGTGGAATTAAAAAGATGCCAAAAAAGGACACAAAAGTGAACATCACATACAAATTTTACTGAAGTGAACATTGGAATGAAGATGGGAGTTTCTATTTGCAAGCATGCAAGTTAATCAAAGGGAAGAAATAGTTTGAGGAGGAAGATTGTGGAAAATTGTTACACCTCATTTTTGAATTACCTAATCACTTTTACCTTTATGAGTAAATATTACCTTAATGCAAGATTATGTCTTTGGATGAATGAAATGTATGAATATGTATTATGATGAAATTACTTTTTAAATGCTTTAATGATGCTTATGTTATATTATGAATATGATTTATATGTTATCATCTAACTACGAACATGGTGCTCTAATTTGGATATAGGAAAGGTGTTTCACTATGTTGTCATTAGTGTTTTCATTGATGTTAACCTCTAGTGTGGTCATGATGAGGTGTTTGTGGTGTTGATCAAGTGTTGCATATGCAACAAGGTCACTTGGTTTCCAAGTGCTATTGAGAAAAATTGTATAAAGAGAGTACAAGGTGTCAAGGATGTGTTTTTTATTGTGCTCTACATTTATTCATGCTTGATTTTGTTCTTGTGTGGTTTACATATGATGATCAATAGTCTTTGAAGGCGGTATATCCAGAGTTTCAGGTTCTAGATCATGTGGCAATAGAAGATGTGTTGACAATGTGTTGGACTATCTTTGGCTTGTGAAGAGGGTTCTATGGGAGAAATGGAATTTCTCTGCATTTCTCTATACTAAATTTTCTTCTCTCGTGGGTTTGGGAATGTGCTAATGATTCTTGTATCTGTATTTCCTTGGATGGTTTGGTTTTCAAGTGTTATGCATGGTTCTTTCATGAGTTGTGTCTTAGTGGTAGTTTGACTAGTTTCACAAGATGATAGTATTCTTAGTTGCATGTGTTTGTTCCAAGGTGTTTGAATATTTTTTTGGTGTTGAAATATTCTAGAATGTTGTGTTATGTTGCTATGTGGTCCACAAAATGTTTCTAGACTTGGTTAAGTGTGTATGTGGTTTCTTGGTAGCATTAATGTCAGTTTGGATAACCTGGAGTGTTAGTGCTATTTTTGGATGTGCTTCATGGTTTGTGGAAGTGTGGTGTGGTGATTAGGTGTATATTTGGGTCCCGGTTAACCGTTGGTGTGGTTCACCTTCACTTATTTCCACCATGGAAGTGTTACATGCCAACCTATTTGGTGGTTGCACATTTGAAGTGCATATGCTTCATTGAAGTCGACTTGGAGAAGGTTATTCATGGTTGTAGAAGGTATATATGCAAGGTCAATTGTTGGAGAGTTATGTGGTGTGATGTGTGTGTGCTCAAGTGTTGAGATCTGAATGCGAGCATGAATGTGAGCATGAATTCCTAAGACTACCAAAAGTAGTGAGCAGAAGGTACCTACATTTTAGTGTGCCTGAAGTTGTTGAAGGCAGTGAGCCAAAGGTTGCAAATGGTTTTGGTGGTTCCTTTTGTTGTTTTGAGTTAGTGAACCTCCTTGTAACAGTTTCTTTGTAATCTTTTCCTAATCAAAAGAAGTGATATTCCTTGGCAGTGAGCCTTTCTTTCTTTTTGATAGTGAGTCCTTTGGGTAGTGATCCCTTCCAACAGTGAGCCTTTTATAATTGGTGTTGATATTCATATATATGTGAGTTAATCCTCGCTATTTTTTTCCCTAATTAAGGTTTTCCACATAAAATATAGTGTTCAATTGTGTATGGTTGTTGATGTGTTGAGTTTCATTTGTTTATATTCATACTAATGCTAAATAAGGGTTTGAAGGTTTTGATGCACAACTAATTCACCCCCCCTCTCAGTTGTCCTATGTGTCTAAAAATTGGTATCAAAGCAGAGGTTCCTTGGAAGAAGATTAACTGCTTGAGGTAGATCTCGATGGCACACAAGAATTGTGTCAAAATCCCTATGTTTGATGGAACAAATTATGCCTTTTGGAAATCCAATATGGAATCCTTTCTTGTCTCATTAGGGTTTGGTGTATGGAAGTTAGTTGAAGATGAATATACTATGCCTACTACTCCTTCAACAAGTGAAGATGATATCAAGGATTATGAGAATAATGGAAAAGTGAGGAATGCTATCTTGAGTGCGATTTCTGATTCAGAACTTGTGAAGGTGATAAGCTAAAAAACTACTAAAGAGGTTGCGAGAAGTTGAAAAGTATTTATGAAGGAGATGCTAAGGTAAAGAAAGAAAAGATGCAGAATTTAAAAGCCAAATTTGAAATCTTAAGGATGTTAGAAGATGAAGATATTGTAGGCTATATGCTCAAGGTGGATGAAATTTTTAACACCATCAATGGTCTTGGTGGAAAATTGGAGGAAAGTGAAATTGTGAAAAAGGTATTGAGAACCCTTCCTAAATCTTTTAGTGCTAAAGTTTTTGTTATTGAGGAAGCTCAAGATTTGGATCAATATTCTAGAGATCAATTGTTTGATGCATTAAATACTTTTGAATTAAGAGAGTTTAACCAAGATGCTTCAAGGAAAGAAACTAATTTTAAAGTCAACAAGAAATAGAGGATTTATGAATCTGATCTGGATGATCTTGATGAAGTGGAAGTAAATTTTGTAAGAAGATTGAAAAAGGGCACTGGAAAATATGGAGGTTACTTACCCTTCAATTGCTTCAATTGTGGCAAGATAGGTCATTATGCTTCAAAATGTCTAGGCAAAGTTTCAAATGACAAACATAAAGATAATAAAGGCAAATCTTTCAAGAAGAGTTATCATGTTAAAGAAGATAATGGTACATATAATGATGAGGAATCAAACTATCAAGATAATGGAAATTATGAGTGCTTGTCCACTGTTTTGAATGTTAGAACTAATTCTACTAACCCTAAAAAATGTGTGAAGGAAAGTATTCCAGAAATAGGTCACAATATTGAAGGAACTATGTTGATTTCCTTTCATGCAAAAGAGGAGAGAACTATTGGATAATTAACAATGGATGCATAAATCATATGACAAGTGATAAGAGTAAGTTTTTTAAACTTGAGAAATATGATGGTGGTTTTGTTTAGTTTGGTGATGATACATCTGCTAAGATCTGTACAAAAGGTTCAATTAGTTTTGATGGCAATCATAAGACATGTGATGTTCTTTATTTCAAGGGTCTCTGGCATAATCTTCTTAGTGTAGAAAAAACATGCAGTAGAGGATACAATCTGGTTTCTCAGAATGATGGATGTGAAATCAAAAAAGGAATCTTTGAAACTTTGGTTGCTACAGGAATAAGGATAGAAAGGAATGATTATCAACTCAAAGGTGTTGGTGGTAAGTGTTTTATGTCACAAAATTATGTGTCATATCAACTTTGATAGCCTAGTAAAGATCAACTCTACTCATGTTATGAGAGACATGCCAAGAATTACAAATCCCGTCAATGCAATTTGCAAAGAGTGTCGGGATGGAAAACAGACAAAGAAGAAGTTCAAAAATAAGTAATACCCCACCGCATGGCCTTTGGAATTAGTGCATACAAACCGATGTGGACCTACTAGAACAAGAAGCTCTCAAGGTGACAGGTATTTTTTATTGTTAATAAATTATTACTCTAGAATGACTTGGGTGACCATTCTCAAAGAAAAATCAAAAGCTCTAGATTATTTTAAAGAATTTAAATCTATGGTTGAGAATGAAATAAATTTTAAAATAAAGTGTTTAAGGTCTAACAGAGGTGGTTAGTTCACCTCCAATGAGTTTAATAGTTTTTGTGAAGATATTAGGATAAAAAGACATTTATTAGCTCTTGGGACTCCACAAAAGAATGAGGTTGTGGAGAGGAAGAATAGGACAATTCAGGAAGCAACAAGAACCATGTTGAAGGAAGAAAATCTATTAGATTTCTACTAGAGAGAAGCAATTCATATCAGAGTCTACATTCTTAATAGAGGACAAGCAAGAGTGGATAGTTTAAATACCCCCTATGAGCTATGGTATGGAAAAACTCCTACTGTGAAATATTTTAGTGTTTGGAAGTAAATGTTATATCAAGAGAGATGAAGAAAACTTATGAAAGTTTGAAGGAATCTTCCTTGGATATTAACCATTTTGAGGATCAAATAATTGGAGACAAAAGCAAAGGTGTGTTGACAAGAAGAAAAGTTGCTATAGTAGATGAACAGGTAAACTTTTGTTTACTTTCTGAAATAGAACCTAAAATAGTCATTGAAGCATGCATGGATGAGAACTGGATCAAAGCTATGGAAGAAGAACTGAGGTGGATTGAGAAGAATCATACAAGGGAACTAGTCCCAAGACAAGAAAACAAGAATGTGATAGGAACTAAATGGGTTTTTAGGAACAAGTTAAATGAGAATGGAGAAGTTATCAAAACTAAGGCTAGGATTGTGTGTAAAGGCTACTCACAAGTGGAAGGAATATATTTTGAAGATACTTTTTCTCTTGTAGCAAGAATGGAGGCAATTAGGATGTTTTTGGCTTTTGCAACACATAAATACTTCAAGGTATATCAAATGGATGTAAAGTTTGCATTCTTAAATGGTGAGTTACAAAAAGAGGTATACATTTAAAAATCAGAAGGTTTTCAGTTATCAAAAGATCTTGATATGGTTTGTGGCTTGAAAAAGGAATTGTATGGACTCAAACAGGCTCCTAGAGCTTGGTATGCAAGATTGGATAGATACTTATTGCGGCAAGGATTCAAAAATGGTACTGCAAATAGAAACCTTTACTTCAAAGTCAAGAAAGATCAACTTCTAATTGTGGTTGTGTATGTTGATGAAATAATCTTTGGAGGAAATGAGGAAATGTGTAAAAAATTTGCAGAGAAGATGAAAAATGAGTTTAAAATGTTAATGTTTGGGGAGATGACTTTCTTCCTTGGATTGTAAATCAGTCAATCAGGAAAAGGCATATTCATTACATAATCAAAATATATTAAGGAAATTTTAAAGAAGTTTGGAATGGAGGACTCTAAACCCATATGTACTCCCATGGTTATTGGTTGTAAATTGAGCAAAAATGATGAATCTCTTAAGAAAAATCAGACCAAGTATAGATCCATGATTGGTGGATTACTATATCTAATTACAAGTAGATCAAATATCATGCATGCAGTATGTCTTGTGGCAAGATTTTAAGAAGATTCTAGAGAATCACATGTGGCAGCAATCAAAAGGATATTCAAATAATTGAAGAGCACTCTAGACTTTGATCTATGGTATTCTAAATATACTAACTTCTCTTTGAGTGCTTATATAGATGCAGATTGGGCAGGTTGTTTGGATGACAGAAGAAGTACAAGTGGAGGTGCTTTCTTTAATGGAAATAGACTAGTTTCTTGGTTGAGTAAGAAGTGGGATTTAGTGTCATTATCTACTATAGAAATAGAATATATTGCTACAAAATCTTGCTACACATAGGTGTTGTGGATGAAGAAGAGATTGAAAGATATCAACATATCATATGATGAACCTATCTCTACCTTGTGTGATAATACAAGTGCTATCAACATTTCAAAAAATCTGGTAATGCATTCAAGAACAAAGCATATCTCTATCTAGTATCACTTTCTAAGAGAGAAAGTTTATAAGAATGAAGTAAAGCTAGAGTATGTGTCTACAAAGCATCAAATAGCAGACATTTTCATAAAGGCTCTTCCAAGAGATACATTTGAATATCTCAAAAACAAGCTAGGGGTTATTTCCCCTCCTTCTTTCAACTAGATGCATAAGTTGGTGCATCTATCCAAGGGAGAAAATCAAGAAGTATTCCTTGTCCTAGACTGATGAAGGCTACCTCTCAGAGGGAGTAGGTAGTGATGTCTTTGGTTGATGCAATCAGGGGGATCATATCTTGTGGCTAAAAGTGAGAGATAGAGAAGTGTAGTATGAAAGTGTCACCCTTTGCCATTGATGTCAAAGGGGGAGAGAAAGAAACCTAAAAAAAATAAGAAAGGGAGAGAGAGAGAAGGAAGTTTGAAATGTAAGAAATTTCCATGGCAAAGAGTTTCTTGAGTGTTGGTGTTGTAGAGTTTCTATTGTTGTTGAAGGTTTTTCAACTGGTGTTGTGATGCAAAGTGGCAAGGGAAGCAAACTTCCTATCAATAGCTTTTGTCAATACTCTATGTGGACACAACTCCACTATTCCTTTCAACAAAGGCAACCTATTGAATCCCACATTTAGACATCTCAATAGGACTTGGGGATGATTTAAAAACCCTTCACATGACACAACATGATCATACAAACTAACTTTGCACCTAGAATCTTTCATCTTTCCATCGCTTCCACACAAGCCTAGGCATTCTTGTAGTACTACCCAATGAGGACAGTCAAAATAAAAAAAATTTAAAGGCAAGAACCAAGGAAAGAAACCTGGTTTCAAGCACCTAATAAGGACCCCAACAGCTTCCCAAAAGCATAAAACTAAACACTCAAAACAGATGCCTTAAGAGGCCAATTTCCAAGCCACCAATAAGGCTTAATTAGGCTTGTATAAGGAAGACCACAACCTACCAAGGCACACCCCAACACCCATAATTCCTTTAATAGAATCCAACAGGTTCCCCAAGACCCCTTTTACATGTTTCATCCATGCTATTTACTCAAATACTAAGAAATCAACAAGTAATGTATTCACATTATCACATTTTGAACTGTTACAAGGAAAAAACCAGACTAAGGCATCACATGACTTTCACAAACCACCATTTTCCACTCTGAAACAAATTTCATAATGAAGAGAATTCCTAAACCTATCATTCCACCAAAAAAATCAGAGTTCTCCCATGGTGGAATGGGAAATTACATCTTTGTGTCCAAACCCTGGTTTGGTAGGGTTTTAGACCCTCCTACAGAAAATTTGATGTAACTTTCTTAATACTTGATGAAATCAAGTCAAATCACCACCAAAATAAAGCTTACTCTTCCCTCTATCAAACCATGAACATTTGGAATCCGTACAACAAAGTTCCAAGTCGTACCATGCACAGGAACAATGAAAAACGTTGTAAAAATAGTGAAAACAAAGTTTATTTTGTATTTAATGCTTTCCAAACTCCAACAACAACCTACCTTGAACAAAAGGAGACCTTATAAACATGAATCCACCTTTCCCAATGGCCTTCAACTACTTTTTTGAAGGAGGGAGCCGTTGGTTTTTGTAATTACATCATTAATGTTGAGTTGACAACAAATCTCAACATGACAATTTGCATTTTGGAGCAACTTTTCAATTCTAAACTCCTAAGACCTCAAAAACCACCCAAATGGCTTTAAAATAGCCTTATTACATTATCATAACCCCACTCTTCCCTATCCATGTGAAAATTTAGGATTTTTCCTTCTTAGGCTACAAAGCAACATTTGAACCAAGATTGCATCTTCACACTTTTTGACTCCTAAACTTAAAGAATCATCCTAATTCATGTTTCATGGTCTTGTTAGACCTTATTAAAGACAAAACATCTCAAAAAATTAAGACCTAACAACTTACCACCCTACTAATCACTTAAATGATCAAACATTGTTGTTGTGGTGTTGGTGCTCCTGCACCATGTTGCCATCAATAACAAAGGGGGAAATTATTGCACTATGTTGTCATTAGTGTTGTCATTGATGTCAACCTCTATTATGGTCATGAGGAGAAGGTGTTTGTGGTGTTGAGTAGGTGTTGTTGTCATAACCCAATTTTATTACTTATTTATCATAATATGGTAAACTGAATTATTGAAGAAATTCAATTAAATATTTAATGGAGATTTTGGAATAATCAAAAATTAAATGAAAGAAGTTGACTGATGTTGACTTTGCAAACTTTTGGAAATTATTTTATATGTTACCAAGAATTGAACGTTACTGATCAATTTGCAAGTGCAAGTATGTGTAGTTGCAGGGTGACAAGTTGAAGGATGAGAACATAGTTGAAGTAGGATTGTTTAGCCAGATCGAACAGTAAGCTAGTTGGAATCTAGGTGCACACACCACAAATGGCATGATGATTTGCATTTGAACTATTTTTGCATTTATAGAAGAACGTAATTTCATGACTTAAATTGTTTCAGTGTTTGAAAATGAATGGCTTGTATACTAAATTGTCTGCTCAAACTCTATGTTTCAAAGAAAACAAATGAAAGTATTGAAAAGAATGATTAAAAAGGATAAAATGTTTCATTATGTGACAATTAATTGAAAATAAATTATTTTAGTTTGTTTATATGGATGCTCAAGATGAAATTAGAGTTCCTTACTTAATTTTAAAAAATGACATACGACACTTATATTTTTTTCCAAACAAACCATTTATACAAGAATGTATATATATATATATACATATACGTAAAGAAATGTAAATGCATACATACATACATATATATATATATATATATATATATATATATATATATATATTTGAAAAGAAGAATGAACATATAAATACCTATACATATATATATACATATATATGTATACATATGCATATTCTCATCAAAATTTAAATCAATAACTGATAGGATTTTAATATCGAATAGTTGAAAATCAAATAATATTATGTAGGACGTGGTCTTCCACAAAATTAATAGCAATATTCAAACAAGTAGTGGCCGAAGATAAGGCAATAAAGCCTCTGCCAGAGACATGCAAAAAAATAATATGTTGTTTCCATTTTGAATACATAGGTTGTGTGGGCGAAAAAGCACAGTGAAGAAGTTTGTTTGTTGGAAGGAAAAAGCAGAGAGGGAGAGCTTGTGGGTGAGGGAAAAATCAAAAGACAAACTCACACAAGCTCAATTTTTGAGGTAATCCGATCACTTACGAAAATAAACTCGATTTTCCTCTATCATTTTCCTCACTATCGAATGGTATTCTTCCATTATTTTTCGATTGCATCATTTAAACTATAAAATGCATTCTTGATGAATAACCACGACCTCCAACCGAATGGTGTGGCATCAACCATTTTTTGGGTCGCTCGGCCTGCAATTGTATTGTATGAGCTTTATGTATAATACTTGCGGCTAGCTCCCTGAGCTAAGCTGAGCCTTAGAGTTATTAAGTATGACTGTTCCTCTTGGTCACACTCTCATGCAATCCATTCAATGGCTAATCAGAATCTCTATTCCATTACACTGTATTTTATGATGAATAAACATTATTGTGGGTCGATCAATGATCCCCTGAAAAAGGGGTATCAACCTTGTGTTTTATTTTTAAATGTTTTGTATCCACCTTATCGGCTAGGTTGATAAACAGTAGCTAAATCAAAAGCTCGAATTGTAGTGTATGTATACAATGTTGCCACCTCCTAGTGGGAAAGGTGGTGAAATCTTTATTTAAATCCAAAAAAAACCCAACTAGGGTCCAATCTATAAGATCGAAGGGTTGTTCCCTTATAACTAAGAAGCATGCATGTCGAATTTGGAGACAAACCAGATTGTTTTAAAGGTTGAATCTGTGTATGTTACTATTGCTAAGAAGGAAATGTACCAGATCAATGTGAATAGTCAATCTAGAGTGACCTCTAAATATATGTATAAACCCATTTTGTATTAAACAGTGAACATTTACTTGTAAAGTGATCATTTAGCATGTAAACAACTTGAGATCAACAAACAAAGTAAATGACATTATTTTCTTTAAATGTAACTGTTTAGTTTGAGACAATATTGTGTTGATGTAAACAGTGGTTATTCTTTTGCAAACGACTCTGTTTTGTTAAAATTTATCTTTGTAGCTGAAAGCAGCCTTGCTCAATAAATTATTTAGTCTGAAACATCTTTCTTTATAACTGTTTAGTAGGAAACAATGCTTGTTTTGTATAAATAGTGAATGTACATATGTGAATAGCTTGCTTTATAACTGTTTAGTAGGAAACAATACTTGTTCTATATAAACAATGAATGTACATATGTGAACAGCTTGCTTATAACTATTTAGTAGGAAATAGTGCTTGTTCTGTATAAAAAATGAATGTACATATGTGAACAGCTTGCTTATAACTATTTAGTAGGAAACAATGCTTGTTCTATATAAACAATGAATGTACATGTGTAAACAGCTTGCTTCATAACTATTTAGTAGGAAACAGTACTTGTTCTACTTAAACAAAGAATGTTCAGATGCAAACAACTTGTTTATAACTGTTTAGTAGGAAACAATACTCGTTCTATTTAAACAATGAATGTTCTTATGTAAAAAACAATGTAGAGTATCACGGTTGTGAGAATGCAATAATAGTATGTGTGAAATTGTTAGCATAGACTTGTTATGATTCTTTATTTTTGATAAGAAACGTCAAATGGAATACTATTTTAAGGTTGCAATTTGAATTATTGATTTTTTAGAAAGTATGCACAAATCAAAAACTTAAGTAGGCACACATATGTGTATGCACATAGACTTTGTCTATGTACATACACATACTTGTGACATACCTTCTTTTGTTCTTAGTTCTTTCTTTTTAAAAGGAAAATGCTTATAATGAAAAGTATTTATTAGTCATAAGAATGATATGATTGATTGTTGAATTACTCTGTTAATCATAAATTTGATTTTTGTTTAGAGAGTAAATTGGTAATCTGATTCTTCTTTTCAATACATTTGTGAAAGAATGTTTAATGCTTGAACAGAACAGTGATACCTTAGTTGACTAGAGCACCTCGGGGTAGATGTTGCTAGAGGGTAGATAGCTATTCTATGATGTATAGTAGAAAGTTAGCTTTTGAGATGGGTGCCAAAATGGAGTTGAGAGAGTATAGGTTTGCTTTACCATAACCTATTGATTGTTGTTGTTGCAACACATTTATTATTCCTGACCAAGCAATATAGTTCATTATGTATGTATGAACTTTATGATTTCACTCTTTGCCATTCCTAGCATAGATCTTGCACTTTCTTTTCTAATTTGTAGATAGAAATTTTATGTTGATGTATGGACACACACCAAATTCCACCTTGCAAATTGTTCTCTTGCTAAAATTTTCATGTAGGGTCAGGCATTCTTCAAGTCGAAAGAATACCGGGGAAGCGTAAGCTTCATGGTTGGGTAGTAAAGCGCCTCAACCATGTTCTTGTCCACCAATGGAGGTGAGCATCAAATAAGAACCTTAGTTGTTCACAAGACTATTATAGTCTATGATGTAATTTGATGTAATACATTCATGTACTTGATGGAATATGTACAATGTAATAAATTTGAGGCCTTAGGAGCCAAGTCAAACCTAATATTTTAATTTGACTTTTGAAGTGAATATAAGAATCTTTGACTCATTTTAAATGGACATGTGTAGCTATGATTGACTTTAACCACTAGTTATGTCTTTTTATTTTGGAGTATATTCATGTGTCATTTACAATAATATTAATTAAGTAATAATTTTGAATGGGTTATTATAGTTGTAGATGCAACAAGGTCACTTGGTTTCGAAGCGATTTCGAGAAAATTTGTATAAAGAGTGTATAAGATGTCAAGGATGTGTTCTATATTGTGCTCTGCATTTATTTACACATGAAGTTGTGCTTGTGTAGTTTGGATATGATGATCAAAAGTATTTGAAGGTGGTATATCTATAGTTTCAAGTTTTGGATCGTGTGACAGTAGATGTGTTTGACAATGTGTTGGACTATCTCTGTCTTGTGAAGAGGGTTGTCTGGTAGAAATTAAATTTCTCTACATTTATCCGTACTAAATTTTCTTGTCTTGCATATTTGGGAATGTGCTAATGATGCTTGTATCTATCTTTCCTTGGATGGTTTAGTATTCAGTTGTTCTACAAGCTTGGTTCATGAGTTGTGTCTCAATGGTAGATTGACTAGTTGCATAGGAAGATAGTATTCGCAGTTGCATGTGTTTGTACCAGTGTGTTTGAATATTCTATTAGTCTTGGAATATTCTAGAATTTTGTGTGATATTGCTATGTGGTCCATAGGGTGTTTCTGAACCTGGTGAAGTGTGTATGTGGTTGCTTGGTAGTGTTAATGTCGGTTTGGCCAACCTAGTGTGTTAGTTCTATTTGCATATGTGTTTCGTGGTTTGTGTAAGTGCGGTGTAGCATGTTAGTGTAGATTTGGGTCCTATTTAACCCTTGGTGTGGTGACCCTTAATGATTTGATAAACATGATATAGTGTAAGTCATGCCATGTAAAGGAAATGATAATAGCTATTTCAAACCATTAATGGTCACCAATATATGTGCCACTTCATGCATAAATTAAATGGTAAAATTTCCATGAAAGTGGCTAAGTAAATTGCTTTACAAAAGTCATTTCATAGCCATGCTAAGGTGGTGCTTTGACTGAGTAAAATACATGTGATTATATTTGTTTCAAGCCCATGATTTGGTTTATGGTAAGAAATAGAGTTTGTATTGGATTTGACTTTCCAACATTACCAAAAATAAGATTTTTTCTGAAGTTTTGATCTACCAATGAGTAAGGAAAGCTACACCTAGTAATCTGTGTCATTTTGGAAGTCATTCCAATTAGTTTTGAAATCATCTTTCAAACTAAAACTACACAACAAACTCCCATGACTGGTAGAATTTGGGAGTGGTGGCATCATTTGAATGAATCAAGCTTTCTTTTAGCAATTGGTTTCTATCCATTTTTTAGTATAAAAGAGAGAAGTTTCTCATCATTTGGTTGTTCAATCATTTTTTATAATCTAAGTATTGTGCATTCATGAGATTGTGAGGAGAGTGTATTTTTTAGTGCAAAGAGTATTGAATTATATTTATCAATTTATCAAAAGAGTGTGGGAAGGTTGTTAGTTTTAGTTATGCAATGCTTGGTAGTTGTAGTTATCAGTAGAGAAGCAAGGGAGAGGTGTAAGAGAAGATTGGAGAGCTGGAAATTGAGAAGGAAACAAATTAAGGTTGAGCCATTGAGTAGATTTGGACCAAGGAGTATCAGGAATTCTATTCGATCTATTTTAATTCAGACATGATTAAAATAATTCTCTTTCCTTCTCTTTCAAATTCTGATTAAAGATCTTTATCTATCTGAGTTTTATTGCCCTTGCTATGTGCAAAGAGTAGTTGTTATAAAAGTATATATATGCTTGTACAAAAATCTTAGTTTAATTAGGAAAAAATCCAATTAAGAATGCAAAGAGTTAATATGAACTAGTGTAACCAGATGGTTATTTCAAAGCAATTTTATACTAAAAACATTGTTAGAATTGTGTTTGATTCACATAATGTTGAGTTAATAAATATTTGTGAGAGCTTCAGTGAAAATACAAGAATCTCTCGAAAGCTATGTTTAACCCAAGCAACTAGCTTGTTAAACTAAAGTAGTGAAGAAAATCTAAGCATGGGAATTTGATATTATCCCAATGAGATAGTGTCTTATTTATATTGTTATTAAACAAGTTTATATTTCATATCAATAAGAGGGTATGAAAATGTATTAGAAGAGAATATGTCTTTATTTTCTTTTGAAAATTATCATATTATATATTCGACCAAGAGTCTTCATTATTATCTATGCATTGTAATTTAAGCTGGAGAAGAGGACTTTACATTCTTGACAAAACCAAAGCTATAATGCTAGGAGATTTTAAGGCACAAGAGCACATATATCTCTCAAGTAGAAAATGTTCTCCAGTTTGGATAAAAACTTATTATACATTTATATATGAGAATATATGTGTCAAGAATATATATATACAAACAAACATAGGTACCTTACATAATTATGCAAAGGATAACTTGGAAGAAACCTTAGGAATCTAGAGATTAGTTGAACAGTTCTCACTATGAATATTAAGTTATATATTGAGTCAAATTAAATTATATTTAATATCATGATTAACCATATGGGTTATGGTGTTCTAGAAGAACAGAACCATACTTGTTATATCAACAAAGAGTCTGAACCATTATTTAAGAAAAATATGATTGTCTATTGATGATCACTTCAAGATTAATCATATTAGATATGGAGTTCTTTAGGAACATAATCATAAGAATAAATGTTGGACATCTAAATATTTAATGTGAAGAAGTAATCTTCAATTTAAGGTTAATAATATATTATTATATATATTGACATATTGTCAATACTTTTAGATTGAAACTAGGTGTGTCTATTCGATGACATTGTGTCATTAGTATTAATTGATTGTGCATAAAACAGGAGAGTAGTTACTCCCATGGTTAAAAACTAAGGACTTGAGTAAAAGGTAGTTGACAAGTTCCAAGATGTTACATGAATGTAGCTAGAAAGATCTAGTCAAGAAAGTATAACCATTCAAGTCGTTTACCGACTTTGTAAGAAAGGACACGAATAAGAGGCAGTTGCCAAACCCAAAGTGTTATGAGGGGTATTTGGGTTAGATGAGTTAAACCATTTAGTCAAATAATCAACATTAGTGAGTCATCACTTTTGAAAGAAATCTTGTTTATGATAGTTAACCTTGGGGTAAAACCAAGAGAAGTGTTAACCATAGGTCAATAGAATTTCCAAGTCGAGATAGAGGTGGGTGAACTTACGATACCGCTTCCTTAAAAAGTGGATTGATCATATTTATCAAAATTTGGCCAAAGTAAGTGTAATAGTCATTGCTTGCACTTGTCGATTCATTGTGCTCAAGGTTTGCATAGCTTTTCAATAGCCTCATACATAGTTGGAAGGTATTCTTAGTTGTATGACCATACTTGTTATGTAGGACACAACACTAGATACTCAGATAGGAAATACTAGAGGTTCCCATTCCAAACTCTTTGTCAAAGGGCAGGACCACTTCTAGTTACAAAGGTGTGCAGAGGGCCGCTAGGTCCATGGTTGGAGGAAAATCGCTTGGTTGATGATCTCCCTCTTGCAAACGGTAATTGAGAATTGTGAAACAGAAGAAGTGTAATCTAGATAAGGATACCTTGACCTTGAACTCTTATAAGTTATGAAATTGAATATATGATCATGAATCTATTGTAATGTGTATTTAAAAAGATGATCTTTATTTACTTAGAATTATATTATGTTATGTTATTTCATTTATGTAGTGTCATGTGTAATTATTTATGCAACATTCAATTATGTTATTGAAAAATAAAAAATTAATTTCCCTATTTTTGGAAACTTAAATTATTCACTTCATAAGTTAAACCTTAGGTGAAAACAAGAGAGTAAACATTGGGTATGTTAAAGAAATATATGAGGAAGTGAACATAGGTAGTGGATGAGAAGAAATATAAACTTCCACAAAGGGAAAATGAAGGAAAGTGAAAAGCTAAGTGAAAAAGGATGTTTGCAAGAAATGATGGAAAGTAAACTTCTACAAGAAAATGATATAGAAGTGAAACTTTATAGGAAAAATACACTAAAGTGAACCTTTGAATTGGATGTGGGTACACATATAATTGCACTTTGAAATCTCACTAAAGTGGGGAGTGAAGAAAAATCAAAAAATAAGTAGAGAAATAATTTTGTGTGGATTCGATGTTGAAGTGAGTATGGATACCAAATGGAAAAATATTTGGTTGGGACATAAAATTCTATATTTTATTGAAAGGGAAATATTAAAAACTGCATAAAAACCTCTAAAACTTAAGATTTTTTTAAACCATATAAGTATTTAACACATTAGTAGGTACATGGAGGACAACAAAAGGAAACACCTAGACATAAATTTCTATATTTCTAAATTCCTTGGACTTAACAAATTTTTCATCTAACATGAAAGTGGTGCATGCTAGTGCCCTGAAATTATATTAATGGCATCTCCCCTAGTGTAAAAATTGACAATTATTCTTTCATGAGGGGTAGCCTCTACCATAACCCTTTAAGGTGAGTGTGTTGATTATCTAATCTCATAAATATTGGGTACATCATCCTCATCATAAGGATATTCAACCAATGGTTGATGACCAAACTGCTACAAAGATTGTACCTGTTGGGGAGGTTGTTGAACAATGACTTGTGATGTAGGCCTAGGCTCGTCCATTGCTAATTTAGGAGCTTGTGTAATGATATTGGCAACATTATCAATCATAACCATAATTTTGAGGGTTAGGTCATCAATCTCTAAATGCACTCCTTTATAAGAAGGATCATATCCCTTCCTCTTCTCCTCTCTTATCTAGATTCTCACCCAAGCTTCTCTTATGCACTTCAACTTCAAAGGATAAATTCCTGATCAGGTCTTCAATTTAGTCAAACTGGTGAGTGAATCCAACTAATTTGACCCTAGTCTTGGCTTGGTGGATGTAATTTTTTAGGATCATAATTTCTTGGTGCATCCACTTTCACCCTATATGTCTACAATTTGGAGTATACCAAATCCTATACCTCTTTAGCAATGATCATAAAATCATAAAATATAATAATGCATGGTGGAAACACAAACCCTTTCTTCATATTTCTTAAATAAGTTTTATTTACCTCATTTATTTGCTATATAATTTCCAAGAGTGCAATTCTATCAGGCATGATCCTTAGTAGTATATGAGGTGCTACTAGTGCACCATAGACCCTAACCATTGTATATTGGGTGTGGAAGAACCAATCACCCCTGTTATGGTCAATCCCCAACCCAAGAGTCAAGTACAATAGCCTCAAGAATATTTTAGCCTTTTTAGAGAGTCTCCAATCAATGGGAAACCCTAGATTCCTTATTACTTCTCTAACAAAGAATTATTCAAAGACTACATAATTGAATTTTTCATAGCACATGTCCCAAATATAGTCCATTCCTAAAATTGCAAGATGAATCCATTTTCATCATGGGACCTTATTTGCATTTGAGGGGCCCAAATCCTCCTACCACTATATACAATGATATGGCATAATAGAAAGTTCCATTTGAAATACACATAATCTCATCACCTTTGATTGCTAATAAAGCCTTATTAATTCCATCTAATATAAATGTGGCATAATAAAAAACATCTATTATAGTCCCTATGTTCTATGTCTACAGCCATTACCAACAATTGAGTTGGTATCTATATTTTAGAATCCATTCCCAAAACCTTACACAATGCATAATATTTGTTGATGAATTAATCTTCAAATATGTCAAAAGTAAAAGGCTAAACTTCATCCCTAGTAAATCTAACCAAATGTCTATCTAGGCCTCTTCTTTTGTGATGAGGGAACTGTTGTGCGGTTTTCGCACACACGCCCTGCTGAAAACAGGGACCCTCTTTCGCTTTGGTTTTTGGTGTCTTGGCCCTTTCATTTTGAGGATTTATCTTGCTTTGGCATGTGCTTAAATGTTCATTTTGATTGCCTAAGTGATTCCCCTAAGTAATTCGTTGAAAACCTTAAGTGTTGGGTGAATTTCGGGTTTTTACCCCGATTCGGGATTTTCCCGGATCCTACTCAAATTCTGATTGAATTTTGTGGTTCAGAGATTTTCGTTCTTCGCGGAATTCCGCGTGGGCCGGATTTTTCCGGATTTCGTCCTGTTGTCGGGTTCCTAGATTTTCCTGGCTGTCTTGTCGACAGCATTAATGTCATTTGTACCGTTGGCAAAGGGTGTATTTAACCAATCTCTGAAGACTTTTGTGCCATTATGCTTTATTTTTTTTCGTTGATTGAGCTAAGGAGTGTATTCTTGGAAGTATTCAATTTGATTTATTGTGCTAAGTTTGTGAATTGTTCGATTTAAGTGGTGATTTCCTGAGCATTTTTGTTGTTGTCTTCGCTGGGTGTCGTTAAACTAGCATTTGTTATTTCTGAGATCGATTTTTTCTTCATCAATGGTATGTATATGATTGCCCTACTTTTTATTGATGAAAGTTAGCGTTGCTTTGGCATTTTGGGTTTATTCAGGGTTCAAATTTCTGCATGTTTGAGAGTTTGATGTTAGGGTTGCATGATATTGTTTAATTGTTGGTTTCCCAAGCAAGTTTCGAGTTCACTCTTTCATTCACATTAGGAGATAACTTGTTTGTGAGCCATGATTCCCCCCTAGTAAAGAATTAGCAGTTGAAATGATTAAATCCTGAGCTTTCCTGTGCGTTAATGGTGGATTTGTAGAATTTGATTTAGGGCATCACCATTTAACTTTAGTTTGCTTTCGAATTGGCCTAGAATTCTAAGAAAATATATAGAAGGACCATATCAAACTTGTCTCAGGCCTAGATTCTTGAAATTTATGATCAATCCATTACTCTGAGCGAAATCGTGATTGAATGCCGGAGTTCGGGTTTTTCACTCATCTCGGGATTGTCCGTCTCTGGTGGATTACCCTGATTGTCCTTGTCTCCGTCGTTTTCCTGGAATCCACTATTCTTCAGAGATTCAGCTTCTTCACGGATTTCTATCAGCTCCGGATTTTCCCAAAATCCTTGATTCCTTGGTTTTTCCAAAATTTTCCAAGTGTCTCCTCCTTCGCGGAAATCCGTCCCTGGCGAATTTTCCCAGAATTTGATGAAATATGAGCGAATATGAAATAGCATGATGTGTTAATAGGTGATGGTGCATTTTATGATTAATTTATGCTATTTTGAGATCTCACATGTTTATTGATTAATAATGATCGGATTGAATTTCCAATAGGTGTTTTCATGTTTATTCCGCTAGAATCCGTCTGGCCCGGAATTCTCTGAAATTCCTCCCTGGCTTGGGTTCTGTGGATGGTCCTGAAACCTAAAGTTTAACATGATCATTCTATATGAGGTTTAATAAGATTTAATGATGATTTTGATTGATTAACCTTTGTTGGTGTGATCTTTATTATGTTTCCTTTGTTAGGTGTAGGATGAATCTAGCAAGGTAGCTGGAAAAGCTAAGGGTGACATGGAGAGATCTTCAGTATCTGAAGCAGAAAGAATTAAGATGGATGTCAAGAGTAAAATCCCAAAGAGTAAGATTACCTCTATCTGGTCAGAGGTGACAGACACGAACGTTGGACTATGGGATTATGAAGAGTTTAAAGGTAGAATGGCAGCACAAGATCTTCCTCTGGTGGCTAAGAGAATGTTAGAATCAAGATTGGCACACGTAGTTGGTTTCCCTTCCACGGTGCAGTGTTATGAGTTGGTCCTTTAATGTGCCAGGCATTACGACAGTGATATATAGAGAATAATTGGTCCTCAGGGGAGGATTGTGGAAAACCTGAATCCTGTCTCCATCGCTCAGACTTTTGATATGCCAGATAGATCTCATGTGGTGGCATTCAACATGGAAACGACTAAGGAGTTCTATGAGGAAGAGACTGTCAAATCTCAGCAGCTCATCAATTCTTGGCTAGAGAAGCCCAAGTCTCATTATTCCAAATTGCCTAAGCAGTTATTCAGAGCAAAGTTCAAAAAGGAGTATTATGATGCCATCACTCTTCTTAGCAGGGTGGTTGGATTAAAGAATGTTGGTATGTTTGAGAATTGGATGTGTCATGTTATTGTGAGGATGGAACAGGAAAAGACTGACTATCATTGGGCAGGTGTCATAAGTAGATTCATGAGAAATTGTCCAATGTGTTGCAAACCAAGACCTTCACAATGACCTCGTATTTAGTCTATGCACTTGCAAGATTTCATCCATACAAGGGATTAAGTGCCAGGGGCACCTTTGGATAGGATGTTATTTATGAGGTTTACCCTCAATTGTACTTGGGAAGCTCGAGTTACAGGAGGGTGAATGATGCATTCACCATGCATATTACCAGATTGCTTTAGGGAGCAGACACATGAGAATTTCTAATCAAGCCAAGGAGTTAATTAAGAAATATGGTGCTTGGTTCATTCAGTTCCCAACCTTCTCATATATCTAGATTGATGGTTGTCAAAGGGCTCCATACAGACTTCCAAGGTATCCCACTGATCATATTTTACTTCTGGAAGTCACTAGACAGATATGTGATTTTGATGCTATTGTCAAAAGGGACAAGCATAAGACTGGTTTTGGTGAGACTTTCCTTTGAGGATAGGTACTGGAGAGGCATGTCCTTCCATTATTTCAGCCCAGGCTTCAGAGGAGGAGATGAGTGCTCTTGGTTTGTCCTTTCATTCCAAGAGGTCTCGATTTGATATAACAGGTGAAGCACAAAAGAAGGCTAGTAAAGAATATAGCCATAAAGTTGAGTTGGAAGACTATTGGGCCAACTGCAGTGATGAATATGAGGTAAGGAAGAAGAATTTTTCCTAACTTCTAGTTGAATCAGTCTGATTATATAATGTGAAGGTAGTTCCTGATCAACTCGAGGATGATGGGGACTTGATTCAAGGCCATGCTTATGAGGCAGTTAAGGACATGACAATTGGTGATGTGGATTGGCTAGAGGAAGAAAAGACATAATTAAAATAGTTAATGGATCCAATCACCAAGTTTACCAGAATGTAGTTAAAGCATAAAATGTGGGAGTTGGAAAATGAAGGTGTACAATGCACCTATGATCTGATGGGAGATTTGGATCCTCACTCCACTTCTGAGGAATCAACTGAGCAAGATCCTAAGGGTAAAGATAAGGTGGATTCTCCTTTTAAGATCAAGATAAAAGGTGTTCAAGTGGAGGAATCCCAAGAAATAGAAAAATAGAGAAAGCCAATTGCCAAGAAAAGGGGGCATACTTCAAGGACTAAGAAGTATGAAAAGAAAGAAACTGAAAAGTAGGGTCCTGAAGTTGATGTTCCTGTGCCTAAAAGAAGGAGAATTGTGAGATTATCACAAAAGACAAGTTCCAAGGATGGAGTGGAAGTGGGTCCACCTATGGTAAATATAAAAAGTTCAGGAGAAAAGACAGGTATATACAAGGAAGTATAGGACTCCTTCTCCTAAGGATAATGTGCCAAAAATGGATCCTCCTCCAGTTACTTCTCATGAGCAGCAACATGATGATGTTCCTTCTTCCCATGATGCTCAAAACGAACCAGGTGAATCTGAGAAAGCTGACGATCATCCAGACACTGAGGAAGAAGAATTTCATGAGGGTGATCTTTATAGTGTAGATGCAGAAGTTGAAAAGGTGATGCAGTCTCCCCTGGGTTACATACAAAGATTCACCAGTTAGAACTGAAGGGGTTAAATCTCCTCAAAGAGAGGAAGTATCAGAAAAGGTTTTGTCCCTTGTGCACCAAGAGGAACACACTAAAGAAAAGGAGAGTAAGGCAGATGAGACTCCTGAGAAGCAGAGTTTGGATAAAGAAGTACCTAAGGATCAACAAGAGGAAGTGGGACAGAGCGAAGTGCAATTAGAGTCCACTGTTCCAGTGTGGTTGGACAAGGAAATAAAGAGAAAGTAGGTTGTTGTGGAGGATACTCCACCTAACTGGGATGACTTGCTGGCCAAGATTGGAAAGGATAAAGGTAAGAAGAAGGCCAAGGTCATTTCAAATATTGAAAGAGATGAGGCAAGTAATAGAGTGGTCCACATTGCAACTCCTACTCCAGATAAGAATAGGGATGAGGTAACTACAAAATATTATAATATGCAGACTATCAATTTAGGGCCTACTTCCATTGAGCAGGACATTGAACATTATCAGGGTTCTAGTGCAGTCATCTTGGGTAGGTTGAGAAAATAAATAAAGACTAAACAAGAGATGAAGAAGGAGATTGAAGGACTCAAGAAATGCTTGGAAGATCTAATGAAACCCTTGCAATCTATTAACCCCTCGTCCTTTGTTGCAAAACCCTTACCCCAAGAGACTATCACTGAACTTGAGAGAATGAAGGCTTCGACTCTTGCTACTGCAAATTGGCTACAAGGGGTGTGAACTAAAGGAAATGAAGCTATCAAGGACATTTTGTCATCTGGAAAAGATGATATGAGGGAAACTGATTGGTTGAAGGAGGTATTAGCTTAGGACAAGGAAGATACAAATCTCCTGCTGTAGAAAACTAAAACCATCATGGAGTATACCAAGGACAAGATTATAAGTGATGGAATTCTCCCTTCCTCCAGAGCTGTTGAACCTTGGGAGTGGTTTGAAGCTTTGCAAATAAGGAAAAAGGTTCTGAAAAAGATCTACAAGCAGAGGAGGAAAATTGATGATACCCTAACTAGTGTCTATAGTGGATCCATTGCTTTCTTTGAGATAATGACAGGGAGAAGGAAGATTGCACCTAAGTATTTGAGTTTAGAGTAGTTGAGAAAGTGGTGGCAAGATGTTTATGCTCCAGTCAGCGATGATCCTATTACTGGGCACCAGTTAGATGATGCGGCCACCTACATTGTTGTCATTGATAAATACCTAACATATAAGGTTGAGTGGGATAAATCGGTGAAACAATCAAGGGAGGATATTACATCGATTGAGAGCTGACTTAAGGTTTTTCCTTTACCACCTGTGGCTGACTTGGATAGGGTGCTTTTGAATGTGCATGGAATGCTGGATCGAAATAAAGACAAAGGGGAAGATAGTTAATGCTGGGCTACATCGAGATTTGTGCTTCCCTATTATTTTGCATGCATTGGTCCAAGCTATATTGGAGATCCCAGGCCGACCTGGATGAAGTTCATGCATTTAATGCATATTTTATTTTATTTTGAATTTCTCTTGGCTGACTTGTTGTGCCTAATTATTATTGTAAAACCCTAACTAGGCCGACATGTCTTGGGGGTTCTATAAATATGTCATTTTGCCTCATTTGTAAGGGCTAAGTATAGACATAGACAAATAGAGAGATAGATGATATTAGAGCGAATTAAGTAGAGAAAGGGTTAGAAAGTAGTTGTTCTCAAGCAAATATTGTAACAGAAAGCTGGAATTGTTGCTACAATGGATAATTTGATGCAAGTAATGACATTGTGATTTGGTGCCATACTTGTGTTCTTCTTATCTTGCATGGTTCTTGTTATTCTATCTTTATAATTGCTTTGAGGAAAATTGATATTTAGGATTAGATTTGGTTCAATAATGTTTATGATTTGATATTTGAAGTGTTGTAGCAATCCCTAGTCCATACTTTTCGCAACCAATTGATTGTTAGTTGCTTTGAAAAGTTAGCCTGGACTTTATATTCATTGTGCTTAGTTCAATTGTGAGGGTTTATTCATTTCAATTGCAATAAGGTTGTTTGAATGAATGTTCATGATCTAAAAATCCTATCACCTCAGAAGATTGTACTATTTCTTTAAGATTGCAGATTCATCTGGGTCAAGTAGAAATCAATTTATGAGGGATTGGTCCATTCCAAGTATTTCATCATTTGCATTGTTAATCTTAGGAGTAGTATTAATCTAGAAATCTCTTTGAAACCCTTACCTTTTGTTATTTTTTCATCATTTGGGTTATATTTGGGATTGAAGTATCATCATATTGTTAGATCTAATAAATTAGAGATTTAGTATTTTGCTTGTAGTAAGGTCCCATTGTGATTACCAGCATTTTCACATTTATCACTGAGTTGTTTATGCATTGTCAAGACCTGACATTAGAGACCTTGGGGTTATCTCTTGAGGCTTGCTGATAGAGATTTACCTTTCAAGAGAGATAGGATATTATATTTTGTCTGAGTTGTTGTTGTGCAGAAAACACCATCAATAGGAACCACTTAATTCTAAAGCTCTATGTTGGGAAAATGTGTCTCAACCTTACAATTACAAAATCTTTACTATTTATAGGTGAGTGTGGGGTGGGGTGCAGGGGGTACTCCCTGTGGGGTCTGGGGAGTTTGAGGGTTATACACCTTGGTGAGAGTTTGGGGCAGCGCCCCCAAAAGCCATATTTTATGTATATTTTATTATTGTAGATCTAGATTGTTCATCATTAGATCTCAAATTTGACGGTGGTTTTTTATTGGCTTGTCTTGCCCTAGAAGGAAAACCTATTTTATGAGGGTATTGTATCATGGTTGTGCATTATGATGTATTATGAGAGTCTAATAGTAGTTGTGTTTCCTCTGGATCTCTAGTTTGTGATACTCCTATGAGAAGCTTGTTATGCAAGTATTTTGTAATATTCATAGTTTTGAATAATATATTAGGTTGCTTTTAGATTGTGGTATTTTTCTCTCGAAAAGGTTTCCCCCACGTGAATCACTGTGTTATGGTATGCATTATTTTTATGCTTATTTTATGTAACTATTATAAAAATATGTAAATTTTTTCATTATCCTCCTCTCAAGATTAGTGTAGGAAGTTGTTTCGCTACCTTAGCTTTCTTACACTCTCTATATCTTTGCATATTCTCTCTAGAAGGATCTAAGGTCAACTATAACATGTACATTCTTAGACAAGTGAAAGACCTCACAAATATATCATTTGTCCAAACTAACCAATTTAATGCCCTTATCATTGATAATTATCCTCTTACTAGGTTCATACCCTTTTCCAGTGCTTTGATTAGGTCAAAATTTATACATATTTGGGACAACCAACCATCCCAAATCCAAAGGCCATATGTTTAATAGGGTCCTTGTTGGTTGGCATTTTATGAAACCATATTTGAATAGATTCCATCCCTGGGGTGATATGGTAGCATCCCTAACACCCTCTTCTCTATCAATTAACCTATATAAGAAAATTATTTAACCTTGAGCATGCTTAGCTCTCTTGAATGACCTTGGATTTTTTTGTAAAATATCCTCATCCAAACTCCTCTTTAATTTTCCCAATGGGCCAACCATTTTAGGAATTAGGGTTTGGTTTATGAATTAGGACTTTATGGACAACAAGGTTTTTTACTATATTTTTTAAAATTCAAATACTACAAGCCTATATTCTTAATTTTCACTTAGACTTTGACCTAATCAGACTAGGAAAACCTTTCAGATATTTTAATTTCACAATTTAGGTGACGAAAATAGACTTTCTCATTTTTTTCTCTAAAGAACCCTAAGCTGAAATTTTGAACGCTCTAGTGGCTTAAATTTTATAAATTATTTGTGGAGGATGCTTTACAATGTTTTTTAGAACTCAAACCAAATCAATTAACTTAAAAATATAGAAGAAATCGGTAGATATTTTCAAAAAAAGCTACTAAAGCTCATACACACAAATAGGGCGATCATAGGTAGCCATTTTTAAATTTTGAATATACACCCTAGATCTTGATCTAATTTGTACAAATCTATAGCTATTGTGGCCTCTAAATACTTGAAAATACTTTTACTTTAATTTCTACAAAAAATCCCTTTATAAATCACTTTTTGTGTCCCAAAAAATATTCAAAAAGATTGGATAGATGTGGTGACATGCCATGAGAAATTACATGTTTCATCCTTTCACATTATGGTTTCTTGAAGTTGTTTCATCTGTTATAACTTGAAATAGGAACCAAGCTTGTGAAATCATGACATGTATATCCTAGGTGCCATTGTGTACACTTAAATTTAACTATTGGGAAGAAAACCAAACCCATGTTGACTAAGCTCCACGTGGTAAATGATCACATCATCACAAGTTTAAGACAAATTCCCTTTTAAAACTTGCAATAATCTTGAACTACACAATTCAAAAGAATTATTCCATTTATTGATGACGAGGTCACCAAACCTTTTGAAGAGTGAGCGACACACTTTACACATGGCAACTCATCTTGAGTTCTACATGTTGAAGAAATTTAGTTGTTTTGATCTTGCGATGTGAAGCCCGAGCATGATATAATAAAAAAAATGTCATTTTTTGCCACCAAGGAAAATTCTATGAAAGTTGAAAGAGTTCTTGTATTAAAACTTGGTGTTATTTCACACCATTGTGGCTTCACATGTGGGCCCCTAATTTGAACCTACAAAATAAGGAGTTATGATACAAGACATGACTTGACACCTTTATGATAGATGTCATAATTTCACAAACTCATAACCTTTAGCCAAATTTCGTAAATGAGCTTGCAACAAAGTAAACATGTACAATAAAATATGGGAATGACACATGGGTCCAATGTGGATAGTGGTGGGGCCAAAAACTTGAAGTCATGAGGAAGACACTTAAGTGACTAAATAAAACACAAGAATTTTATTGGAAGAACAGTTCACTAGGACGAAGGGGTTGGTTGACTTCTAAACATAAAAGGCTTCAAAAAGGAACTTAAGAAACTAGAAATTGGTTGAAGGAGTCACTTTAAAATTAGAAAATAAAGTGACAGACCTAGGGCATAGGCAATAAAGTTTTAAGCTTAGGTGTCTCATGGAAAAAACTATAGGAAATAGAAAATCCCTAACATTGGCTCGTGTCTAGGGATGCATGCTTTGTAGAAGCATGGTCAGAATTCAAAACTCTAAGACGTAGACGAGGAAAGAAAACCAAAATAAACAAACCAACAAGAAAGGAAAACTATATAAAATATACATGTGCATGGAAACCTTACTGAGCAAAATAGGTTTTTAGGAATTGTCCATGCACTGGTAATTCTTGTGCGTTGCCATTGATATTTATCAAGAAGTACAATTTCTCTCCATGAATAGAATTAATGAAAATAGACCCAATCATAAAGGATCAAATTTTCTATGTTTTCTTTATTCTTCAATTTAGCATTCGACATTAATACCAACTCACCAACCTAAACATTTGTCACTTGTTCTTTTGTCATGCAAGTACTTCACCTATTGTTGTCTTTTCACATTTTTTGCATAGGCTTTCCTTCTTCTCTCATCTATTTCAATCAATTGGGTGATCCCACACACCATAGCATTTGGAACCTCGTCACCATATTCTTGAATAAACTTGTACACAAGTAACATGTTATTCATAGGAATTTTGGCATCCAAACCATAAACTAGCTCATATTCTTGAATAAACTTGTACACAAGTAACAAGTAACATGGTGATTTGTTTGTGGATTTTTGGTGGTCACCCTATCATCCCATAATGCTAGTTTGAGTTTTGAATCTCAAGACTTTTTGTTATTTCCCAACATTATCTTTATAATCTTCAACAAGGTTTTATTACTTGGATCATCTTGTCCATTACCTTGAGGATGGTATGGAGATGAATATAAAATATTTATTCCATAACTATTGCAAAAATTAAATTAGACCTAAAATATATAGCATTATCAACAATTAATTTTTTTGGAACTCCAAACCTTGTAACTACATGTTCCATGAAGAAATTAGTGACAACTTTTAATGTTTCCCTTCTAGTTGGAATTGCCTCAATCCACTCGGTGAAGTAGTCTATTGTAACCAAAATCCATTTAAATCCTCCACTAGACCTCTCTATGATTTCACTAATAAAATTGGTTCCCCATTGTTGAAAAGGATTATCCACTATCATAGGTCTCAAAGGTTATTCTCCAACATATTTCAAATTTCCAAAATAATTTTGGTATGCTTCACAACTTCTAACCATCTTATGAGTATCTGCAAATAATGATGGATACCAATATCCACTTCTAAGGATTTTATGTGCAACTTAGTCTTAGCCATAAAATGACCTCCACATACCTTACAATGCATTTCATTCAACACCTTTGTGGCTTGGTCTTCATCTAGGCATCTCAATAAAACACCATCTTTGTTTCTCCAATATAATTTACTATTGACAATTTTAACCTAATGGCTTACAATTTTAAAGTTCTCTTCTGGTTGTTAGATATCTCATTTGAACTTACCATCTTTTGCAAATGGTAAATAACATACCATGGAGATAATTGTAGACTACAAAGCTATGAATCTACTTCCTACTTAATACAATTAATCTGGTTCACTTCTAGGTTAGATTTTTCCATCAATTTTACTAGTTGACCTCTGATCAACCTAGTGATTTGGATGTCAATGTTGAATTATTGGATCTTGTTGATCCATCTACATCTCCTTCCTGACACCTATTTCTATATAAATATGTCTTTGAAAATAACATGAGTAACATAAGAAACAACCATTCCTCCCACCAAATAAGGCCTAAAAAATTTAACAACTTTGACTAATGGATATGCTTGTTTCTCCATGATGTCATACTTGAGCTTTTCCACTTGAAGGGATTTACTAAAAAATTCAATAGGTTGTTCATACCCTTCATTATTTTTTTGCAATAAGACTATAGAAACAATATGAAAAGAAGCAAAAGTAAACAATTGAAGCAAACTTATGAAATCAAGGGGCTTCAACATTGGAGCATATTTTATGGCCTCCTTAATGGTTTGAAATTATTTAGATGGTTCTTTACCCAAAGAAATTGTTTCTCCTTTTTTGAGCATCTTAGAAATGGGATTAGTTGTTTCAACAAAATTTGTGACAAATCTCTTGAAAAAGTTGACCTGCCCAAAGAAATATTGGATACCTTTGATAGTTTTTGGTTGTGGAATCCTTTCTATTGTAGAAAATCTCTCGATCTCAATTCTTATTCCATATTTAGACATTATGGCCTAACAATTTTCCCTTTGTAACTCCAAACATACGTTTCTTGGGCTTCAAGGATATACCATATTCCAATTCCCTAATGAAGATTTGTTATAAATGTGCAATGGTCTCTATATTTCTTAGACAAAGTAGTTAAATCATCTTGATAAATAGCCATTATTATGTCAATGAGGTTTGAAAAGTTTACATCCATGGTTCTCTGAAATGTAGCACCTACATTTATCAAACCAAATTCCATTTAGATATGCACATATATGCACCAATGTGTTGTGAAGGTTATTTTAAATTATTCAAATTATTTAACCTTCACTTGATTGTAACTTGAAAATCCATACATCATGGATAACAATTCACACCCACTAACCTTTTGTAGCATGGCTTCCATATTGGAAAAAAGATAATTATCTTTCAAGGAGGCTAAGTTTAAGTTTAAGTTTTTAAATTCAACATAGAGTCTAATGAGATCATTCTTGTTTCTGACATGCACCAAGTTAGATACCCATGTGGAGTGTCTGATGGGCTTTATTATTCCACCATATTTGATTTTGATTAACTCTTGTTGCATCTTTGGTGCAAGTGTATTATTAATTGGCCTATGCTTTTACCTAAATTGATTTACACCAAATTTAAGAGGTATTTCATGTTGGAGCAAGTCCTCTTTATAAGCCTTTAAATCATTGTAAGAACATGCAAAAACATTCTTGTATTTCCTCAATAAGGATATCAACATAGTTCTTATATGAGGAGTTAGATTCTTGCCAATGAACACTTTTTTGTGGAGAGGATACATTACCTATGTTTATTTCTTCCACATTATTGGCATGTACAAGGTTTGGCTTCCCCATGTTTCTATTATTTCCATCAAATTCCCTTTCTAATGCAACCAAACCCTTTGGAAGTCTATTTTTCTTTAACTAGATTATCTCTTTCCCAAACATAGTGTCTTTCTCATCAATATTCTCAACAAAACCCTAGAAATTTATTTCGTGGCCCTCATATTGATCAATACAATGCAAGAATTTAATTAAATCATAATCATCATTAAAACTTTTCAATTGTAAACATTATTAGGAACTATCATTCTTGTTAATATTTCAATAACAGATATCCCAATAGATTTTGTATCATTAGGTATGAGTGTTATATTTTCAAAGAGATCTTCCATAACAATTTTTGATCTCTCTATCCTTTTTATAAAGAAAGCATCAAAAATTTATATTGAATCCCATACTGCAGATTTGTATTGTTTCAATATTCTATTGTTAGAGACATATTTAGCTCTGACCTGAGAAACTATCAATTTGGAATCACCTAATACTCTAAGTTTCTTAATTCCATGCTTGACAACCAAGTTTATTCCTGGTAGCAATGCCTCATACTCTACTACATTATTTGTACATTCAAACTTTAAAGAGAAAGAGTACTTGAAGGAGTTACCTTTTGGTGATATAAGTATTACCCTAGCTTCAACTCCTTATTTTGAACAAGCAACATCAAAATACATTGACCACAAATTAATGACTTAAAGTGATTTTTGAATTTATTGAATTAATGATGGTGTATTTTCTTTCACTATCAGTGGTACCTCAACTCTAAAATTTTCCATGTCAATGTTGAAAAAACACACTTACTTATCAAACTTAGGCTTTTCAACCAAAGTGGGAGACCTTTTCTCTTTATCCAACCTTACACTTTTTCCATTGATGGGAATCATGGCATGTGACATGTCCAACTACATGCTTCCTCCCACTGTTGCAAACCATTTCCTTGATAACAACATTCCATATTGAGGTGGAATATCTACAACTATTATATTCATCTTAAAATCCTTCTCAAGAAATGCAACAAGTTTAAACTATGGATATTTCATAATTCCAATTATTGGAACCTCTTTTGAATATGTAATGTCCCCTTCTCAGTAGCCACTCTAGATGATCACTTAGCCTTTTTAATTCCCGAAGGCTATAGATGAATTTAGGGAATCCTTTATTCAATTATTTAATATTGTCTGAAGGGTCAAGTTAAATTAAAAGGTAATATTAAGTAATTGATAAAGTAAGGTTATAAAGAGACTTTAAGTGAAATATTAATAAGGTAACTTTGTTAAGTCACTTTATTATTTTAAGCAAGAAATTAAAGTGAGAGTTATAAAAAGGCATTTGGGGTTAATTTTCATTCATGCTTGGATTATTTTCTCACTTTTCATTTGGAGAGATTTTCAAAAGCTTTTTGGTTTGTGGGTTGGAAACCCTGAGGCACCAGTTTCGGTAGTGAAACTAATCTACCCTAGCTGGATTGTGGAGGAAGTCACTCAGGATTTCTATAGGGGCTTTATTACAATTTGGTGGGTCTCATTCAAAGACCAAATTGGTGAAATTTGATTATCTTTAGTATTGACACATTGAAGGGTTTGGAGTTTGAATGCATATCTACATTTCAAGTAGAGGAACCCTAGGCATTGATATTTCTTGCTATTATGATCTTGGACGTTGCATTCTGAAGGATTTCATTCCATATAGAGGGAGGACGAGTTACCCAAGATGTTTGCATTTAGTTCGTTGTAGTTGCAAGATCTAACTGAAGGTATGACATCATTTCTGGGCAATTTTGTACCTCTTTCTGAAGGTGATTGTTGGATAGGATAACTGAGAGGGGGGTGAATCAGTTGTCATGGATTATAACCTTAAATTCAATTATCAGAACTAACACATAAACTGATTAAGTGATCAACCATCAAATGCAAATGCACAAACACAATAACACCATATTTACATGGAAAATCCAATGAGGGAAAAACCACAGTGAGGACTAACTCACACTATAGAGAATATCAAAACTGATTACAAAAAGGCTCACTACCTGATATAAGGCTCACTACCTGAAATAAGGACTCATTATCCACAGGTCTACAACCCAGAGGGCTCACTACCATAAAGATACAAAGAAGACAAAGAAGACTCATTACAGAGAGACAACAATCCCAATGCAAAAAATATTCCATCACAATCACTTATCAATAGAGTTAGCCTTCTGCTCACTGCATCTAGAAACTCAGTGTTAAGCTTCACACTGAACAACCACACACTTAACTCACACACATTAAGAATATCATCAAAGTTGTGTATACTCTTTCACTTATCTTCCTTCTTTTCTTATGTACAATTATCATTGTTAGCACATTTTTTATTTATACTATCTCCAACTTTGAAAAGATACAATGTCAGCCATCCAACTTCAAATTCAAATTAGGTCGGCGCAAAACATCCTAGGGTGGAATTAGAATGAGAGCGACCCAAACACATGCTTCAGCGGGACCCATAATATATCCAACACGCTTCATCAACTTTGAAAGTAGTGCTTGACACATGGTTGGCCACACCAATGTAAAACACATAGATTAATTAAGCTCGATACTTCCAAATGCCAAAACCAACTTCAACAGAACTAGGGAAACACAACTCTTGAACCATACACCATAAGACTTCAACAAAGAGAAATCTGGATCAGCAACAATTCTCCCAGACCTCAATCAACACACAGCAAACATAGTTTACAAGCAACCTTCTTTTAATACAATTTTCTCAATATCCTCAACATGTACAACAAACAGCAACTAGTAGATAACCAGCTAACCGATTGACATCAATGAAAACACTTCATTCCTCTTCCATTCTTGCAAAAATATCCCCCTTTGTCATTGATGGCAACACATGATGTGAAAAAACATCAAAGACACCATACATGTTCTAAAAATACTTCTCAATATTTTTCTTTCTGCTTCTCCCCTTTTAGAAGATCATCATCCTCATATTCACTTTCTTTTTCACATGCTCTCTTCCCTTTTTTTCTTTTTTTTTCTTTTCTTTTCACATGCTCTATCTCCACCTTTGACATCAATGGAAAAGGAAAAAGATATGTCCATTGAAACTTCCTTTGACATGAAAACAAAATACTCATAATGATAACACTTAGAAAATCTGTCTGCTCCCCCTAAAGGCAGCCACCAACAAACATCGGTCTAAAAGATAGAATCATGAATTCACCAGACTGATGCATCTCCAAATGTATTTTAGTTTGTCAAAGGAGGGGCAATAACCCCTAGCTTATCCCAGAGATACTCAAAAGTATCTTTAGGAAGAGCCTTTGTAAATATATCTGCAATTTGATCCTTTGTCATAACATACTCAAGCTTGACTTCATTCTTCATGACCTCTCTTAAGAAATGATACCTGATAGATATATTCTTCGTTCTCGAGTGCATCATAGGATTCTTTGAAATTTTAATTGCACTTGTGTTATCATAGAAGATAGGAATAGGATCATCATGTAGCACTATGATATCTTTCAATGTCTGTTTCATCCATAAAACTTGTGTACAACACAATACAGCAGCAATATACTTAGCTTCAGCAGTAGACAAAGAGATTAAATCTTGCATTTTACTCAACCATGCCACCAATCTACATCCAAGAAAGAATGCACCACCACTTGTACTCTTTCTATCATCTATACTTCTGTCCTAATTTGTATTTGTATAAGCACTGAGTGTAAAATCAGTATATTTAGGATACCATAATTCATAACCCAGAGTTCCTTTCAAATATCTAAATAATCTTTTGAACTATAGTAGCATGTGTTTCCTTCCGATCTTCTTGAAATCTAGCTACAAGACAAACCGCATGCATAATATCCGGTCTAGTAGCAGTCAAATATAGTAGTCCACCAATCATAGATCTATACTTTCTTTGATCAGTCTTGGGTGAATCATCATCTTTTCCCAACTTGCATCTAGTTACCATAGGAGTACTTACCAGTTTGGAACCGTCCATCTCAAATTTTCTCAACATTTCTCTCACATACTTAGATTGTGAAATGAAAATTCCTTTCTCTGTTTGATTAATCTGTAGCCCAAGAAAGAAATTCATCTCACCAAACATAGACATTTCAAATGCTTTTTGCATTTCTTCCACAAACATCTTGCACATCTTTTCATTTCCTTCAAAGATAATGTCATCAACATATACAACTACAATCAAGATTTTGTCATTTTCAGTCTTGAAATACAAATTATTGTATGTCATACCTTTGTTAAATCCTTGTTGATTCAAGTACTTATCTAACCTTGCATACTAGGCTCTAGGAGCTTGCTTTAGTCCATATAAAGCTTTCTTCAATCTACACACCATATCCAGTCAATCTGTTAACTGAAATATTTCCAGTTGTTCCATGTAAACCTCTTCATCTAGTTCACCATTCAGAATTGCTAACTTGACATCCATCTGATAGAATTTGAAATCTTTATAAGCAGCTAATGCCAAGAACATCCTTATAGCTTCCATTCTTGCTACTAGGGAAAAAGTCTCCTGAAAATCTATACCTTCTACTTGTGAGTAGCCTTTACACACAAGCCTTGCTTTGTTTCTGAAAACTTTCCCATTCTCATTCAACTTGTTTCTGAATACCCATTTTCATCCAATGATATTTTTGTCTGCTGAACTTGGGACCAATTCCCAAGTTTGATTCTTTTCAATCTGCAAAAGTTATTTCATTGCTTCCTTCTAATATTCATCCTTACAGGCTTCACTTACTGACTTCGGCTCAATTTCAGAGAATAAGCACAAATTTACTTCAATAGTAGCTTTGCTTCTATTCAACACACCTTTTTTCTCTTCTCCAATAATCTGAATTTCTGAATGATTTCTCTAAAAATATTTCGGTGTTCTAGGGGACGTTACCGGAGCATCATTTTCTCTTTCATTATGCTCTTTTTGCTCATCTCTATCATGTTCTTCCATAATTTCTTCTATTCTCACATGTTAGGGTTAGAAGGAAGATATCTAACAATTAAATGTAGATTTGATCAATAAAACAGAGAAATAAAACACACAGAAAATTATAGCAGAAATAAGACAACATAGAGAATTTAACGTGGTTCACCCAATCCGGGCTACATCCACAAAAACCAGAGCCATCCAATGATTTTATTATCTAGTGTAAAACATATTACAATCTCGCTAATAATTCCCCACTGCAACCCTCATCCAAACTGCTTATAACAAGCTTTTTAGAAGCTTCCGGAATTAGGGTTCTACAAAGTCAATTTTTTCTTTTATCGGTGACGAAGCGAAAAAACAAGAAAAAAAAAATTCTCAAGGGTTTCTGCTCCCACTGGAAATAAGCACCTTGGACCCTACTACTCTGTTATACTTTTAACCATGAAGACCAACTGAAGCTAAAGAGGAGCTTAGCTTCTCCCTTATCACTACCTTTGTAAACATATCCACTAGATTGGCATCTATATGTATCTTTTCCAGCTTTACATGTCCATCCTCCAACACTGATCGAATGAAATGATATATCAACTGTATGTGTTTGTTTTTAGAGTGCAAGGAAGAATTCTTTGCAATATGTATAGCACTTTGGTTGTCTGTAAACAAGTGATTTTCAACCTGTTGTTTTCCCAACTCTTCCATGAAAAGTTGCAGCCATATCTTCTCCTTTGTTGCCTCTGTTGCAGTAACATACTCTACCTCTGTGGTGGATAAAGCAACCACCTTTTGCAATTGATAAATCCAACTCACTATTGTCCCACCAACTGTAAAGACATAACCTGTGGTACTCCACCCGGTATCTATATCCCCTGCCAAATCAGAGTCAACATAGCCTTTTAAATCAGTATTAAAGCCCCTAAAACATAAAGATTTATTGGATGTACCTCTCAAATACCTAAGAATAAATTTTACTATATTCCAATGCTCAATTCTAGGATGACTCATATACCTACTAACAACTCCTGCAGCATGTGCAATATTTGGACTCATCCATACCATAGTGTACATTAAACTGCCTATAGTTGAAGCATATGGTACCTTGGACATTTTTTCTTCCTCCTCTTGTGTCTGTGGACACATATCCTTAGTCAATTTGACATGACTAGGAAATGGAGTGCTGATAGCTTTTGCATTCTCCATATGAAATATTTTCAACACCTTTTCAACATAATCAGCCTGAGATAAAAACAATTTTATGTTTTTCCTATCTCTTGTAATCTTCATACCAAGGATTTGTTTTGCTACCCCCAAATCCTTCATAGCTAATGAATTTGCTAATTTTTGTTTTAACTCCTTTATGTGATCCATGTTAGACCCTGCTACAAGCATATCATCAACATATAAACCTAAAATAATGTAGCTATCATCATACAACCTCTTAAAATAAACACAATGGTCTGAATTACATTGACTGTAGCCATGCTTAGCCATAAAGCTATCAAATTTAATATACCATTGTCTAGGGGCTTGATTCAAGCCATATAAACTTTTCTTCAATCTGCACACCAATTTCTCCTGACCTTTGACCTCAAATCCTTGTGGCTATTCCATATATATTTCCTCTTCCAAATCACCATGGAGAAAGGATGTTTTAACATCAAGCTTTTCAAAATGCAAATCTTCAACAGCCACAATACTTAAAACAATACGAATAGAAGTCATTTTAACAACTGGAGAAAATATTTCATCAAAATCAATACCCTTTTTCTGTGCAAATCCCTTTACACCTAATCTAGCTTTAAATGTTTTCTTACCTCCATCCTTCTCTTTCATCCTATAAACCCATTTGTTTGGTAAAGCCTTTTTATCTGCAGGCAACTTGCATAATTCCCAAGTCTGATTTTTCAGTAAGGAGTCCATTTCTTCTTCCATTCCATGCTCCCACTGAACCTTGGTATCCACCTGCATAGCTTCATCATAACATTCCGGTTCACCAGCATCAGTTAATAAAATAGAATACAAAGAGTGAGAAAATCTTTCTAGAGGTCTACTTATCCTTGAAGATCATCTAACATTCATTAGAGCTTGTGGTATTTTTTGTTGTTGTTGCGGAGCATGAGGAACCACCGGAACATCGTTGTTCGGTGTATCATCAAACACTACATAATCATTTTCTTTCTTCTAATGCTACTACAACTGATCTTTGTACAACACTTTCTCATTGAATATGACATCCCTGCTTCTCACAATTTTTTGATTTTCAAAATCCCAAAGCCTATGACCAAATTCATTAATGCCATATCCAACAAATATACATTTATTTGATTTTGCAACAAGCTTGGTTCTATTTTCAGAATCTACATGTGCAAATGCTTCACAACCAAAGGTCTTGATAAAAGAATAACTCACCTTCTTACCTATCCATGTTTCCTCTAGAATACCACAACCCAAAGGATTAGAGGGACCTCTATTGATTAAATAAACAATAATGTTTACAGCCTCTGCCCACATGTTTAAAGGAATCCCAGCAAGCAATCTCATAGTCCGTGCACACTCCATTATTGTTTTTTTCATGCGCTCAGCTACTCCATTTTCCTATGGAGACCTTGGATCCATTTTCTGCCTACGAATACCATTAGAGGAATAATAATCTTCAAACTCTTTTTTGCAATACTCACCACCATTATCAAATCTGATACATTTTAACTTTTTATCTATCTCATTCTCAACCAAGCTTCTCCATTTCTTAAAAGTTTCAAATAAATTAGATTTATGCCTAAGGAAATAAATCCATACCTTCCTTGTTGCATCATTAATAAAAGTGACATAATACCGAGAGCCACTGAGAGAAGATACTTGAGCTGGTCCCCATACATTTGTATGCACAAGCTCTAATTTCTCATCTTTATTTTGCTTCCCATCCTTGAGAAAACTAACTCTCTTTTGTTTGCTATACACATAACTTTCACATAAATCCATATTAACACATTTTAGACCTGGTAAAATATTCTTTGAATGAAGTACTTTCATACCTTTTGCACTCATATTCCCAAGTCTATTATGCCACAGTGTTGATTCAGAATCCATAGCAACTATCTGATTTTCTACCTGCTGAACTACAGCAACTGTTCCTGAACATTTATTTTTATCTGCAATAGCAAAAGTAGAAGGAACAATATGACCTGTACAAATATATAAGGTGCCTGCTTTCACACGTTTTGCTACCACTAAGGCACCTTTTGTAACCTTCCAATTTTTATCACTAAATGTAACAACACAACCTTCATCATCTAGTTGCCCTGTTGAAATTAAATTTATTTTTAACTTTGGAACATGCCTTACCTCATGTAGTAGCCAATGATTCTCATTATACAACTTAATCTTGATTCTTCCCTTTCCAACAATCTGACAAGGTTCATTATGTCCCAAATAAACCAGCCCAAAATTCCCTTGAACATAATCAAGAAAATAACTTCTATGGGACGTAGCATGAAATGAAGCCCCTGAATCTAACACCCAAGAATCATCAGCACTATCAAGGGAAAGAATCAAAGCATCCTCATTAGATTTATTACTTGCCACATTTTCCTCTTTAATGCCTTCCTTTTTGTCTCCTTTATTTTTCTGAGACCAGTAATCTTTCTTTAAATGACTCGGCTTACCACAGTACCAATAATCCCTCTTGTCTCTAGATTGGGACCTTTTTTCCTTTGATTTTCCTTGTGACTTCCCATGACTTCCAGAATTGTTTCCTCTCTCCTTTTTTTTGCCCATGATTTCTTCATTCAAAACATTGCCTGATGTGGATATTCCACCTGCGCTTTTCCTACGAATTTACTCGCTCAAAATAACACCAACAACATCATCAAATTTCAATGTATACGAACCAGAAACATAATTGCAAATAGCCATTACCTAGTTATTCTAGCTTTCACACAAAGAACACAGAATCAAAAGAGCCTTAAATTCTTCATCAAATTTTACATTTCCGGAAGTTAAATGACTGGTAACCGTATTAAACTCATTTAAACGATTAGCAATTGAACCACCTTCTACCATTTTCATATTAAATAAACACTTCATAAGAAATACCTCATTCAAAGCAAAAGGCTTTTCATATAACTTCGCTAGGGTTTCCATCAACTCTTGAGTTGTCTTTGTTGTTGTAATATTAAATGCCACCGATTGTGCCAGGCATAAACGAATACTACCAAGTGCCTTTCTGTCCAAAATATCCTAGTCCTCATCATACATTGTTGAGGGTTTCTTGGTTTTCCCTTCCAATGGCCACCATAAATCCTTCTGGTAGAGGTAGTACTCCATTTGCATCTTCCATAACTGATAGTTCTACCCATTGAATTTCTCAACCTTCAACTTACCCTCGTTTTCCATTTCTCCCACTCAACCGTGAGACCTTCCTGCAAAGGATAACTGAACACAACCTCACTCTGATACCACTTTTTAGGGTTAGAAGGAATATATCTAACAATTAAATGTAGATTTGATCAATAAAATAGAGAAATAAAACACACAGAAAATTATAGCAGAAATAAGACAACACAGAGAATTTAACATGGTTCACCCAATCCGGGCTACATCCACAAAACTGCAGCCATCCAACAATTTTATTATCTAGTGCAAAACATATTACAATCTCTCTAATAATTCCTTAATGTAACCCCCATCCAAACTGCTTATAACAAGTTTTTTAGAAGCTTCCAAAATTAGGGTTCTACAAAGTCAGTTTTTTTTTGGTCAGTGACGAAGCAAAAAAATGAGAAAAAAGAAATTCCTGAGGGCTACCACTCCCACTGGAAATAAGCACCTTGGACCCTGCTACTCTGTTATACTTTTAACCATGAAGACCAACTGAAGAGGAGCTCAACTTCTCCCTTATCACTGTGTTTGTAAACATATCCGTTGGATTGGCATCTATATGTATCTTTTCCAGCTTTACCTATCCATCCTCCAACATTAACCGAATGAAATGATATCTCAACTGTATGTGTTTGGTTTTAGAGTGCAAGGCAAAATTCTTTACAATATGTATAGCACTTTGGCTGTCTGTAAACAAGTGATTGTCAACCTATTGTTTTCCCAACTCTTCCATGAAAATTTGCAGCAATATCGTCTCCTTTGTCACCTCTGTTGTAGCAACATACTCTACCTCTGTGGTGGATAAAGCAACCACCTTTTGCAATCGAGAAATCCAACTCACTGCTTTCCCACCAACTGTAAAGAAATAACCTATGGTACTCCTCCTGGTATCTATATCCCCTACCAAATCTAAGTCAACATAGCCTTTTAAATCAGTATTAGAGCCCCTAAAACATAAAAATTTATTAGATGTATCTCTCAAATACCTAAGAATCCATTTTACCGCATTCCAATGCTCAACTCTAGGATGAATCATATACCTACTAAGAACTCATATAACATGTGCAATATCCAATCTCATGCATACCATGGCGTACATTAAACTGCCTGCAGCTGAAACATATGGTACCTTGGACATTTTTTATTCCTCCTCTTTTGTATGTGGACACATATCCTTAGTCAATTTGACATGACTAGGCAAAGGTGTGCTGACAGCTTTTGCATTTTCCATATGAAATCTTTGCAACACCTTTTCAACATAATCAGATTGAGAAAAAAACATTTTTTTCCTATCTCTTGTAATCTTCATACCAAGGATTTATTTTGTTGCCCCCAAATCCTTCATAGCTAATGAATTTTCTAATTGTTGTTTTAAATCCTTTATGTGATCCATGTTAGACCACGCTACAAGCATATCATCAACATATAAACATAAAATAATGTAGCTATCATCATCCAACCTCTTAAAATAAACACAATGGTCTGAATTACATCGACTGTAGCCATGCTCAACCATAAAGCTATCAAATTTAATATACCATTTCCGAGGTGCTTGCTTCAAGCCATATAAAATTTTCTTCAATCTGCACACTAATTTCTCCTAACCTTTGACCTCAACTCCTTATGGTTGTTCCATATATATTTCCTCTTCCAAATCACCATGGAGAAAGGTTGTTTTAACATCAAGTTGTTCTAAATGCAAATCTTCAACAGCCATAATACTTAAAATAGTATAAATAGAAGTCATTTTAACAACTGGAGAAAAGATTTCATCAAAATCAATACCCTTTTTTTGTGCAAATCCATTTACAACTAATTTGGCCTTAAATATTTTCTTACCTCCATCCTCCTCTTTCAGCCTATAAACCCATTTGTTTGGTAAAGCCTTTTTACCTATAGGCAACTTGCATAATTCTCAAGTTTGATTTTTCAACAAGAAGTCCATTTCTTCTTCCATTCCATGCTCCCACTGAACCTTGGTATCCACCTACATAGCTTCATCATAACATTTTGGTTCACCAGCATCAGTTAATAAAATAGAATACAAAGAGGTAGAAAATCTTTTTGGAGGTCTACCTATCCTTGAAGATCGTCTAACATTCACTAGAGTTTGTGGTATTTGTTGTTGTTTTTGTTGTGGAGCATGAGGAACCACTGGAACATCATTGTTCAGTGTATCATCCAGCACTACATAATAATTTCCTTTCTTCTCATGTTGCTACAACTAATCTTTGTACAACACTTTCTCATTGAATATGACATGCCTACTTCTCACAATTTTTTTATTTTCAAAATCCCAAAGCCTATAACCAAATTCATCAATACCACATACCAACATCACACAGTCATGTTCATCAGACACATATCTATCAATATCAATAGAATTCTTCATTGTTTCATCAACCTTCACATTCGATCTCTCCACAATCTTCCTCAATATTTTGTTGAAACATCTATATGCCTTGATTTTAGTAGAGTAACCAAGAATTATTCCTTCATCACTTCTTGCATAAAACTTTCCCAATGTTTCCTCATCTCTTCTGATATAGCATTTGCTTCCGAATACCTTGAAATATTTAATTGTCAGAATTCTTTCATGTCATAGCTCATAGGGAGTCTTTGTATTGCTTTCTCTTGCCTGAACTCGATTGAATACATACATAATAGTGTGAATAGCTTATTTCTAGTAAACTTCTAGTAATTCAACTTCAGTGATCATTGACCTAGCTGCTTCTTGAACTGTTTTGTTTTTCCTTTCAACAACTCCATTCTGCTAAGGAGTTCTCAAAGCAGATAAATGTCTCTTTATTCCATTCACTTCACAAAAAATCTTGAACTCATGGGAGGTGAATTCACCACCTCTATTAGATCTCAAGCATTTTATCTTCAAATTCACTTCATTTTCAACCATAGCCTTGAATGCTTTGAATCTATCTAATGCTTCTAATTTTTCTCTTAAAAATGTAACCCATGTATATATAGAATAATCATCAATTAAAATCATAAAGTACCTTTCACCAAGTAGACTTCGCACTCTCATGGGACCACAAAGATCTGTATGAACCAAATCTTGCAATCCAGTAGTAGATTGTTCTCTTAATATGTAATGATTTCTTGTCTGCTTCCCAAATTGGAAATTCCTGCAGATAGCATTTACAGGCTTTGTAATTCTCTATAGATCTCTCACGGCATGAACAATACTAATCCTTGCTAAGTTATCAAAATTCATGTGACACATTCTCCTGTGCCATAACCAGCTTTCATTTATTTGTGTCATAAAACATTGTCCATCAGCACCTTTAAACTAATAAATATTCCCTTCAGATTTCTTTCCTTTAGCAATCAAAGTTTTGGATCCTTTTCATATCTCACACTTCTCATCCTTAAACAAAATATCATATCCCTTTCTGCACATTTTACCAATGCTCAATAGATTATGCCTTAAACCCTTAACATAGTAGACATCTTCAATATGATGCTTTCCATCAAAACTTACTGAACCTATCCTACAAATTTTAGCACCAGTATCATCTCCAAACATAAGCATACCTCCATCATATTTTTCAAGTTTCACAAACTTACTCTTGTCACCAATCATGTGATATGAACAACCACTATCAACTACCCAAAAATTATTTTCTTGTTTAGCATGTAGAGCAGAGATAATTGTACCTTCATTTCTCTCCTGCTCCTTCTCTTTCTCCTTCTTTGGAGGACTTTCCTTTGATTGTCTTTTTGAATTAGTAGAAGTAGGTTCATCTTTAATTTCCAAGAACAAGCATTCATTTTAATCTAGATCTTCATATTTTGAATCTTCATCTAAAATACTAGCATTCTTATTAACATAGTAAGCTTTGTTAATCCTTTTTCCTTTCCTTTCTTTCTCATATCTTTGTTTACTCTTTTTAGCTCTTTCCGGACACTTTGCAGCATAGTGACCAATTTCTCCACAACTAAATCATTTAAAGGGAAATTTTCCTTCATACTTACCAGAGCCTTTTCTCAATCTTCTTACAAAGTTAGCCTTGATTTCTTCAAAGTTATCTTCATCGAGATCTTCAATTTTTGTAGCTTTAAAATTAGTCTTTGTTTTGCCTCCACTTCTTAGATTCGGCTTCCTCATTTCATAAGATGTCAAAAATCCTAACAACATATCCTTAGTACAAGTCTTGTAATCTATAGTCTACTCAATAGCACTCACCTTTTCACTGTAAGCATCAGAAAGAGTTCTAAGACTCTTCTTTACAATTTTGGTTTCATCTACAGTAGCGCCAAGAGATTTCATTCCAACCACTACCTCATCCAATCTCTGTACATAGGCTTTAATATTCTCATCTTCGGACATAAGTAGAAGATCAAGTTGTGTTTCCAAATTCTATAATTTTGCCTCTTTTACCCTTTCATCACCATTGTGCACTCTTTCTAAAGAATCCTATACTTCCTTAGCTATCTTCAAATTTTGAACCTTAATCAACTTGGAATGTACCAAACTATTCTTCAAGATGAACTTTTCCTTGTTATTTGCTTCATGTGCTCTAATTTCTTCAAGTGTACTCGGACCATTTACAGGAGTGTAGGGATTCTTATAAGCTTTTTCTACATCAAATCCACAATACTCCAGATACCATAGTTAGTTCCATCAAACCACAGATAATAAAAGACCATTTTGTTAGCCATCCCGGACCTTCCTCAAGTAGTTAAGCTCTTCACCAAGGAACCAAGCTCTGATACCAATTGTTGGATAGGACAACTGAGAGGGGGGCATGAATCAGTTGTCATAGATTATAACCTTAAATTCCATTACCGGAATTAACACATAAACTAATTAAGTGATCAACCATCAAATGAAAATGCACAAAAAAAATAACACCAGATTTATGTGGAAAACCCAATGAGGGAAAAACCACAGTGAGGATTAACTCACACTATAGAGAATATCCAAATTGATTACAAAAAGGCTCACTGCCTGAAATAAGGACTCACTTTCCATAGGGCTACAACTTAGAGGGCTCACTTCCATAGAGATACAAAGAAGACAAATAAGACTTGTTACAAAGAGACAACAATCCCAATGCAAAAAATATTCCACCACAATCACTGATCAACTCGCATGAATGATAGAGTTAGGCTTCTACTCACTGCATCTGGAAACTCAATGTTAAGCTTCACACTGAACAACCACACACTTAACTCACACACATTAAGAATAGCATCAAAGTCATTTATGCTCTTTCACTTATCTTCCTTCGTTTCTTATGTACAACATTCATCATTAGCACATTTTGTATTTATACTATCTCCAACTTTGAAAAGATACAAAGTCGGCCATCCAACTTCAAATTCAAATTAGGTCAATGCTAAACATCCTAGGGTGGAATTAGAATGAGGGAGAACCAAACACATGCTTCACCAAGACCCATAATAGATCCAACATGCTTCATCAACTTTGAAAGTAGTACTTGACACACAGTCGGCCACACCAATCTAAAACACATAGATCAATTAAGCTCGATACTTCCAAATGTCAAAACCAACTTTAAGATAACCAGGGCAACATAACTCTTGAACCATACACCATAAGACTTCAACAAAGAGAAATTTGGACTAGAAACAATTCTCCTAGACTTCAATCAGCACTCAACAAAACATAGTTTACAAGCAACCTTCTTTTAATACAATTTTCTCAATATCCTCGACATGTGTAATCAACAACAACTAGTAGATAACCAACTGACCGGTTGACATCAATTACAACACTTCATTCCTCTTCCATTATTGCAACAATGACAGTGCAGGAAAGAGGGGACGTGTTTCTTAGGTAGAGAAGCAATTCATTCTGGAGGTCAATATCCATTGTTGAAGGACTATAAGAATCTCAGAAAGGGATGTGGAGGTTGTATGTTGTAGTACGTGGTCTGAAAAAAAATATAGGTAGTACCTAACCCAACTCGAGCTCATTGGTGTTCATAAATGGTGATTCCCAAGTCTGCTAACTCTTGCATATGTTATTAATGTATTCTCAAGTCTGATTTCACCTGTAATTTTGAGTTAGAGAGGTCTGAGTATAAATCTGGGAAAATTGTGTCTTGTAATTATGGATAGTCACCTTGCAAATAGAAGGGTTTATGTGACGTGTATTCATGAGTCAGTCATAGGATATTTTTGAGAATGTATTTTTTGGAAACTAGTTTGGGAAGGACCTCTTATTTTGAAAAATTACATCAAATCTTCTATCTCCATTTCTATAAATCTATATTCATTTTTGTGAGTCAAATCTGCTCAATATAGCATTGTTATGGTGTTTCAATCAGTCTATGTGTATTTAAGAAGGTTGCAAATGGGTTACATTCTAAGTATAGGGTTCAATTTAATTGTTGATAATTTCTGGGTAGAATCCTTTCATAGAAACCATTTATATTTCTCGGGAGAATTTTGATAAAAGAGTTTGAAATTGTATTTTCTAAGTATGCTCAATATTTCTAGATTATATTGAATTTTATGCTACAAATTTGCATCATATAGCCATTGAATTCATTTTCATTGAATTTAGTTCTATCATCTAAGCAATGTCATTTACTAAGTTTGATAAAATGTTACATCTATAAAACTGGGTTCAAAAGCTAGACAAATATTTCTAGCTCAACCCGGTGTTGGAATCAAAAGCAATTAAGTATGTCACTTTACACTTGGAGGGTGAATCTCATGAGTGGTGGTACCATGGGCTTGTTACTTTGGGCCATGTTGGCATCACCTCTTATTTGGATTTCATGTAGAAGTTGATGGATACATTTGATCAAAAGGATCCAGAGTTGCATTTCAAAGAGTTGGCTCAGCTTAGATGGAGTGGTACAGTGGATGCGTACATATCTGAGTTCCATAGATTTACATTCATGGTGACAGACATATCAGAACACAGATTGGTCATGCTCTTCATTGAAGGTCTTTCTAAACCACTTTGTGGTTGGATTAAGGCTTTCAAATCTGACTCACTATAGGATGCTATTATTTGGGCTCAAGACATGGAGCATTCTGCACCTAAACATAAGTTTTTTTCTAAACCATTCACCCAACAAAAGAACAATGACAAGAAACTCTTAAAGAAAGAGTGGCCTAAAAAAGAGCGAGCAAGAGGAAGATGAGCACATGGAGTGCAGAAGGAAACAAATGTGTTATCATTACAATGAGCACTAGGAGCCTGGTCACCATTGTTTGGGTAAGGGTAAAGTCCATTTCATTGAGGTTGTATTAGATAGTGAGGATGAGGGTGAGACTGGATAAGTACAGGGAAATGAGGATAACAGTACTAATGATGAGCAGCCATAGGTGGATAATAAGAGTGCTGCCATTGCTACCCTCTCAAGTACCCCTAGGTTTAATTCCTTTAGGGTCACGAGGTTTTACAAGGATAGCATGTCACAATGTTGATAGATAGTGGGGCAACCCACAACTTCATTGATGCAGCCTTAGTGGCGAAGCGGGGTATACCGACACAAGATTTTCAGGGATTTAGTATCATGGTGGTAGATGGGTTTAATATGTCTTGTACATAGAAGGTTTGTTATGAAATAACTTGCACAATAGAAGAATATGATATGAAATATGCTGCAAATACTTGATAATAAGTGAGAATAACAAGCCACTTCGAGGGGGCAAACCTCCAAATATCTCTAATGAGAACACACTTCACAACTTGATGATGAAATAAGACTCACAACCTCCTATATATACCTATTTATGCCAAGGATATCACCTAGGCCGACTTAGACACACCTATATAAGACTTAGGCCGACCTAAACAACTAAATAACAATATACTAATGATAATATGACTTAATAGAGAGTTAAGATAGCCACAAGCCGACTATTCATAACCCGATGTACAATAATATTAAGGGTAGCATGCCCCCTTCTTCAAAGAAGCATTGTCCTCAATGCTAATCAAGTTTGGAAACTTTTGAATGAACTCCTCATCTTCCCATGTGTCATCTTCAACTGGTAAATTCTTCCATTGGATGAGATACTCATGATAGTTCTATTCCTCAGCTTCTTTGTGCGTGTTTGTGAATGCACTCTGGTTCCAAAATGATTCTCCCTTCTTCATCCCATTTCGAGGAAGTGTTGTTTGAGTGGGAATATTATGCCCAATTACCTTCTTCAAACAGGAAACATGAAAAACTGGATGTATCTTTGTTGTAGGTGGCAACTCAAGCTTGTAGGCAACACTACCGATCTTCTGCATGATTTGGTATGGACCATAATACTTTGGCGACAACTTATTATTCTTTCTTTGCTGCTTTAGTGAGATTTGCTTATAAGGCTGCAATCGCAAGAAGACCCAATCCCCAACTTCAAAACTTCTTTCACTACGATGTTGGTCTGCCTGTTGTTTCATTCGATTTTGTGCCATGGCTAGATTCTCCTTGAGTCCTGAAAGTACTTGTTGTTGATGAAGCAAGTGGTCTTCTACTGCCTGAACTCTTGGGGACACCTTAATTGATGATGTGATGGAAGGAGGATGATATCCATAAAGTGCCAAAATGGAGACATTTTTATGAGCTATGGAAGAAGTGTTATACCACCATTCTGCAAGTGGTAGCCAATCTACCCACTGAGACTATTTCTCTGAAGTGAAACAACATAGATATCCTTCCAAACACTTATTAACAACCTCATTTTTCCATCTGATTGAGGGTGGTATGAAGAGCTAAGAGCCAATTGAGTACCCAAACATGAGAATAAATCTTTCCAAAAGTGACTAGTGAAGATAGGATCATGATCACTAACAATAACTTTAGGTGTACCATGTAGCTTTTGGATATTCTCCAAAAATCTTTAGCCACTGCACTTGCGTAAAAGGATGTGCTAATGCAATGAAATGTGCATATTTAGTGAGCGATCAATACACCACCATGATGACATTATGACCTTTAGATTTGGGAAGCCACAGTGAGAGTCCTTGGATATCTCTTCCCCATGGCTAGGAATAGATAAGAGTTGCAAGAGACCAGGTGTCTTAATTTCCTCCCCTTTATTAATTTGACAAACCAAACATTCAGCCACAAATTTTTGAACATCCCCTTTTAGCCCTTCCCAAAAGAAGTCTTTTTTCACTTGATGATATGTCTTAGAAAATCTTAATTGACCACCCACTAGAGACTCGTGAAGCTTTGTGAGAATTTGTAGAGATACAAACGCTCTTTATACCAAAGAGTATCTCCCTTCCAACAAAACTTATCTGAACTACTAGGATCACTTTTTAATTGCTCAATGAGATTACTTGTCACAACATCATTTTTCCACTCTGCTTTGGCTTCCTCCACCCAATTTGCTTGTATTATTGAAAGGGCACACAATAAGGCTTCATCTTTCTCATCCTTCCTTGACAGTGCATCTACGACAATATTTTCTTTCCCTTTCTTATATACAATCTCAAAGTCATATCCTAACATCTTAGTGACCCATTTTTGTTGCTCTTCAGAAGATAGTCGTTGTTCCAAAAAATATTTTAGGCTATCATGATATGTCTTAACCTTGAAATGTCTACCCAATAGATAAGGCCTCCATTGTTTCACTGCATGGAGTATTGCTAGCATTTCCCTTCTCATAAATAGGTTTTAGTAGATTCTTACCTTTAATTGACTTAATTTCAAAAGCAATTATTGACCTTTCTAGTATGAGTAATGCTCCTATCCCATTTCTAGAAGCATCACATTCCACAATGAATTTTGGTGAAGTCGAGTGGCAAGTAATCGGAGTTGTACACATAGCCTCCTTCAATCTCTCTCAAAATGTTGTGGTCATGCACTCGCTCTCTAATGAAAAAGAACTCTTCAATAGAGTGGTGAGAGGTGCTGCTATACTCACCATAATTCTTCTCACAAATCTTCTATAGTACCGTCAATCCCAAGAATCCCTCTTAGTTTCTTAATGGTTTTTGGAATAGGCCATTCCATGATAGCCTTAATTTTGTTAGGGTCCACCTTACTCCTTCATGTGAAACTATGTGTCCCAAATACTCCACCTCTGTAAGACCAAAAGCACACTTGGATGGCTTAGCATAGAGTTTATGATCTTCAATTATTTGTAATGCTTGTTCCACATGTTGCAAATGTTCTTCCCAAGTCTTGCTTTAAATCAATATATCATCAAAGAATACTAACACAAACTTTCTCAAGAACTTCTTAAAAATGGAAGTCATCAAACTTTGGAATGTAGATGGTGCATTGGTAAGACCAAATGGCATCACCAAAAATTCATAATGACCCTCATGAGTCTAAAATGTTGTCTTACAAATATCTTCCTCCTTAATCCGAATTTGGTGATAACCAGATCTAAGATCTAACTTGGTAAAAAAACATAGCTCCATTTAATTCATCTAGCAAATCATCAATGACTGGAATTGGAAACTTATCTTTAATGGTGTACATGTTGAGCACTCTATAATCTAGACACATGTGCCAAGTATCATCCTTCTTATGTACCATCACCACCGCAGGGAGTAAGCACTTTGGCTATGCCTAATGATTCTAGCATCTCTTTCAACAATTTTTTCTATCTCACTCTTTTGTATATGTGTGTGGATACCTCAGAAGGCTCCTCGGAGTGTTCGGTGGTTGGCTCCCTCGACTAACTGGTATATATGATCATGATCCCTCTTAGGAGGAAGTCCTTAGGCATATCTCCAAGAACAACCGAAAGTGACGCATCACTATAGCTTGCAACTGGATGAGTAGGAGTAATAGGATTGAGTAGACTTCTAATGAACATAGTTGGGGCCAACCATCCACTCCTTTCTTAAGCAACTTTTGCATTTGATGAGAGCTACTCATTTGTGAGATTTTTCCTTCAACCCCCTTTAGCTTCTTATTTAAATAGTTCTTGGAAGTTCATCTCAATTGTTCCTAATGTAGTAAGCCATTGTACTCCCAAAACAATATCTGCTGCACCCATGGATATCGCATACATTGGGGTATCAAGTTGATAATCTCCCATGGATAATTTAATGCTGACACTTCCCTAAACAACTAATTGTACCACCATCTGCAATCAAACTTGAAACTCTGGGCTGGATATATGGAAACAATTTAGGCCGAGTAGCTAACTTTTTGTTGATAGAAATTATGAAATTACTACGAATTACGATCAACAACATTACCTTACCTTCTTTAGGAACCCCACCACTTTGAGAGTTTGTGGAGCACTAAAACCTAAGAGTGCATGACAAGAAATGATTAGTTGAGAATCATGTGATTCCTCATTTGACTCCCTTTCATCTTCTAGTATGGGTTCCTCCTCTTCTTCCTCATTGGGACCTTCAATATAAAACAATTTCTTTTCACTACATTTATGTCCTCGATTGTATTTTCTATCACAATTGAAACACAAACCTTTTTCTCTTTTCTCCTCAATTTGTTGTGGAATCAACTTAGTAAGGATTGTGTTGAATATCCTTTCTCTCTTGTACATTAGCCGCTTCTTAGGAATCAAATATTTCTCCTCTACCATTGTGCTAAGATAAAGGCTTTCATTTATGGAACTAGGGCTAAACATGCATACCTCATGTTGAATGTGATCATAGAGAGACCACCAAGAATAGAATCATTCAATTTTTCCTCAGTAATTGAATCCACCCATGAGATAGATTTTGGAATTGTTGAATATAATCCTTAACTGATCCTGTTTGTTGAAGTTTAGCTAGCTGGCTGAAGAAGTTGTCTGTGACGCTATTGCTATATTGTGCTTGGAGTTCCTCTGTAAAAATTGACCATGAGACGGTGAGCCCCTTTTTACCTCGATGAGTGCAAAGCCAACGATACCAAATGAATTGATCTGGTTCTAAATATAAGGAAGCCATCATGACCTTTTGTCCATTTGGGATTTGGTGTACTTCAAAAAAATTCTCCATTTGGTTTATCCATGTTAGAGGATCGTTACCATCAAACTTGCGCATATCCACCTTGGGGAATAAATTCCTAGATCCCATAGGAGTACTAAAGCTTGTGTTAGTAGTGGCTGACCTAGAATTCTCACCTTTGGCGGCTTGAGAACTCCTTTCTTGATTCATTTATGTAGGTGCTTAACTTTTATGTTTTACATGTCGACATATATCTCCTCTTAGGTCACACATATCCATCTTAATTGAAATTTCTTCCTTGACTGTATTGATTTCTTCATTGTAAGTGTATCCTCGATTGTTTCACCATCCTTATCGGAGTCTTCCGGTGACGACGTGCTTTTACCCCTTGTTGCAGGCCCCGCCATGATGGAAACCACTAATGTTGAAATAAATCACATAAATGAAACTTAAATTCTCTCAAATTTTTACTGTAATCTCCTTTAGTATTTCTTCAAAAACCCAATAAAAATCATACTCCAATTCAACAAGATGTGCGAGATATGTAGATTCCAAAAAATTAGTGTAGAAACCCTAATTCTACAATAATTCGCTTAATTCTACTCCAATTCTTCTAAAATCTGGACTGTAGCTTCTTCAATATGTTCTTCAAAAACCCTTTAAAAATCAGAAAAAAATTCGCCAAAATCTGAAAGATATGCTCTTCCCAAAATCGCCTCCAAAATTGAGAAAAACCTTGCCTCTATGGTGCCAAGATAATGCTCTAATACCACTTGTTATGAAATAACTTGCACAATAGAAGAATATGATATGAAATATGCTGCAAATACTTGATAATAAGTGATAATAACAAGCCACTTTGAGGGGGAAAACCTCCAAATATCTCTAATGAGAACACACTTCACAACTTGATGATGAAATAAGACTCACAACCTCCTATATATACCTATTTATGCCAAGGATATCACCTAGGCCGACTTAGACACACCTATATAAGACTTAGGACGACCTAAACAACTAAATAACAATATACTAATGATAATATGACTTAATAGAGAGTTAAGATAGCCACAAGCCGACTATTCATAACCCGATGTACAATAATATTAAGGGCCTAGCAAGGTTCCTCAGATGTATGTCACTTTGGGAAATTATATAGTCACTGATGACTTTTATGTGGTAGAATTGGGTTCAAAAAATGCTACATTTGTTGGGAAAGTATTCATAGAACTTTCAAACTATGGAACTTAAGTTTAGAGTAACGGATGGTAAGAAGGTTTTGCTTAGGGGTATGGAGAATGGGGCACCAAAGGTAGTGTTAGCGAAGAGGATGGAGATTATTTTTAGGCATAGAGATGTAGCTTGGGAAGAAAAATTCCTGATCACCACTAAGGACACTCCAAATAGAGATCATCCATGTGACATAGATATCCAATCATTGTTGGGTAAGCAAAATAGGTTGTTTGGAGAGATTCCCCTAGGGAGGCCACCAAACAAAGGATTCGAGCACACCATTGAGTTAGAGGGGGCCAAGCCCATCATCACTACTCCCTATTGTCATCCTAATAAGTTCAAGGATGAGATAGAAAAGGCAATCAAGGATTTGCTTGACATGGGACACATATGGATGAGTTCCAGTCTGTTTGCTTCTTCTGTGGTCCTGGTGAAGAAGGATGAGATGATGAGGATGTGCATAGACTATAGGAATCTCTATAAGGAAACCATAAAGAACAAGTACCCAATACAAAAGGTCGATGAGCTACTGGATGACTTGCATGGTGTAGTATATTTCTCTAAGATAGACCTTCACTCAACGTACCATCAGATTAGGGTTAGAGAGCAGGATATCCATAAGACGGGCTTCCAATGTCACTATGGGAACTATGAATTCTTAGTCATGCCCTTCGGTTTGACTAACTCACCAATGACATTTTAGTCTTGTATGAACCACAATTTTAATAAGTAGTTGCGCAAGTATCTCCTTGTATTCTTTGATGACTTGCTCATTTATCGTAAAACTTGGGATGATCATCTGAAGTAGTTAGATGAGGTTTTGGGGATTATGGAGGAGTGATATTTGTATGCTAAGGCCTCAAAGTGTGAGTTTGGCCTTAAGGATATCTTGTATCTAGGGCATGTAATTAGTGCACAGGGTGTATAGGTCCACCAAAAGAAAATCCAGGCAATACTAGATTGGCCACCACCTAAGTCACTTATGGAGCTGAGAGGTTTCTTTGGGTTGTGCAGCTACTATAGGAAATTTTTCAAGGGTTTCTCTTAGTTGGGAGCATCTTTGATAAACCTTTCCAAAAAGGGAGCATTCAGATGGTCTGAGGAGGCACAACAAGCTCTTAACAAGCTCAAAGAGGTAATGAGCAATTGCCTAGTACTAGCAATTCATAATTTCACATAGCCCTTTGTTTTAGAGTGTGACGCATCCAGTGAGGGCATAGGTGCAGTACTAATGTAGAATAGGCATCCTTTTGCTTTTGAGAGTTGTAAGTTGGGAGGACCTAAGAGACTTTAATCCATCTATGATAAGGATATGTTGGCCATAATACACACATTGGCGAAGTTCAGGCAGTACTTGGTTGCAGGTAAATTTGTGGTGAGGACCAACCACAACAATCTCAGGTATTCTTGGAGCAGAAGGACTTGAACGAGAGGCAAAAAAAGTGGGTTCGTAAAATTCAGGCCTATGATTTTGACATAGATTATGTGAAGGGGAGAAAGAATGTTGTTACAGATGCTCTTTCTAGAAAACCTATAGCTTGCTCACTCTCAGAGATTTCAATAGATTGGAAATCCCACTTACTGGTTGAGTACTCCAAGAATAAATTCATGTGTGAATTAATGGATGGTCAAATGTAGGATGAAAGGTACAGAGTTTTGGATGATGTCATCTTTTATAAGGACATGATCTATTTGGTGCTAGAATCTAAGTTGAAGGAAAAGATTATGCAAGCTTCCCATGATACTCCCTTAGCAGGACACTAGGGCTACTTCAAAACATATAGGAAGGTCAGAGAGAGGTTCTCTAGGAAGATCCTTAAGGAGGATGTTTTGAAACATGTTAGGGAGTGTATGACTTGTTAGCAAAACAAGTCTAAGCAGTCACAGTCAAGGGGTCTATTGCAGCCTTTGCCTATTCCCAAGCAGAAGAGGCAGAGCATTTCCATGGATTTCATCATCGATCTCCCCAAGGTTCATGGTAAGGAGTGCATATATGTGGTTGTAGACCATTTGATGAAATATGCTCACTTCTTTACCATATATTTAAAGTATAAGGCACCCCAGGTAGCAGAATTGTTCTTTAGGGAGATTTTTAGGTTGCATGGACTGCCGAGATATATAGTGAGTGATAGCGACAGTAGGTTCCTGAGTGCTTTTTGGAATGAGTTATTCAAGTTGGCAGGGATAGAATTAACTCTGAGCACGAGCTATCACCCTCAGACAGATGGGCATACTAAAATAGTGAACAAGTGGATTGAGGGGTACTTGTGAAATTACATTTTAGGACAACAAAGAGCATGGGTTAAGTGGTTGCACCTGGGTGAACACTCTTATAACACCACTTATCACATGTCGATTGGCATGTCACCTTTTTGTGCATTGTATGGATATGACACACCATCTTTCATGGACGTAGAGTTTGGGGAGAGTAGAGCTCCTAAAGTTAAGGACTAGATTTAGGAGAGTCAAGACATTTTGAAGGCTATCAAGGATAATTTGCAGATGGCTTAGAATCAACAAAAGACATATACAGATAGACACATGGTTGAGTGTAGCTTTGAGGTTGGGGACTTGGTTTTGATTTGTTTACATCCCTATGGATAGTATTCTTTGAAAAAGAGTGATGCAAAGAAGCTCAAGCCTCGATTTTATGGGCCCTACAAGATCATCATAAAATTTGGTGAGGTAGCCTATGAGTTGGAACTGTCGGAGAGTAGTAACAATGTGTTTCATGTTTCATGTTGCAAGAAGGCACTTGGGCAGTAGGTTACTTCATGTTTAGACTTGCCTCTGCTAGATGAGGAGGGGCATTTGGTTCTAGTGCCTGAGGAGATATTGGATACCAAGGAGGGGTGGTTGAGAAGTGGAGTGGTTAAGGAGTTCTTGTTCAAATGGAGAGACTTGCCAGCTGAGGATGCAACTTGGGAGCAAGAACAAATTTTGCAGCATCCAAATTTGTAATTGTTTGAGGGCAATAAATTTTTGGAAGGGAGGACTGTAATGTCCCCTTCTCAGTAGCCACTCATGATGATCACTTAGCCTTTTTAATTCCCAAAGGCTAAAGATGAATTTAGGGAATCCTTTATTTAATTATTTAATATTGCCTGGAGGGTCAAGTTAAATTAAAAGGTAATATAAGTAATTAAAAAAGTAAGGTTATAAAGTGACTTTAAGTGAAATATTAAAAAGGTAACTTTATTAAGTCACTTTATTATTTTGAGTGAGAGTTATAAAAGGCATTTGGGGTTCATTTTCATACATTCTTGGATTATTTTCTCACTTTTCATTTGGAGAGATTTTTGAAAGCTTTTTGGTATGTGGGTTGGAAACCCTAGGGCACCAGTTTTGGTAGTGAAACTAATCTACCCTAGCTGGATTGTGGAGGAAGTCACTTAGGCTTTCTACAAGGGCATTATTGCAATTTGGTGGGTCTCATTCAGAGACCAAATTGGTGAAATTTGATTATCTTTAGTATTAACACATTAAAGGGTTTGGAATTTGAATGCATATCTACATTCCAGGTAGAGTAACCCTAGGCGTTGAGCTTTCTTGCTATTCTAAACCTAGACATTGCATTTTTAAGGAGTTCATTCCATATTGAGGGAGGAAGAGTTACCCCAGTTGTTTGCATTTAGTTCGTTGTAGTTGTAAGCTCCAACTGAAGGCATGACATCATTTCTGGGAAAGTTCATGCCTCTTTGTGAAGGTGACAGTGTAGGAAAGAGGGGACATGTTTCTCAGATAGAGAAGCGATTCATTTTGGAGGTCAATATCTAATGTTGAAGGGCTATAAGCATCTCAAAAAGGGATGTGGGGGTTGTATGTTGTAGTACGTGGTCTTAGAAAATTTTTGGGTAGTCCCTAACCCAACTCGAGCTCATTGGTGTCCATAAATGATGATTCCTAGGTCTGCTAACTCTTGTATATGTTATTAATATAATCTCAAGTCTAATTTCACTTGTAATTTTGAGATAGAGAGGTCTGAGTATAAATATGGGAAGATTGTGTCTTGTAATTATGGATAGTCACCTTGCAAATAGAAAGGTTTATGTGAAGTGTATTCATGAGTCAGTCATGGGATATTTTATGAGAATATATGTTCTAGAAACTAGTTTGGGAAGGGACTCTTATTCTAAAAATTACATCAAATCTACTATCTCCATTTCTATAAAGCTATATTCATTTTTGTGAGTCAAATCTACTCAATATATCATTGTTATGGTGTTTCAATCAGTCTATGTGTAGTTAAGAAGGTTTTAAATGGGTTATAGTCTGAGTATAGGGTTTACTTTAATTATTGATAATTTCTAGGTAGAATCCTTTCATAGCAGTCATCCATATTTCTTAGGAGAATTCTGATAAAAGAGTCTAAAACTATATTTTTGAGTATGCTCAATATTTTCATATTATATTGAATTTTATGCTACATATTTTCATCATATAATCATTGCATTCATTTTCATTGAATTTAGTTCTATCATATAAGCAATGTCATTTCCTAAGTTTGATAAAATGTTACATCTATAAAACTGAGAAAATCGAAAAAACTTTACACCTCTCAGAAAGGAACATTAAAGAATCCATAGAAAAAACATCCACCATATGCTTTACTAACCTTTAAACCAAGTTCATTCATGATATCCAATGTCATGACATTTGTGGAAGTTTTTGAATCAATCATGCAGTTATTTACTAACTTGTCATTCACAAGTAATGTAACATAAAATGGATCAACCTAAGAAGGGAACTTTGTTAGAGTAGTTCCATACTAAGAACAAAATCACCTTCTTCTTCATTTTCAAAAAAAATTGTTGTTGGTACTTCTCCTTTTGACATCTATCATTTACATCTAACTCCATGCCATCTTTAGATGAATAATAACCTTCACTTCCATGGCATAGTCTTACTAACAGCATATTCACATCATGATTCTCATTTGAATAACTATTTTCTTGATGCTCATCATTACAATCATCATAGGGATCAGTTTGAGTTAATATCTAGATAAAGACACCATACATTGTGAAGGTACATGTGGTAGTTGACATGCTACACACCAAGGATTATCCTCTACAACATTTACACTAGGTTTCTTCAAATGGTCAAGAATGTTTATACAAGGACCCTTCTAGTTGTTGTGAATTGGTCTTCCATTATGCCAGTTGGTGTTGTATGGTTGGTCAGCTAACCTAGGCGTTCTATTTTATTTGTAATGACTTGGCCTATCATGAGATAAACCATTTTCATTTCTTACTACCTTGTAGCTTAGGTATTTCAAAGAGCTCATGAATTTATCAAGTTTATCCTTAGATGAGGAAGCTTTAGTTTGGTGCCATTTTAGATTTGTTGGGAAATTTAAATCATCTTAGAAAGAAACATCCAAGATCATTAGTGCCTTCTGTAGATTTTATTTTCTTAGATTGCCTCAAAGACACGAACTACTTTGCCACAAAGCGGAATCAGACATAGTTCATTTCCCACATTGACCCTTAGAGAAAAGTTAATGCTAATTAAACCAGTTCCAAACAATGCCATTAAATAGATTCAATCAAGCATAACCATTAAACATGAAAGGTGGAATAAAAAACATGTACACATAGATTTACGTGGGGAAAACCCTTGCAGGTAAAAAACCCCACACTCCAAAAGCCTAGATTGCCATTGTATTATTCAGCAACAGAATACAGTTACAAATACAATTCAGGCTCTAAGCCTTTACAAAGTTTACATCTTGTTCCATCCAAAGAGAAATTGGCAACATGACCCCTATTATATTTCCCTCTCTCACCTCCTCATTACAGAATGTTCAACATTTTATAACATTCATTCTCAACCAATAGAAAACGGTTTGGTTCAACTTCCAATGAGCAACTGCAGTAAACGATCTAACTATCTGCTATATCGGACCATCGAAGAGACTACAGTCACACTCCCTTCAAAATCACCAAATCACTTCAATGTCTATAGTGCATGCCAAGTCAACCAACCAACCAAGTACCACTTTCCATCTTGACACCGATAGGGTCCCACCAATACGTTCTTCACAAGCTACCGGGTCACTCATCGCCAAATCAAGGAGACATCATATATTCTCCCTCTGATAAAGGTAAGTCTCGCTGAAGTTCATGAGTCTTACCAATGAGAGTCATCAGTCCATTGGAAAGATGGTCTTTAGAGACCTGTTGACATAGTAACATCCCCCCGATACAAGCTTATCGGCTTGTCCCATGTGTTCCCCACATCCATCGGCTTATCGGCCTATCGAAGGGACTTAACCCAAGGTCCCTTTGATATCATGAAGTCCCTCCAATAAGATTCCTTTATATGCTCCATCGAGCCATCGAGGAGACTCGAGATAGAGTCCCACCGAAATGATCAACTCCAACCAATGGAACATAACACCAAAACAGTCTTATCGGAGTATTAAGGAAACATGACTCTGATTCCCATTGATAACAACAATTCACCCTGATACCGCTCCAATCACTCAGTCACTAAAAACCTGAACCTCAAAACCTCTTATCATAGGTTACGAAGTTCTCAAAACCCGTGACTCACGAAAAAGAAAGAGAACCTAAAATCCGCTAAGTCGGGAGGTTATGAAAATTTAGAACCCTGTGACTTAAGTAACAAACCATTTCCTACCAATGGGATTTAGATTAGACTAGTAACTTTGTCTTGGTGATATTTAACTATCTATTAGACAATGCATAGGCCCAAATACCAGTATGTTTGAGGCACCATTTCTCAACATTCTCCCACTTTCCAAAGAACGCACTACCTACCAATAAATGCATGAATCCTCTATACACCTAGGACACCTACAACAATATCTATAATTTCCACCATCTCAGGCTAAAATTGCATCCATCCTCCAAAGAAAAGAAACAATCCATGGCGTAAATTCACCATTCTAACCAGAGATGATAGCAAGGGCTTCAACACACTGCCACCACTCTACTTGTGCTCACAAGCAATATCAACTTCAAAGCTTCAACCTGAACACAACCGTGAAGTTATCCTCTAGAAAAAATAATAGAATGTCATCTAGAACAACTAGAACACTTACTACTCCCATCCAACTGATCAACCCACATGACTAAAAACAGCACCCACAACAAGTGTTAATGTATCCAATCACACATACCTCCAAGGTATCTACATTAGCAAACTCATGTCACCTACATATCCAACCCATCAACTGCTAAAACAAGCTCCATGTGCCAACCAGTCGAAGAAGACAAAACACATCCAAGAACTCCCACTGCATGGGTAATGCCAAATCTGAAAGATTAAAGGCATAAGGAGTCTACCAAAGCATCATACAGAAGTGTAAAAACAACATGTAGTACCAAGAAATCATCCACAATGATATGCACAACCTGTAAGAACAACTCTCACCACAAGTCTTCACAACTCTCCCAAGTTCTTTACACACCAAACAAATGATAAGAGGTAAAGAACAACCTTATACCAATGTATTGTGAATCCAAACATCTAGGAAGACAACCAAGACCAAAGAGAGCACCTCTGCACATCATGTACCTATAGAAAATTTTCCTACATATACCTCTCAATGCCAAATGTGTCAAGTATGATCTCCTTCACAACACCCCAAAGAGAACAGCATAACAACACCCAACCATTCAATCTCCAAGATCAAACACAACATATATTTCATGTAATTATATGGATGTAAACTTCTCCAAGAAGATCAAACTACTCCATTTCCCATCTCAGGAAATCATCCCATAAAAACATCTCCTAACAGTCCTCATCAATAAATGATATCTTAAAACACAACAAAAGCACAAGGAGATAACCATGCTAAACATCCTTCAAATGAATCCTTCAAAACTAACTACCGAGCTCAATATCCATATCTATGAAAGATACAACATATAGACACATGCTAAACCAATCCTCAAATGAGTATCCAAATCCAATCATCATGAATCAACTCATTCCATGAGAATCAAAGCACGAACATAACACATCTGAAAGCAATAATGGGAAATACCTCTCAAATGATAATTTGTTGAGTAGACCAAGAGTGGGGAATGAGAATGCTCCTCCAGGGTAACCAAGTCCTCATGACTTCTCCAAGAGAAATCTCCTCATTGGTCTCTATTGAACTCACGTCTAACCAAGGTGTAGGCTCCTCGAACTTTCTACTAAAATCTCACCAAGAGTAACCATCACAACACACTTTTCTCATCTCAAGAGAAATACAAGCTCACCTTATTCTCCATGTATCCATGGGCACCTCCAACCAATAATCTCATGCTAAAATCCAAATACATCACTACACTATCATGAAGTTCTCAAGCATATGACCAATGCACCCAAAACACAAAGAATTACCAGACCACTGTCAAAAGCTCCATTTATCTAAACCAAGAACTTATCATGACATCATGATATTACCATCCCCCTTAGGAGATCCCATGCTCCAGGTGAACATAACATGGTATCAAGAGAAAAACATTATGCCAAAACTCTATGCGCAATCAAGAGTATACCATGACATAAAACAAACAAACTCTAAACCACATCACCTGTCAAGCACCACCAACACCTTGACCAAAAACTCACTAGAGTCCTCCATGGCTTTAAGATGTTACACATCTTCAAATAGTGTCCATGCAAATGAGAAAAACTCTTATGCAGCAACAAGATCTAAGAGCTCCTCCTAGTAACATCTGCAACACTAAAGGAGATCATTCACCACATAGTGATGAATACATAGTCACTGCTAAAGCTCCCACTAAACCGTGATAGTGAGCTTTCCAAGCACACAACCAAACATCTTCTATACTAAAAATCCTCCAAGTCCACTCATTAACATATCCATTTGACAACAGCGCCAAGTAGCACCAAGATCTCCAAAACCAAGCAGAAATTACCATCACTATCAAAAGCTTACACAAACCAGTGTACCCAAGCTATCCATACATCATGATACACATGCTACAGATCCCCATAACTGACTATTCAGGTACTCAACACCATCCATCCTCTCATCTCAAAGCAACCACACCAATGCACAAGTGACCACAGACAAGGCCAACTAACAAGTCTGCACTAACACTAAACCAACCTCGTGGATATAGAATGTCCACTTCTGAGTTATCTCACTGCAGCCAATGGGTAGCTAATCCACCAATCGCATAAATTGAAGATCAATCACACCGAATGTGCAAACCCATCATCACACTAGAAATAACAACACTGATATCTCAAAGAGAATAACCACGCAAACAACATGACTCAAACACTAGATCAAGTTCAAATCCAATTTTCCAATCGTGTCCACAACTTGAGCACCATAGTCTAGGAACCCAGCAAGCAACACCATTGGAAATGTTGAGTGACTAATCACGTACCAACACTCCCATGCAAAGAAGACATCACACCTCCTCATACCATGCACAAAACATGCATGCATAACTGCAACTATCTCATCCAACAACGCCCCAAAAGCTAGGGTCTAGAAAATAGTTTAACAACAGCTCCACAAAACCACAAGTTTTTTCTTGACCATGTAAAACCTACAAAACCATTGTGTTCAAGAACACCCATGCACACCCATATCCACTTCACATCTGGATGACTCAAAACTCTAAAACATAAATACCATAATAGTTGAACCAAAATAAAGGATTATCATGAATATGCATAACCATAGATTTTTTAAATGAAATCTATAAAACCCTCAAATCCAAAGAACATGGATTTGATTGATACAAGTACAACACATCCTTAAAAGGAAACAACATTTTAGGAACTCTAGGCCCATATCAAGCCAACTCTAAAACCACCAACATACACATGCATCCAAGAGAGAGACATGCTATTTCAAAATCTTCTAGACCATCCAATGATCAATTCTATAGCCTACATGCAATCGGGGTAACATAAAGCTATGCCTTCCAATACCAGGACAAAACACCCAGCATAAGCATATTTCTCCATATATGAGAAACAACCCAAGCTTCTCTATATCATCAGGGATCCCCTCACATAGACACCCAATATGAAAGCTTTGTTGCAACACAACCATAGAGTAAAATATCCCATCCCATGCATCAGGATTATACCACTGCCAACTCATGAGCTTCAATTCACATCAATTCAATATGACCAACTATAGTTTCTCCATCTTCTCCAACCTTCATACTGTGTGTTTTCTCTTGAAACTCAAACAAAAGAGCAAGAATTTCTACTCACCAAAGGATCAATTCATCAGTTGACTCCTTCAGATTTCCTCAAGCCTACCACACTAAGAAATCTTCACAAAAGGAATACCCAGAACCAGAAACACCAAGAACAAACAAATTCCAAAATATGGCTTTGATACCACTTGTTGGGAAATTTAAATCATCTCATAAAGAAGTATCCAAGATCAGTAGTGCCTTTGGTAGCTTTTATTTTCTTAGATTGCCTCAAAGACACAAACTACTATGCCAAAAAGCGGAATCAGACAGTTTATTTCCCGCATTGACCCTTAGAGACAAGTTAATGCTAATTGAACTAGTTCCAAATAACACCATTAAATAGATTCAATCAAGCAGAACCATTAAACATGAAATATGGAATAGAAAACATGAACACACAGATTTACGTGGGGAAAACCCTTTCGGGTAAAAAACCCCACACTCCAAAAGCCCAAATCACCATTGTATTATTCAACAACAGAATACAGTTACAAATACAATTCAGGCTCTAAGCCTTTACAAATTTTACATCTTGTTCCATCTGGAGAGAAACCGGTAGCATAACCCCTATTCTATTTCCCTCTCTCACCTCCTCATTGTAGAATGTTCAACATTTTATAACATTCATTTTCAACCAATAGAAAATGGTTTTGTTCAACTTCCAACGAGAAACTGCAATAAATGGTCTAACTGTCTGCTATATTGGACCATCGAAGAGACTACATTCACACTCCCTTCGAAACCACCATGTCACTTCAATGTCTGCAACGCATGCCAAGTCAACCGGCCAACCAAATACCACTTTCCATCTCGACACCGATCGGGTCCCACCATTACATTCATCGCAAGCTACCGGGTCACTCATCGCCACATCAGGGAGACATCATATTGTCTCCCTTCAATATATGTAATTCTTGCCAATGTTCCTGAGTCTTATCGATGAGAGTCATTGGTCCATTGAGGAGACAATCTTTAAAGTGTTGTCGACATAGTAGCGTCCCCACGATGCAAGCTTATTGGCTTGTTCCATGTGGTCCCCACATCCATCGACTTATTGGCCTATCAAAGGGACTTAACCGAGGGTCCCTTCGTTATCATGAAGTCCCTTCTATAGAATTCCTTTATATGCTCCATCGAGCCATCAAGGAGACTCAAGACAAAGTCCCACTGAAATGATCAACTCCTGCCGATGGAACGTAACACCAAAACAGTCTTATTGGAGTATCGAGGAGACATGACTTTCAGTCTCGTCGATAACAACAAGTCACCATGATACTGCTCCAATCACTCAATTGCTAAAAACCTGAACCTCAGAACCTCTTGTCGGAGGTTACGAAGTTCTCAAAACCTGTGACTCACCGACAACAAAGAGAACCTCAAAGCCACTAAGTCAGGAGGTTATGAAACTTTAGAACCCCACGACTTAAGTTAGAAAAACTTGATACCCAACAACTTAAGTAACAAACCATTTCCTACCAGCGGGATTTCGATCAAACTAGTAACTTTGTCCTAGTGATATTCAACTATTTTTTAGACAATGCATAGGCCCGAACACTAGTACATTAAGGCACCATTTCTCAACAAGATTTTATAAAACCTTTACATCATCCCTTTTTCTTACCTTCCCTGATTCCCTTCTATTGCTTTCAATATGTGGCTATTTTAAAGGCATCCTACAAGTATTGAGGATCTTTATTTCAAATTCCATAGCCCATATTGGAATCATATGTGTTTCAATAAAGAACTAAAAACATAGGCTCATTGGGTCTCATATAAGGATGGATCTTATTCATAACCTTGAAAATTTTGGTCTTCAAATCATAAACAGATTCATTATATACTTTGCTTATGCTAGTAAACTCGTTGATAATGAATATAGGGTCAGTCTAGCCTCCATGTTGTTCTCTAAATACCCTTTTGAATTCCTCCCAATATCCCATACTTGCATTAGGTAGCCCTCTATACTGATCTCTTGTATCATCCATCAAAGATTGCATAAAAAAATTATTACTACATCTTCCTCTTCTATCTCATAATCATCTATTAAGTTCAGAAAATATTTAAGGTGGTCTTCCCCTGATAGTACATTATCTCCTAAAAATTTGGTCAAATAATTTTTGATATTATTTGAAATTGCATTGGGTACCCTAGGATGCTAGTAAAATCAAACAGTCTATATCTCTCTAGTTGCATAGGTCTTCTACACTAAATGTTTCCAAAAGAAAGGTTGGCTTGAAAATGTTGATTAACAAAATTAGGACTCTTCCTTTATTTAAACCTTCTCCACCCATTTGGCCTCTTATATTGGGATTTTGTGGTTGATATTAACCATAACCACCCATGTTCTATGGTTTCATATTTATTTGAGGTTGTGGATTAGGCATGGGAACATTTTTTCAATGGGGTTGTTGTTAAGGCACAAGAAGTTTGGATAATCCTTTACTGGGGATTTGATGTGGTGATATTTATCAATGGTATAGTTTGAATAGAACTCACAAGAAGGTTACTTGACTAAACATTAGTGGTAGGAAAATTTTAAGGAGAAGAAAATAAATAGATGGATTATTAAATGCATAAGATTTTTTTAGGGAATATATCCTTTTTTCGTATCTTATTCTTATGGATTCCATTCTATCTATATGACCATTCAATTTTTTCAAAAACTCTTCCTCAGTTTGAAATTACACTCCTAAGGTGGAAGCTTTCTGGTAAGAGAAGCCAATGTTAGCATCTATACATTATGTGACATTAGAATTAGAGGCATCAAAGTATGAGAATAGGAATATCCTTTGGTTTGTAGGTATATTTGATGGATTGACATGAGTTGAAGTAGATAAAACCACACTAGGAGAGCTAACATGAGTAGACATCCTCTCCTTGAGATCATATTCCCTTTGGAATCTTTCCCTTTCCCTCTCAAAATTACCTAAGAACTCATTATATTGTGGTCCCATCCAATTTATTTCATCCTTCAATTATTCCACAAATATTTCAACATTACTACCCAACAAAGGTGTGGTTAAAGTGATTTCCTCATGATTTACAGAAGTATCAATAAGAGGTTTTGTGGGATTACCAGTATCCTTAGCCTTCCATATTTATCTTTAATTTGGAAGCTCTTCAGCCAGTTTCCTTCCAGGGTCAATATAGAACCAAGGATCTTCCTTTGTCCATCTCCAACAGTTGATTTTCAACTTTAGCAATCACCGGATGGGATATTGCAAAGCCACCACCCACAATGGGAATAATATCTTTAAGTAACTTGATTTTTTTAGAAAAATACCTAAACCAATTCTATAAACTTATGAGATGAAGAAACCATATGATAATATTCCCCAGTAGAGTCACCAATCAGTTGGTTGTTCCAACTAATGTCCACAATTCTCTAAAGAATAACCACTTCTAATACTCAATAAATGTGGGGCGTTTGCCAATGAACAAGGATTTTCAACAATCTTTCTCACTTCAAGCTCTATTAAACCTACACAGATATACCTTCAGACAATATTTATAAACAATCGATGATTCATAATAGATACTAAGATAACATATAGGTTATCATGCATTCAAACAAGGATTTATGAAGTTTGATACAATAATAGGCTAAATTTCTTATAAAACTTTAATTCTTAGTCATGAGAACATCAAATAATTAATATAACTTAGAAATGCATTAATATTTTTTCATTTTGAATGGTCTTGGGCTTGTAACTAGCCCATTTTCTTAGATTGGTGTATTAAACCATGGGTAATAAATTCAAAATATCCTACAAATTCCTTATGAACAATAATTTAAATCAAAGTTAGTGGATATTCAATATTATTTCCTTACAATATTATGTCCTATATTGAGATTCAACTTCAATTCTTTTTAGCAATCATTGAAAAATTTAAGACTCACTATTTGAATTAGAGCAAATTAATCTATTAATTTAATAGAAGCCATAAAAGAAATATTCATTGCATAATATTGCAAAGATGAACTCAAATATCCTTGACCAATTTTATTCATAAGAGAGATAAAATGTATATTGGAGATAATTTTCATTGAATTATCTTTTAAATATCTATATATCTTCTGAATTTGTATATTGATATTCAAAAAAAATACATTTGCATTCACTTTTCCCTAAAACTTAGAACAAGACTCTACCTCTCTAAAAAAAAATTCCTGATTACAATTTTCTAGGATCATCAAAAGTAGCTCAAAATTCCCTTTTATAGAAATAAGGGAGCAAACAAGCTTAGAGTCTTGAACAAATGTCACAATTTGATTTGACAACTTGTTCACATGACCAAATAGGATGTAGGTACAACTACTTCATATAAGACAAAAAGTACATTACTCAAAAACAAAAAAATTATAGTTGTTGCAAAAGATATTTCTAAGTATGTAGAATAGGGAAAAAATTGGGCAACACATGATTTCATGAGTTATACTTTTGGACCCATCCTATAAATGTGTCATCTAATGGCCAAGAAAATACAAGAATTTGGTTGGAAAAATTCAAATGAGAAGAATAGTCCTCACTTGTCCATTTATTGGTGTAGAGGCCCACTAATGTTTAGTAAACTTGGTGTCAATACACAATTCAGAGGGGGTCCTACTGAACAGTCCACTAAACCCTTGAAAGACCTTCATTTAATTTATCAATCAGGGCTAACATAATCTTTTTGATGATGTTGGCACTGTATGTGCATTCAAAGACTCTTCACTACCTATATCATCCTAGCATAGGTGTTTATACACACACTGAAAATCATAAATTGCATAATAGTGAAAAGAAGTAATGTTGAAGCTATTACTACAAGTACTTGCAGCTAAAGATTGTGATTAGTTCACTGTCAAGAAATGAATTTTGTAACTAACCAATACTTCTCACTTGACTAATTTGAATCACTCCAAAAGATAATGCATGAAACCAATTAAAGCATGAATACAAGACAAGATCTTATTCATATTCACCACATGAACAATTTGATTAAGACAAACATAATCATGAAAGTAACTACTATAACAAAAATAAATGTAAAAAAAGAAAAGTGGAGAACAACTACCTTGAGTGACCCTTTCTCAAGTGACAATCTCCATAAGATAAACTCAAATCTAGCTCCTCAAACTAATTCAACATAACAATAACTAAAAAGATCTTTATTGCATAACTCAAGATATCACAATCCAATAAGATTCTTCTAGAATATCTTATTCATAAGAACGTGATTGGAAAACAAAACATTGTTTGTGCAAAATAGAAAATAATTGAACGTATCTTATCTGCTATATTTGCTACTTCAACCCACTAACTAACTCGACCACTGAATCATTCATATAGGTGAGAAGGATTATTATTAGAACAAGGACTCAAAATAGAAATATAATCATAAATCACCACTCCCTACATAATACAATGTGATAAAGTCTGAGTAAATAAAACACAACTGAAAAAGTAGAAGAATTGGAATAGGACTGAAACTTGTTGCAACAGTTTAAAACTGAAACATGGATTATGGAAACAGTCACGTTGGATTCCCAATTGTGGTAGAATTCTTCTCCTCTAGTAGTCTTATTAAATGATGTGATGATTCACAATCATCCTAACAAATAGATGCCTCTAATTATGCAACTTTTGTGTTCTTCTAACTTCCTGATGAGAGCCAATTATGTCCCATTTTATGCCACATTTTATCCTATTTCATATACCTTCATATCCATTCCTACATTCCATTTTTGTTCCATATCATACTATTTCACTATTTTATGTTGCATATGATTAATTATATATAAGTGGTATTTAATATAGTTTTGAATAAAAAATGGAAATTAATGATTGGTTGTCTTTACTAATAAGCATTATGATTTCAATGCTTGGAAAATAAAGCTTGCAGCATGCAGATCACAAGAACTTCTTGTCACCTTTTATGTGGAATATCTTCCTATCAATTTCTGGTCAGGAACTGTGCATTACTCTTTGACCAGAATTTTTTTTCAAGGTGGTATTGAGCTGACTGTGCATTGTTTTATCTAATGGCGACCTTCCTTTGGTTCCTCATGGCACTTCCCACATGTATTCTTCATCCATGTGAATCTATTTTATGCTAAGATCTTTGTAACCCAATAATTCCATGTGGCCACTTCAAAACCATTGTATCCCATATGGAAACCCATGATGGACGATGCGTTGTTAGCTGTATGGTGAATGTGCTTTCTTGAGGAAACTACAAATATTAGTTTTTGAAAAAGGATGTGTTTAGTAGCTAGAGAAAAACTCATGGAGGACAAGCTTGCCAGCTAGAAAAAACCTCAGATATTCTCGTCTCCAATATTTTCTCACTGTTATAACAGTGTTGTTTTAATCTGTGGATTAGAGACTCATATCTTTGTCTCTTCTAAGTTTGTTGGCCGTAGGCCAAAACAAACTTAATATTTTATGTATTTCGTTGTTTCAAACAATGCATATATAAGTAAGCACATTGTAAGGGAACAAATAGACTATAGACATTAACAACAGACTTTTGCAGTAGATTTTTTGTATCAAACTTTTTGATAAATAAACTAACGATTCTATTGAGCAAGGAAACATAGGAAAGCTTTTGTTCTATCTACCGTGTGAACTAGGAGCAAGGGCCCACTCCTTGGGGAAGCTCGGTGATGTTTTGTTTTTTTATTTTGTTTTCTTTTGATTTGGTTTGGTTAAGATAGACGTTATTTCCTTTTGGCTGCGCGATTTCAACTTCAGCACAGTTTGGATAAAAGAATATATGATCTATTTTATTTTTCCTTTCTGCTATAAGTGACTATTGTTATTGTTGCAAATTGTTGTTATTTTCATAGATTATTGTTGTTATTTCCGCATATTATCACAACTCCTGTCACTTCTATCACAAAATAGAGCAGAACATAAATATAATCTTGAACCATATTTTCATTATAGGTGCTCCTTTGTGTGTTCTAGCTGCATTTCATCCCTAATTAATTCACTGCTTTCCTCCCTTAGGTATACTGCCACAATGCCTCTTGCAAGCTTACGATCCTCGGATTGACATGCAAACCAAGCTGAAATATTCTTATTCTTTACCCCAGTTTTGGCCTATCATTTTGGCGTCATTGTCGGGGAGAGGTGTTAAAGTCTGGAAAACCCAATGAGTTAAGTTAGGACCAATTTGTTAGGATGAAATCTCATGCAACTGCTAACCTTCCCAGGTGATTAGTCCTAATTTGCATTGTTTAAATCATATAGATGCATTTTTAGAATTTGTAGGTGGCTTTTAGAAATTAAAACCATTTATATATCCACACCAATTGTTGTGATTTCATTGATAAGAAAGGAAGCAATTTTGAAGAAACAACATAAAAACGTTAAAAATGTTGCATTTTCAAGGTGGTTCAAACACATCAATTTTGGCAAAAAAACTCTTTAAAAATGAAGAATTTAAAGGCCACGGAAGAAGAAAAATTTGCTTGGCAGCGGGGGCTCCGCCCCTCGAACCTTCCCTATATCATGATAGGGAGCGTGCCCAAGGCGCTACCTTGGGACCCCGTAAGGGGCGCTACCCCTTGACCCCACTGGGGGCTACCACCCCCAAACCCCTTCTTTCAATTTTTTTTAAAAAAAGAATAAATTGGTGGGGGAATCACGACAACAAAAAGTGATATTTTTATACCCCCTCTACCTAAAGAATGCAACTTAGCTCATATTGATCTTCCAATATCATTATCACAAACATCTATAGATTTTATTTCCATAGTTGAGCAAGAACGAATAATTGATGAATTTTTAGGACAATGGAATTTTGAAAATGATGAGTTGACCACTTCTTGTTCTAATTGTTGCAAGGAAGAAGCTAAGTGTATGTGCCAAACTTTTCAAGAGGACATGGTGAAGGAGATAGATGTTATAAGTGAGCCTCAACACGACAAAGGTGAAAGTGATATGTCTTCTTTGTAACTCAGGGACAACTACACACGTCAAATCAGGAAGATCATGGTATGCTTAATGATTATAAAATGTCTTATAATTCTATTGAATTAGGAATGAAATATGTTTCTTCACAAAATGCTTCACTATCTAGTATGTGTGGTGAATGTCAACAATCACCATACTACCAAGAATAGAATAATAAATGCTCATAACAACCATACCCATCCCATATAGTACCATCTCCACCATATTTGTCTTATATATTACCATCTTCACCATCTACTCTATATACCACACAACTTTTACCATTTTCATTATTCCACCCACCATCCACCCCAACATATCCACCAAGGGCAACTACAATGCCTAATAAAACATTACATAATAAGGTGGTTCCAACTACATATAATAATGAGGTTTCAATGATCCATTTACATTCCATTAGTGTCCTTGAAATTGGTGAATCACAATTGCACTATATTAATACAACTAAAGGATGTGATTTCGGTTTAACTGAATTAGAAGAACAATATGATCAATTGAAAGATAATCAATTTAGTTCTTCTTATCTACTTAATGAATCACAACTTTTAGAAATAATTCATACACATAAGAAAATAATTGAATCTGATTCTAATTTTATCATTGAAATGATAAATATGTGTGTTGCAATTAATCATGCAACAAGCAATGGTGAACTATATGCCTTAAGGATTCAAGAGTTGTGTGAGATACATAGTGACATCCTACAAGATCAATCATTTATAAACTTTTTTATATTCAAACATCTAAATCTTGGGGGACCTATTATGAAAATACGTATTCCTCACACACTTATTGATCTCGGTCCAATAATTGATTTTATGATTAAGAACTAGAAGGGTTTGAATGCATTAATGACCACAACAAACTTGTTACAAATGGATGATCATTCATAAAAGCTCTAAGATATCAAATATGTCTTTGGATAATCCTAATACCCTCATGATTTTACAATGTGAAATTAAGTTGGGGGGGAAATCCATTGAATTTTGGAAATTTTTGGTTGATTGTTCATTGAACAAGTCTCAAGGTATTCTTAAATATGTCACTATCTTTATTCATTCTTTGGATTATCTTAATTCTCTCATACCTTTGCAATATGAAGTTAAGTTGGGGGGGAATCCCTTGAATTTTGATTATTCTTGGTTGATTTCTAATAAACCCTCATTGATTGTTTCATTGGTGCTTCTAATAAAACCACCTGTGTGATACTTGGACCAAATAAAGGTATGCATCCTTGTGTTGATTAACATTGATATTATGTCTACACATTGTAATTATATTCATCCATTTTATTATTATCAAGTATTTATTCATATTAATAGCTCTATCCTTCATTTACAAAAATGATTTAACTACTTAATCGTGGAGTTATTAAATGGATGATATTGTATTACTATACTTAATATGCTTGGTCATGAGAATATGGTTACAGGTTGTCGTGGTTACCCAACACTTTTGCACCAATACCAGTTGATGATGCTTCTCTACATGAGCATTGAACAACACAATTTGTTGGCTTTGTTAACATTTTGTTGGCCTTGCTAGCTATATGGAACACCTCAAGTTTCCTTTTTGTTTCACTATTGGAGATCACAAGAGGATTTTTGGGTGAGGTGTTCAACATTCATGAACACAAGTTCTCTTCGATATCAAATTTGATGCCAGATCATGTGGAGGACAATATGCAACTTGGTCTATGAGATCCATTAATCTTACAGTACTATGTTCTTGAGCTACACACCCAGAGACAACTTGAAGACATAATCAAGGAGCTTGAATATATTCTAATGCAGATCATCACACTCTGAGGTGAGTATCCACCTACCTAAAGTTGTGTGGACACATTTGACAAGTGAGAGACTACAATTGGTCTTTCCCTATGTAACCTTGTCTTTGGTAAGGAAGTTGTATTATTTGCACTCTAGCTTTCCATACAGCTTTGGGAACAGTTATGGATATCGGTCATGCTTAAAAGGAAAGGATAGCATAGCTTCATGACATGTCAATGTGATTTGTTTCAAGTTGGTCATCATAGAGCAATGTGTCTTTCAAAGATTGTAGTCATTGTAAGTAATTCCTTCAACAAAGTGAGTGGGCATGGATTCCAAAGTTCTACAGTCAGATTTTTTATATGGTGGCATGAGCTAAATGGATCAAGATTGTTTGTAGCATATGTGTTATAAGAATATGCATGGTCCATCTTGATGAAGGTATATTTCTTGCTATTGGTCATCATTTCAAGTTCTACATGCAACCAGTTTCATCAGTGACTTCATTGAAGGGCTTCCAAAGTAATTCCATGTTTTAGATGGTATCACTTCTACATCCAATGAGAGTCTCATCTCTTTGATCATTGTATGTAGTATATCTGGAAAAATTGAAAAAAAAATAAAAAATAAAAAAATGGAAAAAATGGAAAAAAAGGGGGAAAAAAGAAATAAATTCTAACAATGAAAACCTTTGGGCGTTGTTAGACAACTACAATTTGAAAACTAGTTTCTAGCGGATTGTAGTTGAATAAAATTCTTAGTGGTGAAAATTGTTTTCATAGTGCCACTAAGCAGTAAGTGATTGAAAACTAGTTTTCCAACGATCACTTGTCATTATCAAAATTGAAAAAAATGAAAAAAAGGAAAAAAAGAAAAAATTGCAATAATTTGTGTCCTTTCTATGGCTAATCAGTTTGTAGGTATACTATATTGCTCTAGTGGTTGTCTGAGTACCTCCTAACACCTCTTGTTGCTCACTTGTGTAAATGTACTCTTATTTGTTGTGGTCCATTTGACTTCGATCGCTTGTCACAAGAGTTACATTTTCAGTTGAGGTGTTAGCAAAAATGAAGAGAAAATTTTGGCTACCATTAGTATGCTCCCTAAATACTTCAATTTGATGGAGATATTTCATGTCTAGTGTGGCTATAGTCCTTGTCATAGTTTTTTTCTTCCTTCCTTGTTGGAGATTCGCAGTTATAGAGTTACATTGTCTACTAGGTCTTGGCCTTAATGGGCATGTGAGTTGGTAAAAGAATCAATTTTATCTCTTAACTTTATTAGTATTTCTTATTATATTAATCATATTGCACAACATTCCTACCCATCCTCTCCTTGTTGCTTGAGGAGGGTCAACCCTTTAAGTTGGGGGGAGTTCCACCATCCTTATTACCCATCTTTTCACCTATTATTCTTCATTATTTCATCATAAGTATCCATTATTTTCACTTTTCATTATCATTTAGATCATGAGCTCATTTCACTCATTTCACTTTTCATATTGTCTATCTTCCAACAAAATAATGCTATTAAAAAAAAGTGCAAATAGAGAAAAGGAAAAATGAAAAAATAAAACATTGAAGGAGCTATGAATATTGAAAAAGAAAATGAAAAGCGAAAATGTAAAGAAAATTGGAAAAAAACAAAACAAAACAAAAGCAAAGCCATGAAGCTTGCTATGAAGTAGAGTAATAGACAAAATTTATGATTGTGAATGAGCTATAATAGTAAAGAGGTGAAGAGGAAATCCTAAGTCACAATCCCAAGGCTACCCTCTCAGAAATAATGATTGCACGAGGACGTGAAATATGTTAAGTTGGGGGGAATGATGAGAGCCAATTATGTCCCATTTTATGCCACATTTTAGCCTATTTCATATACCTTCATATCCATTCCTACATTCCATTTCCGTTCCATATCGTACTATTTCACTATTTTATGTTGCATATGATTAATTATATATAAGTGGTATTTAATATAGTTTTGGATAAAAAATGGAAATTAATGATTGGTTGTCTTTACTAATAAGCATTATGATTTCAATCCTTAGAAAATAAATCTTGCAGCATGCAGATCACAAGAACTTATTGTCACCTTTTATGTGGAATATCTTCCTATCACTTTCTGGTCAGGAACTTATGTGCATTACTCTTTGACCAGCAATTTATTTCTATCAAGGTGGCATCGAGCTTACTGTGCATTGTTTTATCTAATGGTGACCTTCCTTTGGTTCCTTGTGGCACTTCCCGTGTGTATTCTTCATCCATGTGAATCTATTTTATGGTAAGATCTATGTAACCCAATAATTCCATGTGGCCACTTCAGCACCATTGTATCCCATATGGAAACCCGTGATGGAGGATGTGATGCTAGCTATATGGTGAATGCACTTTCTTGAGAAAACTACAAATATTAGTTTGTAAAAAAGGACGTGTTTAGTAGCTGGAGAAAAACCTGTGGAGGACAAGCTTGCCAACTAGACAAAACCAAAGATATTCTCGTCTCCTATATTTTCTCACTGTTATACAGTGTTGTTTAAGTCTGTGGATTAGCGACTCATATCTGTGTCTCTTCTAAGTTTGTTGGCCACATGCCAAAACAAACTTAATATTTTCTAAATTTCGTTGTTTCAAACAATACATATATAAGTATATTGTAAGGGAACAGATAGACTATAGACTTTGACAGCAGAATTTTGCAGCAAATTTTTTGTATCAAACTTTTTGATAAATAAAATAACAATTCTACTAAGCAAGGAAATGTAGGAAAGCTTTCGTTCTCTCTATTGTTTGAACTAGGACCAAGGGCCCACTCCTTGGGGAAGCTCGGTGATGTTTTTTTTTTGTTTTTTCTTTTCTTTTGATTTGGTTTGGTTAAGATAGACATTCTTTCCTTTTAACTATGTGATTTCAATTTTAGCACAGTTTGGATAAAAGAATATATGATCTGGCTTATTTTTCCTTTCTACTGTAAGCGACTATTGTTATTGTTGCAAATTGTTGTTATTTTCACAAATTATTGTTGTATTGTTGCATATTATCATAGCTCTTGTCACTTCTGTCACAAAATAGAGCAGAACATAAATATAATTTTGAACCATATTTTCATTATAGGTGCTCCTTTGTGTGTTCTAGCTGCATTTCATCCCCACTTAATTCAATGCTTTCCTCCCTTAGGTATACTACCGCAATTCCTCTCACAAGCTTACGATCCTTGGATTGACACGTCGACCAAGTTGAAATCTTTCTTATTCTTTACCCTAGTTTTGGCCTATCACCTCAACTACATTGTTGTCTGAAACTCCCTTTTGTTGTGGGTTGCACCTCCTATTTGTTGCAAGCTATAGTCTACTTGCTTTGGCTCCTTGGATGCAAAGATTTAGTACACACATCTACACAATACTAATAACCATAGCTTATACATGGATATTCATTGTATTTCATACATATTAATCATGCAATAACTATCATATCATAATCATATTTCCATAGAATTAAACTAGGTCCAAGTTTGCATAATGATCATAAAAGATAGTAAATTTTTAGGAATATGTAGGAATAAGTATTTGTAGGTTCATAAAATCATGTACTAAAATAACAAAAAACTAACTAATATTTTTCCTCATCATCCGCCTCAACTAATCAATTTCTTGTCCTAAAGCAAAGCGATTTGTAGAGTAGAGGTTGTACTGCAAAGTCATCTCCTTGAGGTCTGTGATCACATCCACTCCTTTTATTTGTCTCAAGTAAAAACCTTTATAGCATGAAAGTATTTTCCACCTGACATCCTCAACTTCTTCTCGTTCTTCATTCTTTTCCCTTGTCCAATGTGGTACTGGGTAGAGAAGCATAGGTGGAGAGAAAGTAAGAGGTGTTGAAGTGAGCAACCAAAGATCTTCAATCTGCAACAATAAATAACCTCCACAATAGAGAGAATTAACAATGGAATATGATATTCCACCAAAAAATAATTACAATATGATACAATATGCAATACTCTATAATACAAAGCTATAATGTTGTACAAAATATGATAGAGATGCCTTGCTTATAAAGGCAAGGTAGAGAGATAGGATTATACAAGATCATGACAAGTGTCAATCCTATCACATGAGACAACTAACTCATAACTACCTAGGATGATGTGAATCTAGATAAGACAACTATGACTTGTCTGGATAAGACAACTAAGACTTCTAGAAAATTCTTATATCCTAAGTAAACTTAACATGTGAAAGTCCCCTAAGTCCCTAGTAAAGAATTAACTAGGTACAAAACTTATTCACACCAACACCCCCCCCTTAAGTGCAACTTAGGGAGGAACAAACCAATGCAAATATGCAAAAGATGGGTCTCAAAAATAAGGCTTGATGAGGTACCCATGTACAAAACAAAAAATCTCTCACAAGTGGAGAAAACGAGAAAAACCCTGTGGGAGAAAACTCCTCTCCAAAAGAGATAAAACAAGATGGACTAAGAAGCCTCCAAAATAATGTCCAAGAAGAATAGGAACATGAAGAACATCACTGAATCATAAAGAAGCTACAAACAACTATCGAAAGATGACTCCTATAGTGCTATAACTAAAGAACCTCCTCTGAAAACAGGATGATCAGGATCAAGAAGACAACAATTTGCATGAGTTCCCCCAACGACACTACTCAAACAATGATCAGATGGAAAACAAAGGAAAAAAATATATCAATCAAAAATACAGATGGCACATGAATCTATATGAGTGATTCTAACGACGCTACTCAACCAATGTAAGTTGAAAATATAGTTGTCAATAGTCTAAAGAACACTAATCAACTAAGGGTGGAAAGTTTCCTCCACAAAATAGGAATGCAAGAGTATCTATATGGTAAAATATCCATCTCACTGAAATGCATCGGTAACTAGCCGTTGCATCCACCTAGTACATAAGAACAATTACTTGATATATAGTTCACTCCAAAGTGAAACCAAGGAAGCATTAGCATGAACAGTATAATGACCCCCCATAATGCTGACTTGGGAGAGGCATGACAGATCCACTAAAAATTTGTGTATCACCATGTAGTGCATGAAGGAGAAGAAAATTGTAAAAGAATGTACCTGCAACTGAAAAAGGGTGTGCCAAAAAAAGGCACACATGCAAGAGGCAAGAATCACATGGATTCGTTGTTGTCTTAGAGGGATACTCACTTGACAAAGGTGTGATGGAAAATAAAAAAGGCACTACACAACCCCCCCATGGCACTTTATAATACAGTGCGAGTATAAAATATGGCACAACCTTATGTGCAAAACCCCTAAAATACAAGTACAGTAGTGTGGCACTTTATCTCAGTGTGTTTACATATAAGAATTTGCTTACAAATGATGCTCAAAATGCCTACAAATGACAAAATGTAGGAAATACATATAAAGCAGCCCAAATGAATCCATCACATGCGAACAAAAAGATTCTAGGTGCCAAAATATCCAAGTGATTAACCAGAGTGTTAAAACACAAAAATCTAAATTAATTATACCAAGAGCCAAATCTAGAAAAATTGCATGAGTAACTCTGAAGGCTCGGAGAGACCTTTCCAACACTACAAGAATCACAAAAAATAGAGGAACGGAGCAAAAGTTGTGAGCTCGAGAGTGAAAAATGAAATCTGACTTCAATGAGCAATAAAGGAAACCAAAAAACAAAATTTCTAAAAAATCACCTATACCACTGGAAAATACACATCGCCAGCTTTCCGACAACATTTTGTTTGCAAACTTTTTCCATCTGGATCAAAAGTTATGCAAAAACAAAAAAAAAGGCCTAAAAAAGGCACTTCACACAAATTAGGGTAAAAAATCATAGACTAAATAGGGGAAAATTTTGAGCTCTCGGTCGCCCATATGACCACTGCTAGACATAAGGGTTTAAAAAAAAGGTTATTTTTCTGCCGCCACCATGGGTGGTAGGCAGGTGGAGTGGGGGTGGTGCCCCAGTGATCGCGCCACCCCTATTCACCGTCAGCCAAACCAAAGTTTAAACAAACTTTTAATATATAAAAGTGTCGATTCAAACAATTTGTTAGTCAACAAACTGTGAAACAATGAATGCAAGGTACCTCCAACTGTCCGAAAAGACCTACCAAACAAAGAGGAATTGTACCATCGGATGGAGGACACTGAGGATTCCATTCGATTTGACCTCGAAAGCAATGGATTTGATGTGATAGTGAATGCGACCATTGATGAGGATTGGACAGGGGCTAGAAAAATCCATAGAAGATGGTAACTACGAGCAATAAAATTGACGAACCCTACAACAAATTTGACCATGGGTACTTGCTAATGAAGAATACTGATTATCAATGGAGATTAAAGGAACCGGCAATAAAGGTGATAACCAGTGGTAACACTTAACTAACCGGTGAGAAGTACCAAGTCTGCCAATAAGTGCCAATGGAAATAAAGAATAAGCCGATTTGAAAACCTACAAATGATTCATACCACCAGCAACCAATACCCTGACAAATGATTGTGGATATGATCAGATGTAAGGCTTTGACTCTACCAAAAATTTTGACAGAGGACCTGCGATGAAGTCTTGGAAAAGGCCGGCGAGAGGACTGGTGAAAATGCATTGGAAAACTCCTAAAAAGGGCGATGAAGATCTAGGAAGAACCTTGCAGAATATTTACTAATTCTTACCGACCAACAGTAAGCGAATACGTTGATCTAACAGCGGATTGACCCGAAGGATGTGCTGGTAAGATAAATTGAGGTTGGTGAGATATGGGAAACCACCGACATGAGAATAAATAGCAACTGGAAGTTTAATGAAAGCAACAATAAACCTTTTTTTTGTAGGCTTACAAATCCGGTACAAGCTAGTTGCGGACTGTTAAATGTGACAGTATAGTATATCCGCCAAACTTCTAGAAGGTGCCTGATCAATAAATTCTCGTGACCATGGACGAAAGGTATAGATCTGTCGACAAGAGTTGACCAGTTGCCATGCAAGGCTGAAAACAAAAAAAAAACTAAGAACTTCCAAAACATGGTATGGCGGCAAACAGGGCGACCACCTAATTAAGTCCTTAAAATTTTAATATTACCTAATCAAAAATAGGCCACAAAACTTTAGAAAATTCCCAAATATTTTTGCAAAAAGATTCTCTTGAATTATTTAATTTTTGCCCCCAAAAATTTTGAATAACAACTCGCAGAAATATTTTTTGCGAAAATAGAGAAATTGACCCCTAGGTGGGTTGTACAACCTACCTGGGCAAAAAAAAATTGCCGCAAAAACAAATTTTCAAAATATAGTCAAATTTTATGTCAAAATTCGTCTCTCAGAACTCCTAATCTCAATGATGAGGTCTATTTTGACCCAAAATTCCCTAAAATATTAGCTACCTCCCAAATCTAAGCTTCAAACCCTTGTTTTCCAAAGTTGCAAATGGTGACCAAATTGAGTGAAATGAAATCCATATCTGATTTGCTAGAGATTCCTTGCTTATATGCTAGAGATTCCTTTCTTATAAAGGCGAGGTAGAGAGATAAGATTATACAAGATCATAACACGTGTCTTAATCCTATCACATGAGACAACTAACTCATAACTACCTAGGATGATGTGAAGTCTAGATAAGACAACTATGACTTGTCTAGATAAGACAATTAAGACCTCTAGAAAATGCTTATATCCTAAGTAAACTTAACATGTGAATTAAGTCCCCTAAGTCCCTAATAAATAATTAACTAGGTACAAGACTTATTCACACCAACAAGGGGTACCCATTCAAGTCCTTCGTCTTTTGCAATTTTGATGTAGGAGCATTTGAGTCCATGGGCAATCCTGCATTGTCCAAAAATATTTTCTTTTTTATTTCTCATTTTTGGTGTGTTGTGGTGTTTCCAAGCATCTCTTTGCATTGGCAAACCTCTCATGTGATTTAATTCTTAAAATTTGAGTTTTTGCTCTATCGCGGTTTTAAGGTTCCTGCAGGCATTTTTCGGAAACAATTGTTTTTAGAAAGTTATAAGAGCTAGGTTAAAATCCTTTAGAATATATATCATTGGATGAATTGTGCACAATGTGGTGAAGGTTTCATGGCCAAACTTTTCACTGATTGGTAGAATTTAAAATAAAAAATGTTGTCCTAGATGGCCATGAAAACAATTAATTTTCAAGATTTTTTAAAGCTGGAGAAAAATCCTTTTTTTGAAAGATGTTTAGGGTCATTCTAAGTATACTCACCAATTTTCATGTGAAGATGAGCTCCTAGGTGAAAGATATGCAAAAATTCAATTTTCTACCATTTAGGCACATCCTGTCATAGTTGTGTGAACGGATTCTTCTTTTCAATCGATTTATGTAGCTTCATGAGAAATAAAAATGAAAGATATTGTGCCTATATTAGGAAAATAGTTTGGTATTTTTGGAGACTAAAGACCATGTAAATTAACACTCGTTTAAAACGCCTATTTAGAGGTATTATTTCATGTCTTTTCATATTTTTATATCTGCAAATTTACCTCCATTCTAGATAGTTTTTAAAAACCTCATTCAAGTGGCAATTCAATGATTGAGATAAGGTCCCAGACATAGATAAATTCCACACCATATTTGGGGAGGGAAGGCGTGGGAATGAGAAAAAAGGTTGCCCACTTTATGGGCTTTATTTTGTAAGCAATTAAAATAAAATGAGGGGTTGCGTAGAAGTGGGAGGCTATGGGAATATTTTTAAAAAGTTTTTAAAATGTAATTTTGTTACAGGTAAGTGGGAAAATAGGTGGCATGGAGAAAATAAGGAGTGGAATCCCATGTTTATTTTTTTGTTTTACTGTTTCTAACACATTAACAACAAATGAAGATGTTGCATAGAATTTGAGGGAGCTGAGAAAAGTCTATGGGGACTTTTAGAAAATGAGATAGAAAGCAAGAAGAGGAGGAGAGATCAGTGTAGAGTATGGAGAATAACTTAGTCAGGGAGAGGACAAGATTAATGTGAATGAGAGAAGTCATTGAAGGTTCTATTTGTAAATGCATTATAGATTTTAAAGTATTTTACAAATTGAATAAAACCATTTTTCATTTTGTTGGAAATATTGACATCTATTTGTGAAGTTTGGTTTGTGAGTTATTTGAGAAGCGAGAGGGAATGATTTTATCTTGCATTAAATGGTATCAAATCCAGTGATCTTGAGTGCATAAGTAGAGTGTTGAATGTGAGGTAGCTTATGCTAGGATCTGTGGGTGAGAATTAAAGTTGTTTTGAAGCTCTAGAGGTTGTTACAGGTGTGTGGAGTCCTATAGCTGTGGATAGCTAAGAAGACAATAGCTTCATAAGAGAAGAGGTTGAGAGGATTTCGAGATTCCTTTGAGAAGGATAATACCTAGAAGAGTAGAACAAATGCTAGAAGACTTTCGTAATGAAATGAGAAATGAGCTCAGAAATATAGCTACGGGTTTGGGAATAAATCCAAAGCTTGAAGATGCACATACTGAAGATGAGGAAGTTGTAGTTGAGCCTAAGAGAGAAAATGGGGAGCCAAATTATTTTTATTTAAGGGTAAATGCAAGAAGTTGGGTCCACATTCAAGGGAAGTGTCATTTTTTAGTTGTAAAACAGACACCCCTTCATTATTTAGAATAGGTACCCATTTTAAAGTGGGTACTCATTCCAAAAGGTTTGAAACTCACAAGACATATTTTTCATGTGGATTCAGGCTTATAAAAGGCATCGTAACCCAATACTTAGCCTTGGACTCGCAAGTACAAGGTCATGGCAATTTCAAGAGAAAAAACTAACTTTGGCAATATCGTTGATGAAGTTGTTTTCAAAATTGCTTTATGAAATTAAAACCCATTATAGATGACAATGTCTAGTGTTCAAATATATAAAAAAAATTAAGATTGTATTATTTTTTATATTTTCTAATTAATTTATGAGGAAACTAGTCCATAAACTTGAAATGTTAGGTTTTCATATTTTTTTAATAACTTTTAATGTGTTAATTTTATTGTTAAAAAAATTATATGGCATCAATCTATAAAAAAATTTTACACAATGAAGAAAATAAAATTCAAAAAATGATAACTTTAGATCAAGTTATGGTGTCCGTACACAAGGGTTTTAAAAACTAGTAATTAGGGCCAATAGAAAATTAATAAAAAATAAATAATAAAAAAATATCCACATCAATCTTCATTATAATACACATCTTTCTGCAAAAGGAACTAGAAAAATACTTTTATTTAGGTCAAATTATGGTGTTTGTACACGTGCAAGGTATGGTCCTAAAAAGGTGACTTTAAAAAGTGGTTTTTATGCATGAGTATTAAAAATTATTTTGTATCATCTAGGTATTAGAATAAATTACATATTTAGAAACTAGACTCAAAATACTAAATTTTATATTACTGAAATTTTTTAAGATTCAATGTGTAAGTGCTTCAAATTTTAAGTCCAATTGTGACAGTCTGAAAATCAGGAAAAACACTTCCACTTTTTGAACATTTTGTGGACCCAACTTCTTGCACCTATGAAAGAGAAGAAAGATTTCTAAGAACAAAAGTCCAAATCAATAGAGGCCATAAAATGGAAGTCCCTAATTTTTCAAGCACATTGAATCTTGAGAATCTAATAGATTGGATTGGAGAGTTGGAAGATTATTTTGAGTTTGAAAACATTAGAGACCCATAGAGGGTAAGGTTGGCACAAAAAAAGCTTAAGGGACATGTTGCATTGTGGTGGAAAGAGTTGCAAAAAGAAAGAGTAGAGAATGGTGAGATGAAAATAACACGGTGGAGACAGATGGTTGCTAGATTGAAGGAAAAGTTTATTCTAGGAGATTACGAGTTGGAGTTGTTCAAAAAGCTTCAAAATTTAAAACAGAAAGACATGAGTGTGAAAGAGTATACAGAGGAATTTTATAAGATGGTGATTAGATTAGGACATCATGAAATGGATAGAGAGAAGGTACCTAGATATATAAATGGACTCAGATTCAATAACCATGATGAGATGAGTATGTTGAATAATTCTACTGTTGAAGAGGCTTACCAGTATGCTCTAAAAGTAGACAAAAAATTAAATAGAAGGCAACAAAATAATTCAAGAGGAAAGGGAAATATAGAGACAGAAAGAGGACAACCAAGTAGCCACAAAGGAAAGCAAACTTTTGAAGAAGAAACAAATCTGAAATGGAACAAAGGAGCATAAGGAAAAGAGTATTTAGCAAGAGGACATGGCAGCAGTAGTAAAGAGTTCTTGGGAAATTCTTTCCGGTGTGGGGAAGTTGGACATAGAGCTTTTGTGTGTCCACAAATACACCAAGAAACCAGTAAGAGAGGTGCAACAAGAAATCACATGGTGCAAGAAGACAAGGAAAGTGTAGCATCACTAGAGGAGGTGGTAGAACCAGAGCATGGAGAAATCCTTATGTTCAGGAGAGTGTTGGTGAATCCAAGCAAAGAGGAGAATAGACCATCTCAGAGAAGGAGTCTCTTTCGTACATATGCAAATCAGCAGGTAAGTGTTGTAAGGTTATTGTAGACAGTGGTAGTACAGATAATTGGTTTCTGAGGAGATGGTAGAAAAACTAGGATTGAAGAGAATTAAGCATCCTAATCCCTATAAAGTAAGTTGGCTGTGAGAAGATCACGAGTTAGAGGTGAAAGAGAAATGATCGGTAAATTTTCATATTGGTCCTTATAAAGATGAAATTTTATATGACATTATGTCCATGAGTGCATGTCATGTTTTGCTAGGAAGGCCTTGGAAATTTGATAGAAAATCTATCTATGATTGTAGAGAGAATTTGTAAACCATTGTGAAAGATGGGCATAAGTATACTTTGAGTTCATTGAAGGTGAAAGAGATGGGGGTGCAGGGAAATAGTCCTATGAATTGTTGTAGGTCATAAAAACCAAAGGTAAAGGTTGGAAATAGTTCAAAGAAAGCTCTTGAGAATAGAGGTACAAGGGAGGTACATAAGAATAGCAGTGATATTAAGATGGAAAATTAAATATCATTGGTTGTAGACATGGTCAAGTCTCATGAAGAATGTAAAACAGATTTGCAGAAGAAGGTGAGCAATCAAATCTTACAGTGTGCATGTAGAAAATGATGAAAAGGAAAAGAGAAGATGAAACAAGAGGGAGTTGCAAAAGTTTGGAATGAAGTGAAGAATAAGGAGTGTGAGGAAAAAGAGGAAATATGGATCAAGAACAAGCATGGGATCACCATCCCAAGCTCGTCCAAATATTATGAGTTTTCAACTCATGGAACATTTCAACTTACCTGGTGTGTTTGATGCAGGAGCATCCGGGTCCACGGGCAATCCTGCATCACCCAAAAATATTTTCTTTTTATTTTCTCATTTTTGGTGTGTTGTGTTTTTTTTAGGAATCTCTTTGCATTGGAAAACCTCTCATGTGATTTAATTTTCAAAACTTGAGTTTTTTCTCTGTCGCAGTTTTAAGGCTCTCGTGTGCAGTTTTACAGAAATAATTATTTTAAGAAATCTATAAGAGTTGGGTTAAAATACTTCAGAAGATATATCATTGGATGAATTGTGCACAATGTGGTGAAGGTTTCATGACCAAACTCTTCATGGATTGGGAGAATTTAAAATTAGAAATTTTGTCCTAGATGGCCACAAAAATAGTTAATTTTCAAGATTTTTAAAATCTAGAGAAAAATCATTTTGTGGGAAGATTTGTAGGGTCATTCTAAGTATAGTCGCTAATTTTTTACGTGAATATGAGCTCCTAGATGAAATATATGCAAAAATTCAATTTTCTAGCATTCAGGCACATCCTGTCATAGTTGCGTGATTGGATTCTTCTTTTCAATCAATTTATGCAGCTTCATGAGCAATAAAAATGGGAGATAATGTGCCTATATTAGGAAAATATTTTGATATTTTTAGAGACTAAATACCATGTAAATTAGCACTTGTTTAAAACACCTATTTAGAGGTATTATTTCATGTCTTTTTCAAAATTTTATATCTGCAAATTTACCTCCATTTGGGACAATTTTAAAATGCCTCATTCAAGTGGAAATTTAATGATTGAGATAAGGGCCCAAGCATAGATAAATGCCACACAATATTTGGGGAGGGAAGGCATAGGAATTAAAAAAAAGGTTGTCCACTTTATGAGCTTTATTTTGTAAGCAATTAAAATAGAATGAGGGGTTGCGTAGAAGTGGGGGGCTATGAGAATATTTTAAAAACTTTGTGGTAAAAGAGGTGGCATGGAGAAAATAGAGGAGTGGAAGCCCTTTTTTTTTTGTTTTTTTTACTATTTTTAACACATTAACAACAAATGAAGATGTTGCAGCAAATGAAGATGATTGATGGAATTTGAGGGAGCTGAGAAAATTCTATGGGGAGTTTTAGAAAATGAGATAGATAGCAAGAAGAGTCAGAGAGATCAGTGTGGAGTATGGAGAAGAACTCAATCAGAGAGAGGGAAAGATTAATGTGAATGAGAGAAGTCATTGAAGGTTCTATTTCTAAATGTGTTTATAGATTTTAAAGTATTTTACAAATTGAATAAAACTATTTTTCATTTTGTTGCAATCTTGGCATCTATTTGTGAAGTTTGGTTTGTGAGTTTTTTGAGAAGCGAGAGGGGTTGATTTGCTCTTGCATTAAATTCCCATGTACCTGTGGGTTCTTTCAAGCATAGCTATGAAGTTATATATAGAGTGGGGCTCCTTTTTCTACAACCCGGGGTCAAACTATCCCATCTTTCTTTTATAAACTGATAAGAATGATGAAGGAGACCTACAGTTAGGCTTTGCATTCTTTCATAATCATTTATTCTCAAATTCATAATATTTTTGCCTACTCCTTTATACCATTCATCTACTATCATATTGGGTTTCTTGGATTCCTTTATGGTTTGGAGAGCAATAAATTTCTCTCTCTACATAATCCTGCATAATCTCACCCTTCTGCATTTCATTTCTAAAGTAAGAAGCTAGTGCCCTAATTTGTAAATCACCCACAAATAGCAATGGATTCCACTCTGTATTATCTAGCACAACATAATTATGTAAATAGAATTCACATAACTAATCTTGTAAATCAATTGTGGCATCAGCAAAATTATGTAAAAATTCAAACTTTATACTCATGGAAATTGGCAAGTTGCTAATCAGTTGACTAAATTGAAAGCTCAGGAATTTCTCCTGTAAAAATAAAGTATATACTCTAGTAGGAGGTCTGCATTTGATAATTTGAGCAGCCTTATCTGTTATTTCTTCAATCTAAACTATTAGCTTTCTCAACTCAATTTCTTTATTTTCCAGTACTCTGATATGTTCTGAAACCATTCTTTCTTTTTCCTTCTCCCATTTTTCTTTCTATTGGGAGAATTCTCGAGTTACCTTCCATAATCCTAAAGACATAGTAGTATGAAAAGTTGGAGTCTTTGTAACAAGGGGTCTTTTGTTTGCATCTATGATTTATGTGTTTACTTCCTTCGCTATGGAAATTTGTACAAGTAAGTCCAATTTAGACACATGCACATAGCTATGAAGTTTCTTCTCCAACTCTTTAATCTTCAAGTCCCTTTCCTTATCTCTTTGTTCATATGTCTTCACCAGTTCCTCTAACTATTTAATTCTTTCTAATGATTCTTGTAACTCCTTTACATTCATTTCTTCTACAAACAAATTATCATATTCTTCCAAAATTTGATCATCACCAACCCCAGTATACTCACAACCCTCACTATCAAGGCTTTGTGGGGTTCTTTTCCTTGTTTTATTAGCGAAAAAATATCCTCTGAGTTAGATTTAGAGGTGGTTGAAATATTTCATTTTCTTTTAACAGGTGTATGCAGATCCTCAAAAAAATTGTCTTTCAAGTCTGAATCTTCCACTGTCATAATATTTTATTCCTCCTATTTCCTGATAATACCCCTCATAACACCCTTTTTTTTTCAGGCGGTGAACGCCTTGACGGGGTGGGTTTTTTCTTCTTCACTTTCTTGGGTGTAGAGGAAGACCCACCCATCCTCTTTCTTGTTCTTGGTGTCTTGGAAGAAGTTGGGCTTTCCTGGACATCCTCTGTTGCAAGTTGTTCAGAGGCTACGGGTGGTGACCTTCACAAAATTTGCTCCTCTTGTTCTCCCCTACTGCGGGTAGGTGGAGTAGTACGTGAACCAGAGGGAATTTCCCTCAATGATACAACAGAGGATTCCAAATGCTCTAGTTTCCCAAGAAACATGTAGGTATTGAATCCTTAGACTTCTTTTCACTAGTAGGGTAACTAAACAATAGTGTGACAATGTTGTATTGCTTCTTTTTCATTTATATTCAAACCCCATTCTCTTCAATAGGTTATAAAGGAAATTGGGCACATTAACCCTTATACCATGACAAAGGTGACTTAAAATCTTGAAATGCACTATGTATAAAAGATATTTTCTACCATAACATGTAAGATATTTGACAATATAAGAGGTAGCAGAAGCCCATACCCATGGTAGTGATAATCTTTTGGTACCTTGGGATGTCAAGTTGAGGTTCTCTCCATGCTCCCTGAATTCATCCCTGGCAGTTGTTACATTTTTCTTAGCAGGGAATTCATCCCCCTCTCTTGGAAAACTGAATACCTATGCAATTGTAGCTTTCGAAGCATCTACTTTTAACCCTCAAACAATGGCTTCATCATGTTGAAGTATCTCTACAAACTGTTATGTCGTATCTTCATTATACTCTGTCAACCTTAGGAAATAGTCCAACCATCTCACATCTCTAAAAATAGGCAAGACCAACCTATCGTCTAATATCTTCTAGTGTGCAAATGGTTCTCTGTGAATAATATCTCCACCCATGATGGTACACTACTCTGCTTTGTTCAAACTCTATAAAAAAAATTTCACAACTTAACCTCACCAATCCTTCATGTTTTTTATACTTGAATTCTTGAAATTCTACTAGGATTCTTGAAATTCAATTGCTATTCTTGTCTTTTATAGCTTAAATTGGCTTAGATTATGGCGTGGAATTAGGAAACAAATGACAAAAGATTGCAGAAAGGCAAAAAATTATTTAGTGTTTTTGGTGGTCAAAGTTTTGAAAACCTTCAAAAATGTTCTCTCCCCCCAACTAAATCCTTTAAGTGGCCTCACATAATTGTATTGTACTAGGTTGAAGGTTTAATTACATGTAATGGAAATAAGATAATGAGTATGAAGCATGCAGAATTAAATGCAAATATATCAAAAAAAATTACAACCTATGTTAATTATGGAAAAATAGTATGTGTACCTATCAATGTGAAGTGAATTAAACTCAACTCGTGTGAAACTCATTAGGAGTGTTTGTGGCTTGATTATGATTTGAAATTTTCTTAATTACAATAGGTGATGGATGAAATGACAAGGTGGCACGTGGTAATGAAAGGTTGTGGAATGTATGACTTATGGGATATGAAACAATCTCTTGAATGCATGGAAATCAAGGAATGCACTGTGGGATGTGATGGTGAAGCTGCATGTAATGACATGATAGGAATTTAGCTATATATATGGAAAAATGTAATTATGTGGATAGCATGCAATTATGTTGGTGAAAATTTTTAATTTTTCTGACTGGCATGTGTTGTGGGTACCTTCAACAACATGTCCCTATCTGAACTATGTCAAATTTTATTCATGTTATTATAGGTCCCTACGACACCATGGAGTGTATTTGAAAAGGATTGTTGATTGTGTCACATGTGCATTGTGTGCATGTGAAGTTGGATAGAAAATTATCCCTGGTTGACCTCAGTAGGCGAGTTGTGTAGCTCATTTGCTAAGACACTTGTAGAACCCGTAGTGTGTATTGTTGTATCCTTGTTGTCTATTATAATGTCTTCAACAAGATTACTGCTTTCATCATGATCATTGTCTGGTTCAATGTCTTTATCTGAAGCACTATGTGGTCCATATTGTTGCATTAAAGAAAGGATAAAATCATCTTTCTATGTTTTACTCTTGTAAATTTTCAATCTGTGGCAATTGACCAATAGAGAAAATCTAACTGCATCTATAGTCTGTAACTTGACTGCTCCATTTGGGAAAAATTTCTCTATTTCATATGGTTCTAACCACCTTGTTTGAAGCTTCCCTTTATAATCTTTATACCTTGAGTCATATAATAAATCACAGTCTCCCACACTGAACTCCTTTGTCTTTATATACTGATCATGCCATTTGAACCTCTATTTATGAATAATCTCAGTGTGGTGCATGGCCTCCATTCTTATCGCATCTAATCCATTTAGATTGTGTAGTCTTTATTTTTGTGTTGTTGTCCAGTCCATATCTAGTTCAACTATTGTCTTGAGTTTCGTGTATTCAAATTCAATGGGCATGACTACTATTTTACCATACACCAATTCATAAGGTGTAAATCTTCTTGTTGTCTCCATGTTGTCTTATAGGCCCATACTTCCTTAGGTAACCTAGCTACCCAATCTTTTCTATGAATTTACACTATTTTCATTAGGACTTTTTCAATCTCCCTATTTCTTACTTCCACCTACCCATTGGTTTGGGGGTGATAGGGTGTTTATTTCTTATGCCTTATTTCATACTCCTAAACCAATTTGGTAATCACCTGTAATGTGAACTATGGACCTTGATTTGTCACAATTTCTCTTGGAACTCCATGTACCTTGTGAATATGTCTTCATATAGTAATTTGGCTACATTACCATCTTTAGAAAATTACAATGCTTTGAATTCAACCCACTTTGTTAGATAATCTGTGTAAACTAAGATATACTCCTTGTTATTGGATATTGGTGATATTGGGACAATGAATTCTAACCCCCATTTATCAAACGGTGCTAGTGCCAACTGTGGTTTCAAAGGCATCTCATCTATCCTAGTTGGCCTACCCATCCTCTAACATTTTTCACAACTCCTTGTATATTTAATTGAATGCTTATGAAGAGTTGGCCAAAAATATTCAAAGATGATAATCTTGAGTGTACTCCTTTTTGTTGTAAAATGTCCCCCATAGGGTTCATCATCACGGGATTTGAGGATTTCATACACCTCATCCTCTCTTATGCATCTCCTCGTAATATGGTCTAGACCTGTATAGAATAAATAACCAACTACCTAGGAGTACGGGAAACTTTTATGCACCAATTGCCTCTTCTCTCTAGGGGAGAAACAAGGTGGTATCTACCCTGCTACTAGGTAATTTACAATATCAGTAAACCAAGGTGTCTGTAGTGTTAGAGAAAAGATATTTTCATCTAGAAAAGAATCATCAACAATGCCTGTTGTTAGTTTTGTTGGTAATCTGGACAAAAAATCTACCACCACATTTTATTTACTAGGCTTGTCCACTATGGTGATATCAATTTCTTGTAGTAATAACGACCATCTAACAAGTCTACCACCAACCATAGGTTTATTCATTAAATACCTTATTGCATTGTGATCGGTGTGGATAAAGACTAGATACCCTATGATATAGTGCCTAAACTTGTTAATTGCATAGACAACTGCCAACATATCTTTTTTTGTGATTGTGTAGTTGAGTAATGCCCCTTGTAAATTCTTGCTTATGTAGTATATGGCATACTCCTTATTACCTTACTTCTATCCAAGGATTGCTCCTATGGAAAAATTAGAAGCATTTGTGTGTATGTGAAAAGGCAAGGTCCAATTTGATCCTCTCAAGACAAGTGCTTTGGTCAATGCTATCTTGAGTGCTTCAAAAGAGTGTTGACATTTTGTAGTCCATTCAAATTCTACATCTTTTGTGAGTAGAACAAATAAAGGTGTTGCAATTTTTCTAAAGTCTTGAATGAATCTTCTATAGTAGCTTGTATGTCCTAGAAAACTCCTGACATCTCTTTATTTTTGTGGCACAGGGAGTGTGGAGATTATCTCGATTTTATTTGGATCCACTTGAATCCCTTCACTTGATACAAAATGTCCTAGCACAATCCCCTAGGTCATCATCATGAAACGTTTCTCATGAATTAGGGGTAGGTTGTTTTCTTGACACCTATTTAAGACTTTCTGTAGGTTATTAAGTGCTTCATCATATGTTTCTCCATAGGCTGTGAAATCATCCATGTAGATTTCCATGGAGTCATATGCAAAATCTGAGAAAATTCTTAGCACTACTCTTTGGAAAGTGGTTGGAGCATTGCATAGTCTAAAGGGAAGAAAATAATAGGCATATGTGCCCCAAAGTCAAGTGAAGGTGGTTTTATCCTGGTCCTCTAGAGCTATTCTAATCTAGTTGTAGCCAGAGAATCCATCTAGAGAGGAGTACATTTTACCTGCTAAGGAGTCAAGCACTTGATCAATGAAAGGTAGTGGAAAGTGGTATTTTCTATTGGTTGTGTTTAATTCTCTATAGTCCACACATACTCTCCATTTACCTCCTTTCTTGGGGACAATAACTAGAGGTGGCACCCATTGACTATCAGAAATAGGGTAAATGAAACATGCATCAAGTATATTTTATAATTGAGTGTTGACTATATCTCTTAGTGCAAGGTTCATTCTCCTCTAGGGTTGTTTAATTGGTTTGAAACCATCATTATATATATCCTATGCATGCATAGGTCTAGAACAATACCTTTCATTTCATGGTATTCCCATGCAAAGGCTGTTATATGTTCTTGTAGCATAGTGGTCAGGGAAGTCTGTTGCTTAGTATTTAATCCACTGCTAACATTTAGCATTCTACCTGGCATGATTTTTAAAGTCTTGTATGTTGATTGTATGGATTGAAGGTCAAGTCCAACAATATCTGAGACACATTGTTGTGGCAATAAAGAATGGAAAAGTTGAGATACTAATTCTGATGAATTGACATGTATAATATTTTGTAGAGGATCTTGCAGACATGACAGGTAGTCCTGTTGCTGCAGGTTCCTACCGTAGTTATTCTATGTAATGTGTGCAGTTAAATCATACTCATCTTGGTTGCTAAACAAAGGGCTAAATTCAATGGTCATGAGATTCTACAAGGAATATTGGTCTTCTTCATCTAGAGTAGGCCAAGTGGTCTGCTCTAAATCTGCATGAGGTTGGGCTAGTGGATAAAGGACCAATTTCTTGGTCATAGTTCCATTTGAGATAATCATGTTTCTAGACCTACAACCTATAAATACATCATTTGTTACTAACCATGGTCTTCCTAGAATAAGGGTATAACCTTCAAGGTTAGCATTTAGTTGTAGTACTATAAAATCTACAAGGTACTCCAATGAATCCAAAGCTATGACCAAGCCCTCAATGATGCCTTCAAGTTTCAATGTTGACCTATCTGCCAACTATAAAATAGTGGGTGTAGGTCTAAGGCTTACTAATTGCAATAGTTGCATTATTTACTTAGTCATCATATTAATATCTTCTCCCAAGTAAATCAAATAGTTGCATTGTTTACTTATTCATCATATTAATGGTTGCCCCCAAGTAAATCAAAGTGTTTTTTATGAGGGTACCATTTATCTTAACATCCACAATTGGACTCCTAATGTCTATATTTAGGGACAATGATGTTCCCTAACATAATTTCAACAAGATTCCCTAAGACATGCACAGTATGAGGGTATTTTCTATTTCTACTTGGCCTTTTAAGACAAAGGTATCTCATGGTTTTTATGTAAATGGGAATGTCCTTGATGGATTGAATGAGACTTATCTTTATACACACATCCTAAAGTTGCCCTATTAGGTCAGTTTCAGCTTGGTTCTGATGTTTTTGAATAGCTAATCGCTCAAGGAATGGAGACTATGGACTTAAGTGGTCTAATTCACCTGATTTGACTCAGGTTCCACAGGTGGATTGTTCAAGGCTTATGTTGAGGGTTCCTCATCTACCAATTCAGTGATTTGAGGGGATGAAGGCCCAACCAATGTTTTCCCTGACTTGAGGTCGACATCAATCACCTCTACCCCATAAGTATGGTATTGAATAGCCTCATTAGTGTAGGCATGTTGAACAAGCTTGTTATTTGGGTTAGGTGTAGGTTGAGCTGGTAGTTGAGGTGCTATTAGTGGTTGAGATGATGGATATGTTAGATTGGGCATGATGGCTTGCTGTTGTGGCTACTGGTAATTTATATTTTAATTTTTCCATTGCTGGCCATTTTTCCATTAAGGTTTCCATTGATTTTATTGTAGCCATTTGGGGTTGTAGTTAGATCCTTGAAAAAATTTATGGCCACATGGTTTGTTGCTGTTGATTCTAGATTGGTTGGGGATTTTTCCATTGGTTTTGTGTGTTTGCCCAAGGATGAGGGTTTCAACTAGAGAAGTTTTGATTGCTAACTGGAATGGTGTATTGAAATTCAAAGGATCTTGAAGCATACCTTGTCTTGGTTGCCATGGCCTCCTACCTTGTCTCGGTTGCCATGGCCTCCTTTGTGCAATGTAAAATAGTTTTCCATCTTCACCCTCCAATGCTTAAAAGTCTACTTTCCCTAGTCTATCCTATGTAGTACTTTTTACTCTTTTGCACTTACAATTAGCTTTCCTCTGTCTGCAATTAGGGCAGTATTTAGTAAGGATTGCCTCTACCTCTTCTTGCTTTTTCTTCACATGTAGAGTTTCCAATTGGGTAGCCAAATGTCTTATGATATCTTCTTTCATGTTGGACAGAAAGTTACTCAATTCCACTCGATAGACTCCATTAGATGTCTTGTTGATGGAATATGTTCTTTACCCCCTTGTCCTCTTAGTAAAAGTTCTTGAAAATTTTCTACAAACTTCACAGATTTCTTCAAAAGGTAATTGTGATACATCTCCTGACCCAATAAGGTTAAGGGCATCCATACAATCATCATTGACTCCTCTTAAGAACACCAACTTTAGGGATTCTTCTAAAATTATTGTAGACACTTCAAATCATCCTAATCAATATTACACATCTGAATTTGTTTTTTAACACCATTTTGTCCTAAATCACCTATTTTCTAACTATTTAATTAAATAATCTAAATTGTTGAATTAAATATATCATTTTCTCATATTAATCAGCTAATCAATTTTAATAGATTAATTCATCCCCTTTCATACTAATTTTCATCCCATTTAATTAGATACGACAAATTATTTAATTAAACTTCATATGTCTTCCCATTTGATTAAATAACTCTAACTATTTAATTAAAGCTAACATTTTCCCACATTTATATAAAATCTTCTAAACCACACCTAGGTTAATTAATCTTTGATTAATTTACTTTATCCACTTTCTATTCCTCATTAGTCCATTCTCCAACATTTAACTTCATTCAAGTTAAATAAACCCATGGTTTATTAACTCCAACTTGCACAACTGATTAATTTTCTCAAATTAATTAAATGGCTATTTTCCCTCACACAACTTTCATGAGAATATTCTCATGGAATATTCCTCCTTCATTTACTCCCTTCATTGAATTTCTCACCCAAACCTTGATGGCTCTTACACAAGCCATCTTGTCTCCCACAGAAGCCTTAATGACTCTTACAAAATTCATCTTGTCTCTTACACAAGCCTTTACTCCTCTTACATGAGCCTTAATATCCCTCACCCACAAGCCTTTACTTCTTCTTACATGATCTCTTCCCAAAATGTGCTCACACATGTGTGAGCACATATCCCCATCACATCTCTTCTCCTTGTGACACTTGTCACAAGGCTAATCATCCTTCAATCCTCTCATCAATTTGTAACCATTGATTGGGAAAATGAATATCAACCCTTGATTCAACCTTTTTCCCTATAAATAGAACTCACTTCTATGATAAAGGGATCCACTTCTTGAAGAAAATTTATGCTACTCAATTCCATACTTACTCTCACCCATTTTCACTATTTTAGGTCACATCTTGTATCAATCTTCATCCATAAGCCACAATATTGAAGGTTGTTTCATCAAATGGATTGGAAAAGGGCTATTATTTCACATCAATGTGTCACCAATCCCCCTATGATATGAGGTTTGGGGTATTTAGATAGATATCATTCATGCATTGCTTGTTATTTCTTGTTTTGTGTTAATGGTTTCCATGTTTATGCTTTCAAGAATCTCATAGGGAGTATGACTTTACTTAGCTAATGTGACTAATTTCTTTGTGTTTTAATCATGTTTGGCTCAGGTTATGATCATTCTCACATTTTGGAGCTAGAAGGAGGGCTTAACCACTTAATTTTGAAATTTTTTGCTTGAGTTTCACATATTTTGCAGGTTCTAGAAAATGACATCACTATTGAAATCACCAGAGCGTCGCTATTGAAAATAGCACCACTATTGTAAAGAAATCTAATGTTTCTTTCATAAACAGCACCGCTATTGAAATATAGCACCGCTTTTGATGCACTTAATCAATTTTGTTTTCTCATTATGGCGCTACTTTTGATAACCCGTTGCTATTGAATTCTCTATTTTTTTGTTAACTTGCAAGTTTCACCAAAGCGTCTCTTTTGATATTGCACTGCCTATGCCAACACAAAGCCACCATTGAGCTCACTATTTACCACAAATCACCACCTTTAATTTTCACCAAAGCACCGCTACTGCCAGAACAACATTGCTATTGCCAACATAGAGTCATAATTACAGGTTTTAAGAGGAGCATGGAGCATTGAAGTGAAAAAAGCATTTAATATTCATTGTAATAGTGTTTGTAAACACTCATGGGGAAATAACCCACTATATGTTGTTTTTCTTTCATGCTTTAGGACTACTAGATTTGATTTTGGCTTAAAAATGTATCATTGCAATGATCTTTTCAAAGTTGGTTAAGAATTGAACCCCTCATTTCCTCATCATTGTGATATTGGTTAAAATTGAACAACACAAACAAACACTTCCATTGGTGCTCTTTAAAATGAATTCATCATTGTAATATGGGTTAAAATGAATGAGTGTTTGTCGTTCTTTCTATGTGTGTAAAATTCTAGTGGATATCCTCTCCCCTTGCGCTTCGTGTGATATTGGGTGAAGAGAAACACTCCAAGTTTACAAAACTTTTTTTTGGTCACCCCAAGGATTTGCTACATATCCTCTCCCCTTGCATTTCGTGTGATCTTGGGTGAAGAGAAATAGCATTTACTTATCTTTAGTAGATAAGGGCTTTCTAATGAGACACATACCGCAATGGAGAACTCATCATAGCAGGGTCTAAAAATCATGTTTACCAACGAGCTATATTAAAGGTTGTGAATTCATAAGATAGTAGCTTCAATTGAGGGTGTGGTAACATGACAATGCCTAATCCTCGTCAGAACTTATGGGTCAGGTAGGAACAGCTAAAGCTTTAAGTAGCTTGCATATGGTTTATAACCCCTATGTTCTCAGTGTGTAATTAAAAACTTTCTGTAGAAGCCAACCTTGTTTTCTGAAACATTCTTTGAAAGTGGTGCATCAAAATTTTACTTCTGAGAAGTTACTTACCAAGTCTAATTTATGGTTGAGGTATAGAGCTTAAGATTTCATTCTCTTGTACAAAATCTTGAGGTGGTGATATACCACTATTTTCCCCCTCCATAAGTTGCATGTAAAATCATCCATTCAGGGCATGAGGTAGTCCCACCTCAAAGAGACATACCTAATCTAGGTTGTAATGATTGTCTTTTGTGAACTTTCCAAGTGAATCTTATGGAAGAATATTTGCAAAATATCTCCATTACCTTGGACATCAAATACATTGCTTAGATTCAAAACAATTTAAACAAATATTGAACATTGGCATTAATATTTCAAACCCTTTAGACCTAAGTGTGGATACCATTATTAAGCCCTATATTATTGCATTCCCTTAAAGATATCTTCTTTTTTTTCAAACCAATATCTTTGAGACTTCATAATGTTTGGTTCATATCTCAACCCATATTTATTGCAAAGTAAACCTAGGGAACTATAGCTTAAACCTCTAGATTTTCACATATTGAGCTTTGTGGAATGAAATTTGTTGAAATTTATAGACATTTAGTTTGAAAACCTAATCAAGTCATTGGATGTGGTAAAATAAACTTCACTAATCAAGATTAAATCAATTGAACCCCACACAAGTACATTTTTATCATTTGTCTTATGTTCAAAACATATGGTCTTTCAAGAAAACATTGATCTTTTGGTTTGAAATACTCCTAGGGAAAAGCATGTTCTTCAACACCTTTGTCTTGTAAACAAGTCCCTCTTAGGTTCATATTAGGATCAAATCAATCTTTCCATCCACACCAAAACATTTTTCATTTCATCTCACAAACAACTTTAGAACTTTTGATACACCAACCTCCTAGACTTGGGTAATCATCAAATCAAACCAAATCACCTTGTTTAGCTAAGTGTGTGGGAATGCATCATTTTTCATACACCTAGTTAAATTAGCAAATAATCCTTTTTGAAAAAATTTATCCTAAGGTCACAAGTCTATCTTAGAATTCATAAGTTCATTATCCTTAAAACATCAAAACATCAAACCCAAAGTCTAGTGTTGTCCAAATTTTGAAAGCTCATCATCCATATCACTCACCCTTTAATATTCTTTATCATTATTGATCCTAAGACACCTTATAGGATCTCTTTTACATAGATTTGAATCAACCCAAGAGTTTGAGCAATACCAATCCCATCACAATACTCCCAAGGTTGATCCCCAAATTTATGGTAAAGACAAGAGCACAATACAAGAAGAACATGGAGCAAAACAAAGATTCATCTACCATGAGTACTTCAAACCAACCCATATTTAATCCAAGATCTTCCACAAATCCTCCACCAAATTTAGCTCAACAACCCCATGATTTTCAAGAAAGGGGTCAATTTGAAATAGAGGATGTTACTAACAATCCCCATGAGATGACTGCATATTAATTGCTTGAACTATCACAAGACCCAAAAACTCATCACCTTGTCAATACCATGATGAAGTTGAACCCTACCCAATACATGTTGGCCTTGGCAAAAGAAGGAGCTAAACTCCCTTCTACCTTTGATTTGAACACCATTAGAGAACAACCCTTGGGGAACATGACATCTATTCCTCAAACATTCATCACACAACCATTAGTTCAAAATATGGTTCAATCTATTACCCAACCCCCTTCGTCACATGTGCCAAGTCAATCCTTGACTACTTAGGTGGGTTCATTACTTCTTGCAATTCAAGGGAACCCACTTGTTAACAACCAAAACTTAGGAACTAACACCAACTTGTGTACCACAAACACTACCATGGCACCAACTTTCCATGCTACACCATCATCTCAACTCATTACCTCTATCCAAGGTAATCAAGGCTACATTCCTACCATTCCACACGATCAAACAATTAAACCACCTCAAGTATATTTATTTGGAAAAGTGAACACCATAACACACGATTCATCTTCATTCACACAAGGAAAAACATCACAAAAGGGTCCACAAGTCCCTCTCATCACTCCATCACGCATGTTAGCCCAAAATCCAACAAATCAAACCAATCCATCAAACACGTTGGTCCGAAATCAAACAAATGCAATCAATCACATCAAATCTGATCAATCCTTCAACAAACATGATCCCAAATCCAATTATGCCACTAACATTGCAACACCAAGTGGCATCCTATAAAATTTCACAAACATTGGTCCCCAAACAACACAAAATAAAATGGGACCCCAAACGTACACCCTTCCATCCCAAACCCAAATCTTGCAAGGGACGATATCACAAAACCAATGACAAAATACATCAAATCCAAATCAACTATCCACCACCCAACATCTAATCAAACAACAACCACCCCGACACACACTCAACCGACTATCACAAATCACTTACCAAAATCCACCATCCTAATCTCAAAACCAAAACATAACAAATCACTATAGTATAATGTTATGAGCACAACAAGCCTACCAACAAGCATTGCAACAACAACAAGAACAATCTCAAGCCTTGCAATAGCAACAAGCACAAAAAGAACAAGCTCAAGCCTTGCAACAACAACTAGCACAATGACAAGCACAAAAATCCCAGCAAACATATCAACAAGCCTTACAACAACAACAACAAGCACAACATCAAGCATTGATAGCACAACAATAGGCCTAAAAATAAGCAATTTTAGTGCAACAACAAAATCAAGCACAACAACAAGTGTTGATAGCACAACAGCAACAACAAGCACAACAATAGGCACAACAATAAGCAATATTAACACAACAACAACAGCAAGCCCAACAACAAGCATTGTTAGCACAACAACATCAAACTTATCAATGAGTGTTTCTTGCACAACAACAAGACTTCCAACAACCTTACACAAGCACATGACAAAACATCTTCAACCCAAATATGCAAGTAGTATACGCCACCCCACCACTATCACCATTCACACAACAATATCAAGCCAACCCACTACATACACCATACAACACATTTAACTCATCCACCATTCCACTATGTAATACATATGCTCCACCCCCTAATCCTCAAGATGATATTTTCGTGCAAGTTAGAATACTTTCTCAACAAATACATGATATTCAAGCGAGAAAGACAAAGAGATCATATGCTCAACGTGACTTGTGTCCCTATCCTTTTGTAGGAACATTGCAATGATACAATTACCACCTGGATTTGAAATACCTAAATTTGACAAATACAAAGGGCGTGGAGATCCTAAATACCACATCAAGGAATTCTATGTAGCATGCATGGAAGTGGCCTATAATGATTCCTATTTAATGTGGCTTTTCCCATGAAGCTTGGTAGGCCAAACAATTGAATGGTTCTCCCATTTACCTCCTGGAATCCAAATGTTCCAAGAAAACATAGATCAATTTGTAAATCACTTCTCTTTCAACCTAGGAATGGATGTCAGTTTGGAGAAATTGTACACCATAAAACAAAAAAAGGGTGAAACATTTGCAAATTACTTACAACGATGGAGGTACAGAGCTAGCAAAAGAAAATGGCCTATTCTCGAGGAACAACAAATATGAATCATGATTTCTAACCTTGATGGGGATTTATCCTTTCAATTAAAAATGTAATGTGTCACATCGTATGATCAACTCATCCCTAAGGCTCTTAACATCGAAAGAGTGCTTATAGCACAAGGAAACACTAGAGCATACAAGGATAATCGACCATCATCTATCTCTACTGACAAGCCCCGCACTTGGGCTAAGAACAAGAATGTTACCAATGATGGGTTCATCAATACCAAAGTGGTCATAAATGCTCCAAAGAAAAAAACCACCCAAACAACATATGCACAGCAGAACATACCACAACCAAACATGCAATAACAGGCCTATCAATAGAACATACCCCAACCAAACATGCAACAACCAACCTATCAATAGAACATACTACAACCAAACATGCAAAAAATAGCAAAATAATCAACAAACAGTCAACAACGCTAATGCTCAAAAAGGACCACTCCCTAGGAATAACTACCTGCAGAAACGCAAGCACACACCATTGGGGGAACCCATCGAATTCATCATGTAAAAGTTAGTACAATCAAATCTCATCACACTCCCTACTTATTAGAATTACCAAGAACCTCAAGTAAAACCACCATGGTATAACGAGAAGCATCTTTATGATTTCCATAAACTCAAGGGACATATGACAGCTTGGAGAGCTTTTTTGAAGAACCAAAGGAATGTACCTAATCCAAAAAGCAAGGGGAGGTTTGAACCCAACTATTTGGGACCCTTCATAGTCACAACAAGTTACAAGTTAGGAGCATATCAATTATCAACACTTGAATTTGAACCCTTGCAGGAGCCCATCAACAACTCACATCTCAAAAAAATTTATGCCTAGGCTTGAAAGGTATAAATCCAAAAAATCCAAAAAAATAAAAGAAATAATAAAAACAAAAAAATCAGAAAAAGGATTGAAAACAATAAAGATAAAATAATTGTCCTATAGTGAAAACCACTTCGGTGGCGCTTTGGGAAAGTACCTTGATGAAAACCTGGCAAATAGGCGCCTTGCGTAAATAAGCACTATCCATCCATCATTGATTCTTTGGCTTGTCATGCTTCACTTTCCATCACATTTATCCTTCATACTATTTTATCATATTCTTTCCATCACCCGTATGCATCTATATCATAGCTAGATATTGGGTAAGCATCATGCTCCCTTTTGTTACTACTTGGCACATTCCTAAGGTTAGTTTTTCCTACCTATATCAAGGCAGTCTATCAAATCACACTGGGGGCATTTGTTTATACTTGCATCAGATAAGGTTCATGTATATTATTAAAGGTCTTTGGTAACATCAGAAAATTCAAAAACACTTGTAAAATCCTCAAAAAATCCAAAAAAATTCATAAAATCAAAAAATATATAAACATTCAAAAAATTATAAAGTAAAAATCCAAACACGAAATCATATCAAAATCCTCAAAATAGGTCAAAATCAAAAAAAGTCAAAAACATGGTTGTCAAACTATGTTGTCTCTAAACTTGAACGTAGGCAAGGCCATCATCGATGCACCCTCGAGGCATCAAGTTAGTTTGTAGGAGTTTGTCATAATAAACTGACAATCCATCAAGTGTTTATATCTCATTAATAAACGGTTACTGGTCAAATTCAATCGAACTACGAGGTCTCTGCATGTATAACGTAGGAAGGGCTAATCATTGATTAGCCCCCGAGGCCCTAGGTTAGTCCCCTTAGGTTTGGTTCTTGGTCAAAATCTCAAGAAAACACAAAAACATTTGAAATTTTGAAAATCAAAACATTTGTAAAACAACCCAAAATCCAAAAACAACCTCAAAATATTGCAAAAACACCAAAAACATTGAAATATTCTAGAAAATACAAAACCACACATCCCATTTCACTTTCACTCATGTTAAACTTCCATCCATGATAAAATGTTCATCATCTTCAACTTTTGGTAAAACAAATGGAAATAAGTGTGGCACTTCGTAAAGTGTGGGCATAAACGTAAAATTCTTGAGTCTAGATCATTAGGTAAACAAGTCGGTTAATATTTGTATCAACATCCTATCATCCAGTTAGTTTCTAACCATATGATAAACATGTCCTAAGATTCATCCTTCTAACAATGGACAATAACATCAGGCATCACCATAGTTTTAGTCTTAGCTAGAGGTATGAAGCACATTGACTTGTTTGTTCGCTTGATCTTTTCTTGTGATTTATCTTATTGTGCTCATTCCAATGACTTCTCGATGATGTCTATCAAAACGATTTAGAGAGAAAGGAATGGGGCATTGATCATTATCTTTTGGTTTTTGTGCTTGTTGGATGTTCTTGTAAAATAACCTTGGCGAATACTTGCTTTTTTAGGTGTGTATGGAAGGTTTTTTGGGCAACTTGTTGACTATTACATTGTTAGGTTATGCCTCTCTATGTTTTGGTCTAAGATGTTCAAAACTTATGAAGTACATCCTAGCAAGGTTTTAATATGTCAAGTGTGAACAATAATACTCCTATCTATTTGTCGAGTCAAATTCCATCACAAGTTAGATACAATGCCATCCTAGTTATCCATACCTTGATGTATTGTATCTATGTGTTTATCAAAAATAAGGAATAATATGTCGTTAGTATCTTAATCCCTAAAACAAGAAAATCATCATCTCTCATCACCATATCTAATAAAGTCTCGAGGAATCATAGACTTGCTGGAATTTTGAGTCAATCTCATAATCAATGGTTAATCCATCTTATTCTTCTATATTCTTTTTGCACTAACACAGTATCGTGACACTTAACAAAAATAACAAAGCATCCATCCTCCATCCACAAGCCATCAGCATACATACAATCCATTTCATTTGCATTATATTAACCTTTAAGTTTCTTAGGATAATATAGATTTGTTATTCTAAGCATCTTAATCCATCTCATTTGCATTATCATTATCATTTAAGTTGTTTAGAATAATATGGATTTGTTATTCTAATCATCTTATAGCATTACACAATCATCCATAAACATCTATATAATGAACATGAAATGCATCCATCTCATAGCATTAACATCATGCATCATCATGACATAGCATATAGAAAAAGATAATGAAAAATGGAAGTAAATCATCTATCACCTTTGCATCCATGTCATATACCATACATTGCATACATCAATAACAAACCATCATGAATCATGAACATCACATCATATGCATGAATAAAAGTACATACATCCATAGCATATCATCTGCATCCATACATGCATAAACCATGAAATAAAAGGGATATCACATCGTAAATATTGCATCAGAGTCATCTCATATATATATCTTAAGATCGAATGTCATGATACAAATTAGATTCAGTGTGTAATATCATCAAAAATGGGTATTCAAGAGGCTATCAAAAATCAGCCAATGAATGTATATACATAAATAATCAGGCTATAAATCCAAAAATTGTCTATAATATGGTGCTATCCCCGGCTCTGGCGATCATCACGGTGGGAACCTGATGGCTCCTAACTGATGAATGGGGCACCTCTTGAGTCACTCAATGCCACCCTACTCCTCTAAGAAAACTTTTGTTGTCGTCGATGCTGAGGGACCTCCTTGTGGTACAATGTCCTATAATATGAGACCTCTTGCATGGCCTGACTGTACAGTTGTGTCAAGACCATCTGTCTAAACTATTCTTGTGTTTGTTGTGCAACAGACTCTAGTTTCTACCTACACCCTATCTCCTGGGTTAGCAATATGTTGGCATGTTGCCTCAACTGCCTCTTCTAGTCTCTCTCACCAATGACAACATGTAATTTTTGTCGTGCTTAATCTTTCTCACTTGTGATAATTTGTAGTTGTTGGTGGGATTGATCCCACTCCTATCTGAATAAATCCCTCTCTGTAGTCAGAGCTTGTATATGTGCACCTCGTGGATCTGGACCCTACAATGGTTGTTGTGGTGGTTGTTGTCCTAATGGCAGTACAAGAGGAGGTTGTTGATCCTGCCTTTGTTACCCATCCTTCCCATCTTTCCCATCATGGGGAGGCTACTACTATTGTTCCCTCTATCGTCTCTATCCTCTAACTGGGACTTGTCCACCATCTGGATCTATCAACCGTACTAGGCCATGCTCCTACCAATATGCATTGTACGCAACCATAATGCCCACATTGAGAGGCCCACCAAAGTATGCCCAGGGATGTGGTACCAACTATCTAAACTCATCAATCACAACATGGGGAGGGATCTGTTGTCCCAAAGTTGTCTATCTAGATTTCATAGCAAAAATACCCTAGTATCCCTACTGGGGTGCATCCTACACCTCCCTGAATTGCCTCTCTACCTAATCAGGGAGGTACCACTTGATCATATGATGCTCTCTCCCCTACATATATCTAGTCTAACGAGCAAAAAATATTTTTTGATTGTCATCATACCATTGATGAGCTTGGACCCATGGTCTCCATCGAAAAACTATCATGTCATCTATAACCTGCCTCCAATGCAAGATCCCTATGATACCAGTGTGCTACAAAGTGGTCATCGCTTCGTATCTATAAACTATTGGCTCATCAAGGTCCATAACAACAAGATTGATAATCGACCTAAGTACAACAATATGCTCATATGCCCAAATATAGTGAAGTGTCACCATGAATCCTATGCTGCTCCTCTCAAGATACACCACCTCATGCATATCATGGTATAGAAAAGGGAGAACCACTAGACCCCATGCATATAATGTCATATCCTCCATCATGCTAGCCCAACCACTCCCCAGCCAACACTAAATCCTTTGGTGTGCCAATCGGGTACAAGTACCCCTAAAATCAATGCTCCAACAAATAGGGTCAAGTCTAGGGCCTGCCCCTCGTAAGCATGCAAATCAATCTGGCTACTATTAGTAAAGTACTCATCTACACCAAGAACCTCAAACATAGTGTCGCCTCTTGCCTTCGTGTCATAGATGATCCTCTCCCCGTGGATGGGTACCCACAAAATCCACCAAACGTCCTTGAGGGTCATCATCACCTCTCTAGTGCGAAGGTGAAACAAGGAAGTGTTGATGCACCACCGCTCGACTAAGGTTGTCATCATCACTAGATGTGTACAAATCTCTATCATGCAAGCTACGAAACCCAAACTGATGGCACCCAGAAACATTATCGCCTCATTAGTCAACTGAAATGCATGATGAAGAATATTGAACTAATGCTCCTTGGATAGGAGCGAGCAAAGAACCTTTTGCATACATGAAGTGCATCACATCAAAATTGCCTAAAAAATGATGAAAAATGCTAAGTTTGGACCCTACAACTGTAAAAGCAATGTTATTTTCCATAGCGACGCTTTATATTTATAGCAATATTGGCTCTATACAAAAGCAACATGATCTTGCAAAGGCAGATCGGTATTTCCACGTGACGCTAGACCCAAATCATTGCATGCAACACCATATTGCATAGGTGACGCTCTTTACAATAACGACACCAAACCTAATTTACCCTATGCAACATGATCTTACAAAGGCGGATTAGAATTTCAAAGGCGACTCTCTACCAAAATTTGGCCCCGCAACTCTATCGCATAGGCGACACTCCAGCATCAATAGCGACGTTGACCAGAGCAGAAGTAGTGTAGTATAGCGTCGCTATTGACCGACTCTTTTGGACCTTAATAAATGCATAAAAATGAGCAAAGTTTTAGTTTGCATACTGGGGATCCTGTGTCAGGAGATTGTCAGTACTCTCGAACCCTATTCGCATGATGTTGGGGAAGCACACTACCATCTGTAGCATCAGTAGCTTAGAGAAAAATGACAAGAATTCTCTAAAGGAAAGTGTGCAAATGAATTGAAAATGACCCTTGCAGTCATATTTAAGAATGAAAATTAGGGTTTTTTGCCCTAATTGAGGTGGAAAATTGTGATTTTTGATCCTATTGATCGAATATTGAGCCATGAAGCCTATATTGAAGCATTTTTAGTGTCTTGAGCCTGTTTTTGTGTCTTGTAGCTTATTTTCTATAGTTGAACCTTTGTTGAATCTTTGTCGCGATCTCAACCTAAAAAATAAAATTATCACTTGATCTCTTAAGGGAGTAGTGTACCAACATAATTCCTTCCACTAGGGCAACAGTGGGCATCCAAAAATCCAAGCAATTTTTTACTTCTGATCTAGGAAACAACGTCTATATTGAAAAGCATCAGTCATTGAACCAATGTAATAGGTACCTTGCTTCAAAGAGGGGAAAAATGTAGACACTTCAAATCATCCTGATCGATATTACACATCTGAATTTGGTTTTTAACACCATTTCAACCTAAATCACCTCTTTTCTAACTATTTAATTAAATAATCTAAATTGTTTAATTAGATAAAGCAAATTATTTAATTAAACTTCATATGTCTTCCCATTTGATTAAATAACTCTAACTATTTAATTAAAGCTAACATTTTCCCACATTCCCTTAAAATCTCTTAAACCACACGTAAGTTAATTAATCTTTGATTAATTAACCTTATCCACTCTCTAATCCTCATTAGTCCATTCTCTAACATTTAACTCCATTCAAATTAAATAAACCCATGGTTCATTAACTCCAACTTACACAACTAATTAATTTTCTCAAATTAATTAAATGGTTATTTTCCCTCACACTAGCATGAGAATATTCTCATGGAATATTCCTCCTTCATTTACTCCCTTCATTAACTTTCTCACCCAAGCCTTGATGGCTCTTACACAAGCCATCTTGGCTCCCACCCAAGCCTTAATGTCTCTTACAAAAGCCATCTTATCTCTTACATGTGCCTTAATATCCTTCACCCACAAGCCTTCACTTCTTGCATGCTCTCTTACCAAAATGTTCTCACACATGTGTGAGCACATATCCCCATCACATCTCTTCTCCTTGTGACACTTGTCACAAGGCTAATCCTCCTTTCAATCCTCTCATCAATTTGCAACCATTTATTGGGTAAATGAATCTCAACCCTTGATTCATCCTTTTTCCCTATAAATAGAACTCACTTCAATAAGAAAGGGATCCACTTCTTGAAGCAAAGTTATGCTACTCAATTCCATACTTACTCGCCCATTTTCACCATTTTAGCTCACATCTTGCATCAATCTTCATCCATAAGCCACAATATTGAAGCTTGTTTCATCAAAGGGATTGGAAAAGGGCTATTATTTCATATCAATATGGCACCAATCCCCCTATGGGATGAGGTTTGGGGTATTTTGATAGATTTCATTCATGCATTGCTTGTTATTTCTTGTTTTGTGTCAATGGTTTCCATGTTTATGCTTTTGAAAATCTCATAGGGAGTATGACTTAACTTAGCTAATGTGACTAATTTCTTTGTGTTTTAATCATGTTTGGATCAGTTTATGATCACTCTCACATTTTAGCACTAGAAGGAGGGCTTAACCACTTAATTTTGACATTTTTTTCTTGAATTTCACGTACTTTAGGTTCCATAAAATGACGTAACTATTGAAATCGCCAGAGCATCGCTATTGAAAATAGCACCACTATTGTAAATAAATCTAAAGCTACTTTCATAAACAACACCGCTATTGAAATATATTGTCTCTTTTGATGCGCTTAACCGATTTTATTTTCTCATCATTCCAACGCTTTTGATAACCTATTGCTATTGACTTCTCTATTTTTCTGTAAACTTGCATGTTTCACCAGAGTGTCACTTTTTATATTGCACTGCCTTTGCCAATACAAAGTCGCCAATGAGCTCACTGTTTACCACAAAGCACCACCTCTTATTTTCACCAGAGCATCGCTACTGCCAGAACAACGCCACTATTGACAGAACAACACTGCTATTGCCAACACAGAGTCACTATTACAGGTTTGAAGAGGAGCATAGAGAATTGAAGTGAAAAAAGAATTTGATATTCATTATAATAGTGTTTGTAAACACTCATGGGGAAATAACCCACCATATGCTATTTTTATTTCATGCTTTAGAACTACTAGATTTGATTTGGGCTTTAAAATTTACCATTGCAATGATCTTTTCAAAGTTGGCTAAGAATTGAACCCCTCATCTCCTCATCATTATGATATTGGTTAAAATTGAACAACACAAACAAACACTTCCATTGGTGCTATTTAAAATGAAGTCATCATTGAAATATGGGTTAAAATGAATGAGTGTTTATTTTTCTTGCTATGCGTGTAAACTTCTAGTGCATATCCTCTCCCCTTGCACTTTGTGCGATCTTGGGTGAAGAGAAACACTCCAAGTTTACAAAACATTTTTTGGTCACCCCAACGATTTGCCACGTACCCTCTCCCCTTGCACTTTGTGTTATCTTGGTTGAAGAGGAATATCATTTACTTATCTTTAGTAGATAAGGGCTTGCTAATGAGACACATCCCGCAATCGAGAACTCATCAAAGTAGGGTCTAAAAATCATGTTTACCGGTGGGTTATATTAAAGGTTGAGAATTCATAAAATAGTAGCTTCAATTGGCATGTGGTAACATGACAACAACTAATCCTCATCACAACTTATGGGTCGAGCAAGAACGGCTAGATCTTTAAGTATCTTCCATATGGTTTATACCCCTTGTGTTCTCGATGTATAATTAAAAACTTTGTGTAGAGGCCAACCTTTTTTTTTGAAACATCCTTTGAAAGTGGTGCATAAAAATTTTACTTCTAAAAATTTACTTATCAAGTCCAATTTATGGTTGAGGAATAGAGCTTAAGAGTTCATTCTCTTGTACAAAAGCTTGAGGTGGTGATATACCTCTATTTTTCCCCTTCATAAGTTGCATGTAAAATCATCCTTTTAGGGCATGAGGTAGGCCCACCTCAAAGAGACATACCTACTCTAGGTTGTAATGATTGTCTTTTGAAAACTTGGCGAGTGAATCTTATGGAAGAAGATTTGCAAAATATCTCCATTACCTTGGACATCAAATACATTGCTTAGATTCAAAACAATTTAAATAAACATTGAACATTGGCATTCAGATTTCAAACCCTTTGGACCTAAGTATGGATACCTTTATTAAGCCCTATATTATTGCATGTCCTTAAAGATGTCTTTTTTTTAAATAATATCTTTGAGGCTTCCAAATTAAACCTAGGGAACTATAGCTTAAATCTCTATTTTTTCACATATTGAGCTTTGTGGAATGAAAGTTGTTGAAAGTTATAGGCATTTAATTTTAAAACTTAATCAAGACATTGGATGTGGTAAGAGAAACTTCACTAATCAAGATTAAATTAGTTGAACCCCACATAAGTGCATGTTTATCTTTTGTCTTATGTTCAAAATATATGGTCCTTCAAGCAAACATTGATCTTTTCGTTTGAAATACTCCTAGGGAAAAGCATGTTCTTCAACACCTTGGTCTTGTAAACAAGTCCCTCTTAGGTTCATATTAGGATCAAATCAATCTTTCCATCCACACCAAAACATGTCATTTCATCTCACAAACAACTTTATAACTTTGGATACACCAACCTCCTAGACTTGGGTAATCACCAAATCAAACCAAATCACCTTGTTTAGATAAGTGTGTGGGAATGCATACTTTGTCATATACCTAGTTAAAGTAGCAAAAATCCATTTTGAACAAATTTATCCTAAGGTCACAAGTCTATCTTAGGGTTCATAATTTCATTATCCTTAAAACATCAAAACATCAAACCCAAAGTCTAGTGTTGTCCAAAGTTTGAAATTTCACTATCCATATCACTCACCCTTTCATCTTTGATATCATCATTGATCCTAAGACACCTTAGAGGCTCTCTTTTACATAGATTTGAATCAACCTGAGAGTTTGAGCAATACCAGTCCCATCACAATACTCCCAAGGTTGATCTCCAAATTTATGGTACTTCATCTACCATGAGTACTTCAAACCAACCCGGATTTAATCCAAGATCTTCCACAAATCCTCCACCAAATTTAGCTCAACAACCCCATGATTTTCAAGAAAGGGGTCGATTTGAAATAGAGGATGTTAATAACAATCCCCATGAGATAATTGCAGATGAATTTCTTGAACTATCACAAGACCCAAAAACTCATCACCTTGTCAATACCATGATGAAGTTGAACCCTACCCAATACATGTTGGCCTTGGCAAAAGAAGGAGCTAAACTCCCTTCTACCTTTGATGTGAACACCATTAGAGAACAACCTTTGGGGAACATGACATCTATTCCTCAAACATTCATCACACAACCATTAGTTCAAAATATGGTTTAATCTATTACCCTACCCCCTTCGTCACATGCGCCAAGTCAACCCTTGACTACCTAGGTGGGTTCATTACTTCTTGCAATTCAAGGGCACCCACTTGTTAACAACCAAAACTTAGGAACTAACACCAACTTGGGTACCACAAACACCACCATGACACCAAATTTCCAAGCTACACCGTCATCTCAACTCATTACCTCTATCCAAGGTAATCAAGGCTACATTCCTACCATTCCACATGTTCAAACAAGTCAACCACCTCAAGTATATTAATTTGGACAAGCGAACACCATAACAAATGGTTCATCTTAATTCACACAAGGACAAACATCACAAATAGGTCCACAAGTCCCTCTCATCACTCCATCATGCATGTTAACCCAAAATCCAATAAATCAAAACAATCCATCAAACATGTTGATCTAAAATCAAAAAAATCTGGTCAATCCATCAATCACATCAAATCTAATCAATTCTTCAACAAACATGATCCCAAATCCAATTATTCCACTAACATTGCAACACCAATTGGCATCCTATGAAATGTCTCAAACATTGGTCCCCCAAAGAACACAAAATCAAATGGGACCCCAAATGTACACCCTTCCATCTCAAACCCAAATCTTGCAAGGGACAATATCACAAAACCAAGGACAAAATACGTCAAATCCAAATCAATTATCCACCACCCAACATCTAATCACACAACAACCACCCCAACACACACTCAACCCACTATCAAAAAGCACTTACCAAAATCCACCATCCTAATCTCAAAATCAAAATGTTACAAATCAATAAAGTATAGCATTGCTAGCACAACAAGCCTACCAACAAGCATTGCAACAACAAAAAGCACAACAAGCACAAGGTCAAGCCTTGAAACAACAACAAGCATGACAAGAAAAAGCTCAAGCCTTGCAACAACAACAGATCCAATAACAAGCAATGTTAGAACAACATCAACACCAAGAACAACAATAAGTGTTGATAGAAAAGCAACGACAACAAGCACAACAACAGGCACAACAACAAGAAATATTATTACAATAGCGACAACAAGCCCAACAACAACCATTGTTAGCACAACAACAACAACAAGCTTATCAACAAGCGTTGCTTGCACAACAAGGCTTCTAGAAACCTTAAAACACACAACAAAACATCTTGAATCCAAATACGCAAGGAACATACGTCACCACACCACCATCACCATTCACACAACAATATTAAGCCAACCCACTGCATACACCATACAACACATTTAACTCATCCACCATTCCACCATGTAATACATATGCTCCCCCCCTAATCCTCAAGATGATCTTTTTGTGCAAGTCAGAATGCTCTCTCAACAAATACAGGATATTCAAGCAGGAAAGACAAAGAGATCATATGCTCAACGTGACTTGTGTCCCTATCCTTTTGGTAGGAAAATTGCAATGATACCATTCCCGCCTGGATTTGAAATACCTAAACTTGACAAATACAAAGGGCGTGGAAATCCTAAAGACCACATCAAGGAATTCTATGCAGCATGAATGGAAGTGGCCTATAATGATTCCTATTTAATGTGACTTTTCCCATGAAGCTTGGCAGTTCCAACAATTGAGTGGTTCTCCCATTTACCTCTTGGAAACCAAATGTTCCAAGAAATCATCTAGATCAATTTGTAAATCACTTCTCTTTCAACCTAGACATGGACATCAGTTTGGAGGAATTGTACACCCTAAAACAAAACAAGGTTGAAACATTTGCAAATTACTTACAATGATGGAGGTATAGAGCTAACAAAAGCAAATTGCTTATTCATAAGGAACAACAAACAGGAATCTTTATTGCTAACCTTTATGGGGATTTATCCTTTCAATTAAAAATGCAATGTGTCACATCATATTATCAACTCATCCCTAAGGCTCTTAACATCGAAAGAGCCCTTATAGCACAAGGAAACATGCAAGCATATAGGGATAACCAACCATCATCTTGCTTTAATGATAGGCCCCGCACTTGGGCTAAGAAAAAGAATGTTACCAATGATGGGGTCATCGATGCCAAATTGGTCATAAGTGCTCCAAAGAAAACAACCACCCAACCAACATACGCACAACAGAACATACCGCAACCAGACATGCAACAACATGCCTATCAATGGAACATACCCAAACCAAACATGCAACAAAAGGCCTATCAATAAAACATACCGCAACCAAACATGCAACAATAGAAAAATAATGCAAGTACACACCATTGGGGGAACCCATCGAATCCATCATGCAAAAGTTAGTACAATCAAACCTCATCACACTCCCTACATATCAGAATTATTAAGAGCCTCAAGTAAAACCACCATGGTATAACAAGAAGCATCTCTGTGATTTCCATAAAATCAAGGGACATATGACAGCAAGTTGCATGAAACTAAAAAACCTCATTCATGACCTTATCGATAATGGGGACATAACGGTTGATCAACAAGCGGGAAACCAAGACCTAAAAATATACGTGAACCAGATTCCAGATCATAAAAAAGGAAATGAAAATGGAAAAGGAAAGGACTATACCAATGTGAGTCATGTCTATAATAATGTGGTAGTATCGTTAGACAATTTCGTATCCATCATCACAATTAAAAGGCCTAGCGTGGAGTGTGGAGTCACCACACATTGAGGAAAGGTCACTACCCAAGGAGCATCACCACAACCTAGGGCACCGCCTACAATTTTGAAATCCAACCCTAGTGATTATAGTGTCTTGGATAAGCTAAAGAAAACCTTGACCCAAATCTCCATCTTGGAGATGCTAAAAATATCGTCTACGCATAGGGATATCCTAGAAAAAGTTGTATCTACATCTTTCGTGCCTAATAACATTGATATTGACTAGTTCCAAGCTATTATTGGACACATCACTGATAGGCCAACACTAGGTGCAAATAATAAGAAAGATTTAATGTTTTATAATGAATTTCAGTTTGGTCTATACGTGTCAATCTGGGGGCGTAAACTTGCAAGAGGTGTCATGGCTATATGCCAATCGAAGGGGTGAGAGTCATGAGATGAGTGGGGATGAAATGCAGCTAAGAAAACACAAAAATTGCATTAATAAAAATATAATTTAATTCTTCTATTCTAATTCTACAATAAGAATTATGATTGTAATAACAATAACATATTAATGAAAGTGAATACACACCTCACCAAATTGAACATAAATGAAAATTACAAACCAAAATTAAATTACAAAATCTCATATCAAACTAAACTTTAATGAAAATACTAAAACATAAATTACACTACATTTAAATCTTAAAAGCTATCATAATTAAATCAGATTGAAAAGAAATAACATACACAAAAATAATAATCACACTACCTTAAATATTAAAGTCTATTATAATTAAATAAAATTTAAAAAGAAATAACACACACAAAAAATAATAAACATTACTGAGCTTCCCAAAGGAGTGGGCCCTTGCTCCTGGTCTGCACAACAGAAGAAATAAAAGCTTTTCTACGCTGGTTTGATCAGAAGAAATAATAGTATTTTATTATTAAAAATGATACAAGTCTTCTCTCTTTCCTTTATGATATTGCCTTTATATAATGAAGGCATATAAAAAATTCTAAACTAATTCTAATCTCACGTTTCCTTAACTTTTTTATCATTATTATTATTCATATGGTTTTCTCCAGCACCTATTTTCTAGCATTTGCTCCTATTTTCATGCCACATTTCTATTATTTTGTGGCTCACATTTAGTTGGAAACAAATCACCCTAAAATGAAGGAAACAATATAGGATCCTAAAATAGAGGAACCTAAAATGATGGAGAAAATTTGTAGGATCCTAAAAGACAAAATAAAATAGAATATTAGTTTTAACGTGAGGAGATATCCTCCACCAAATTAAAACTAAATATTAATTGGTAATAACTATATAACCAAATTATTTTAAGAACAAATAATTTCATGATTGAAATTAATGTGTTGTAAAATGCTCCCACGCTCGCGACATGAAGTTGTTGCATGATATATTTTCTCAACATAATAGAAGTGAATATTAGTAAATATAATCTAATTCATATATTTTATCTAAAAAACTAAATTAAATTTTACTTATTTATATTAAATCATATGCAACATAAAATGGTAAAATGGTATGGAATGAGATAGAAATGGAATATTAGAATGGGATTGAATGCATATGAAAATGGCTAAAATGTGGCATAAAATGAGACATGGATAGCTCTCATCAATCACCACACCCCATCTTCTCACCTTCTCTAAACACGACCTCCCAACGCAACCATCCCACAATCGTGCATTGCATCTTGAGGTCTTGGCTCACAAATACAAAGTCAAATGAGTCCTGGTGGATGGAGGTGTGGGTCTAAACATTTGTACCTTGCAGTTGATCAAGAATTTGGGTTTCTTCAAAGATGTCATTGAGAAAGAAAAAGGTATTACTATAAGAGCCTATGATGATCAAGAATGGGTTTCTCAAGGCATAATCCAACTCCTCGTCTAAGTGGGGACCGCTATTATGGAAACTACACACCAAGTCCTTGATCTTGAGCTTCTTGATGACATCCTCCTAGGATGTCCATGGATCTATGCAATGCAAGCTATCGTTTCTATGTACCATCAATGTGTTAAATTTCCCTATGCAACTAGGGAAATCACAATCCATGGCGATCCAAAACCATTCTATTATTGCAATAACCTAGAAGCCAAGTATTATAAGGTCATGTAGGTTCCCAAAAATGATGAAGGGATAGCATCCTCTTCCTTCATTGATCCATCTACCTTAGCTTCCACTTCAAAGACAAAGACACCCCTCATACAAAATATCCCGAACATTAAAGTGGTAATCAAAGATAACGATTATGGGGAATATAGCTTGAAGAAGGATACATTTATAATGGGAGAGTTAGCTCTTTCTCCTAAGTCTCATGGAAAAATGCAACCAGTTGACATTGTATCCCAGATGATCAAGGTTGCATCTACCCCTTTAAAAAGTGGGGAGATTTGAGCAAAGAGGTCATGGATGAAGAAGACGTATCAAGCTAGATATATCAAGATTATAGACCCGCACCCATTCTTCCAATGGAGGATGACAATAAAGGTGTACAACTGATGCTTGGTTGGGGCTATAAAAAGAACAAAAATCTTGGGCAGAATGACAATGGTTTGTTAGAACCCCCCGCTCTTGAGAAATGCACAATGAATCTTGGTCTTGGATGTACCACCAATAAAGTGACCATTCTTAACAAAGGTGCTTCCGTTAAAAAATTCGATTCTTCCTCTCAGTTACTAGTATCGCTTGGTATTCTCCTTGACAATTTTACCTTTGATATAATAGGCCTATTTGAGGATTCTTGTATTTTCATGATAACCACCACATCATTTGAGTCAAACAATCCAAACACTAAGCTAAAACTTGTCTATCCCCAACTCATAAATTGGGACCAACGAGGACCGCTTATCTTGGATTCATTCAAAAATGACGAAGCTATCTATGAGTTTATGGGACTACTGGAGAACATTCCATGTAGGGATCATAAAGCAGGGCTTGACATCGAATTGAATACACAAGCCTACTACATGGAAACGATTGAATCCCTCAATTGCAAAATTGAAAACATGAGAATAATGTCTTGATCTCAAAGTGAAAACCACATTGTGGCACTCTCTAATAATAAAATAGTAAACAAAGGACGCATCCGACGGTGAAAATCTCTCTGAGGCGCTAAAGGATGAGGGATTCAATCTTCCTCTTAGTGCTATACATTAGGAAAAATCAGCAGTGCTTGCAGAAAAATGTGATCTGGTGAATGTGGGAACAGAGGAGGCACCTAAAATAACCTTCTATGCAAAGTCACTTCTAGCTAAAGAACAAAATAATCTAGCAACATTCCTAATAGAAAGAAAGGAAAACTTTGCATGGACATGTGCTAATATGCCTAGCCTTGATCCTAAAGTGGTTGTCCACCATCTTTTCGTATATCCTGACACCAAACCAGTAAAGCAAAAGTTGAGAAAGATGCATCCACAAATAGCATTATTGGTCAAATTGGAATTACAGAAACTCCTTGACATAGGATTCATCAGACCAATTGACTATCCAGAATGGGTTTCCAACCTAGTGCCAATCTCCAAGCCCACTAGGGGCATCAGGATATGTACCGACTTCAAGGACTTAAGTAAAGCATGTCCCAAAGATGACTTCCCATTGTTGAACATTGACATGATTATAGACTCGATTGTTGGGCATGAGATGTTATCGCTAATGGACGGATTCTTTGGGTACACCAAATCATGATCGCAAAAGAAGACCAGCATAAAATAAGATTTACATGTCTATGGGGAACCTACTCCTAAAACATGATGCCATTTGGGTTGAAGAATGTTGGAGCAACTTATCAAAGAGCCATGACACCGATCTTCCATGATATGATCCACAAAACTATAGAGGAATATGTGGATGATATCTTAGCCAAGTCAAGGAAACAAAAAGAACACATAGCAATATTGGGACCAATGTTTGATAGGCTTGAATAGTACAAGGTAAGGTTAAACCCTAAAAAGTGTGTCTTTGGCGTAAACTCAAGCAAACTCTTGGGCTATATTGTGTCACTATGAGGAATTGAGATAGATCTAGCTAAAGTCAAAGTGATTATGGATATGGAGGTACCACGAACATTGAAACAACTACAGGGTCTACAAGGAAGACTACAGTCTATCAGAAGGTTCATAGCACAGCTAGTGGACAAGATTATTCCCTTTTTTCATCTACTTCACAAGGGAACTATGTGAGGGGGAAAATCATAGATACAAACAAGATAAAATGCAAATGAAATCAAAATCTAATATAAGATCAAGAACACTAATCTAGATTTAAACCTACACTTACGAAATGAACAACTAAGATTACTAAATTCAAGAACATGTGAATGCAATACATAAACAAATAAATTCAACAATAAAATCATTACCCATCTCATATCGAAGTGTGTTCGCATGATGTTGAATTGCTTGTATCATTGTGAAGCCTCCATAGTTCATGTGCAAAAGCTTGAAGAACAATGTTGATGTTGGTTGATTGAAGAAATGTTGAAGCTCTAATGGTGGTTGTAAATGTTGACAGTACTTCGTTGTGCAAATGATGTTGATTCTTCGATCCTTTTTTGTGAGGAAAGAGGTTTGTTATATAGAAAATGTGATTTTGAATGGACGGTCAGGATTAAACAATGTTGAGTCAAGATCGACGGTCGAAAGGTGTTGAGAGGATTTAGACATGAATAGATTGTGCAAAAGTAGATTGCACAATTAGTGTGATTGAAGAATAGATTGGTTAGTCAGGATTTATATTGATCAGTCAGAATTTAGATTGAGCAATCAAGAATTAGATGGTTTAGTTAGGAAATTGATTGATCAGCCAACAAATTAGATGGGTCAGTTAGCAATCATAATTTGCTCAATCAAAAAGTGGGTGAGGAAAATTGATTAATTGATTTAATTAATTAATTCCTTTTTAGAGTTGAACGTGCAAATCAAGTTTGACTTTTACAAAGTTACATTAGTTTGTTTTGATTTTTTGATAAATTTTTTGAATAGTTTTATTTAATTATTCAAATTTTGGAGGAAAAGCGTCGTAATTAAATTATTATGATTTAATAATTCAATTAACTCAGGGGAATAAAGTAATTTAACAACGTAATTAAATAATTGGTGTTATTTAACTAATCAGGATGAAGTAACATGAGATTAGGACTTCATTAAATAAATGTAATTTATTTAATTGGTCAAAATGATGAAAATGTGAATTAATTAAATAATGTCATATTATTCAATTAATAGCAAAAATAGGATTTCCAAGACTTTATTAAATAAATGAAATTTATTTAATTCGTCAAAAATGATGAAAAAGTGGATTAATTCAATAATGTCATTTTATTCAATTAAGAGAGGAAATTAAGGTTTTGGATGTTGTTTGATGTTGTTTAGGGTGTGTGATAGGTGTTAGGTACATTTTACATGTCTACATTTTTTCCCTCTTTGAGACAAAGTACTGATTGCTTTATTTCAAAGATTTCAATTTTAAGATCAAGTTTATGAAAAAATTATGCTCGACTATGCCCCGACATTCAGTAGAATGATGGTAGGACTTTGTGCTTCCCCTTCAAGAGGTTGGCCAAAAAATTTGATTTTGAGGTCAGGCTCATGACATTCTTCTATTTTAGCATAGATGTGTTTAGGATAAAAAAATATAGGTCTATAGGTCCCTCGTTGCTTGTTTCGATGTTCCCCGGAAGTCCTAATTTGAACGTAGGAAGGTTCCCTAAGTAAACATTAGGGTTTCCTAGGTGAAATTAGGGTATTTTGAGTATTTTTATAGGTAATTAGGGTTCTAATTGCCTCATTTGTGTTTTGATCCTATAGCTAATTCTTGTCTCTGGATTTCTCATTTTTTCAGTTGTCGAGGAGCAATGTCAAGGATTCAGGAAGCCCCACATTGTTCAGACCTAGTTCGGGTGTTTGAATGGCTTGCAAGCGTCGATGGCCTGGTAAGTACCCTCTCGCTTCTCGCTTTCATCTTTTCACATTCTCGTATTTCATGTATAAAGTTTCCTAGGTCAATAGTGAAGTTATCATGATTTCAGAGCATCTACATCATTTTCCTCACACTTGCTTGTTCAGGAAGCTCGCCCTTGACATAAACCCTTGCCCTTGTTCTAGATCCTCACCTTTGACCTAAAACTTTGCCCTTGTTTTATGCTTTTGATGTAAATATTTGCTTTTCAATGTTGTTCATACTATTTTCTTGCATCTGCTTTAAATCCTCGCACTTGCTTCAGATCCTTGCATTTGATATTCTCTCCCTTGACTTAAACCCTCGCCCTTGCTTAAAATCCTCACCTTTGCTCTTGTTTCTTTGCATTTTCTCTTGTTTCTTTGCTTTTGCTAAATCTTGCTAGCATTTGCTTGTTTTGGAATCGCAAGTGTTGTTTCTCATCGTTTTGGTGTTGTTTTGTGCTTTCAAAGTGAAACCCTAACATCATGGGTTAAAATGTTTACAGGTGGTTCTTAAACCACTACAGGCGAGGAAGAGACGACCGTGGGATCTATTCGATATATTATCAATTTCAATGTTCTAGAGTGAGAATTTCTAGATGTGGTCGAGCTACGTCATATCTGTTACATGCCTCCCATCTGGACTCATAAAAGGATGATGACCGCACTTGTGGAGCGGTGGCATTCAGACACGTTCTCATTTCATTTACCCATTAGAGAGGCTACTATTACACTCGAGGATGTGTGGAGGATTCTCCATTCCCATCCATGGTGAGCTCGTGACATACCATGTTCAACAGGGTACCTGTGCTATGCAGAATGTTTTGGGTGTCAGACACTTAGAGGTGTGACAGTCGAAGATTGATTTGTCTAAGTTTATTGGCAGTGCAGATCCCATTTCTCTTGTCCTTTGTGGTTTGATTTTGGTACTAGTTGTTCCTGATAGTAGAGGTCGTTAGTTCCCTGTTGGATGGGGTATCTGCATTGGGGGTATGTTTGAGCATGGGACTAGATATGCTTGGGGTCTGTGTCTTCTCGCCCACCTCTACAAAGATATGCACTTGAGGTTGTATATCGAGGTGGGAAATATATTTCTGTAGGTGTTTCTCTTTTTCATATTTGGGCTTGGGAGCATATTGTAGTTGCTCGACCTAATGGGATACAGGATCGTACTCCTGATGATCCATACTCATACCGTTACAAATATTTCTTACACTACACCCTACCTAGAGATCTTCCATACTAGTGTTGTGTTTTTGATGATATGCCAGGTTTTGTTTGGAGACTTTATATGGACTGCAAGGCATGGCTAGAGGATCCAAAGCATCTTGTTTATTGTCGGCAGACCAGATGGTTGATTGGTCATTCTCCTTCTCTGCTTGAGAATTACTTACCAAACAAATTTTATCATCAGTTTGGAGAGAGACAGGGACAATTCCCTGATACTTATGAGGCTCTTTTCGATCGGACCACTAGGGAGGTCTGTGTATGGGGTCACCAGGAAGATATAGATGTTGTTTCTACATTTAGAGCACTTTCCCAAATTGGTTGGGATTGGCCAGTGGGTTTCGAAAATCCAGGTACTACTCCTAATTATGATTAGTGGTGGGAATGGCGTAGGCCATTGAGATTCACAAATCCTAGGGATGACCCAACTTTAGGCAGAGCGAGTATTACAAGTTGGCATGGGGAGCGACAAAGCATTGAGGTTCTTGTAGAGCAGCTAGATAGGGCCTAACATGGTGGGGCACAAGGTGGTCAAGATGAGCATATGCCTCAGGCGCAGGGTCATGGAAAGGTTTTGAGTCCCCCTCCACCACCTAGGAATGGAGGTATACAGTTAACTCAAATGACTATTGCTAGAGATGTAGAGATAGTGCGGCGACAGGCCATAGAGGCTTAGGTTGCTACTTTGACCGCAAAGAGGGACAACTTGAGGACTTAGCGAGATAGTGAGAGCAAGCGACAACATGCTACATAGGCTTAGGATGCTACTTTGACCGCAGAGAGGGACAACTTGAGGGATAAGTGAGATAGTAAGAGTGGGCGAAGACATGTTGTAGAGGCTCAGGTACAGTTGCTTACGATAGAGAGAGATACTCTCAAGATAGAGCATGATAGTTTCAGAGTAGAGTGGGATCAGCTATTATAGATGTCCACATACTATCAGACCTCATATGATGCTATTGTTCCCAGGGCTACTCAGTGTCCACAGTTCAGAGAGCCTAGTGGTGTAGGCAATGGTGGTGGTGGTGGTGAGGCAGGTGATCATTCTATTAGATAGCCAGATTTAGATGGTGGTCTGCATCCTTCTCTATAGGGTTTTGTCCTTCCTGTCAAGTAGTTTTACTTTTTGTACTTGATCCTCATGTTGTTAATTTCTTAGAGACATATTATAGACATGATTTTTGTATATATATTCATTGACCCAGTTGAGGCCTCATATATATGTATGATTTTGTATTATCCTATCATACTTTTTTCACTGATGATGATGTACTTATGGCATTCGCCCTTTTTTGATGATGATATATATGAGATATACCTTCTTCGATTTAGCTTCATTTTATGCTTATGTGATGATCATGGATGAAGATGTATAGTGATGTATGTTTATGTATGTTTTTGTACTTTTCTAATCTATGCATATGACGTGGATAGATGGATCATATTTTATATCATATGATGTTTTATTATGGATGATCAATAAATCATTTGGATATATGATGTTTATGTGATGTTGATATATGTTGGATGTATGCCCCATACATGATACATGATGTTTTTATTGGTTTATTATCATCATGATATGTATTGATGACATTGTGGATGCAGGATGGATATGGTACTAATGATATTGCTATGCGGGATGGATGTTAGAAGAAATATTTGATGATGGATAGAAATTTGATGTTGTTAGTTGTTGATGATGTTGCTTTTGCTTTGCTTTGGAGACTTCGCAGTTTTGAAAAATCATGTTCGATGTAGCAAACAAATACGATGCACCAGGGTATTGATGACCAAGGTGACTTTGTATCCATTGTGTGGACTTTGATTCTACAAACAAAGAGTATCTTTGCTCATACCAGACATACAGAAACTTTGTTTAAACTATATAGTCGGGTTGTGTTAAAAACTTTTCAGACTAGTCACATAGAGATGTATAGAACACCTAACATGCATCTGCTTCACAAATTGTTTCAACACAACTTTCATACACTCAATAAAGAAAGTATTCACCATGGTAGTATTACAAAAATATCTTACAAATAGAAAATTGAAATGACACTCAATTTCCCCCATTCCTTCTTCTCTAAATCCTTATGAACATCCTTGAGAGATCTTGGTAATGAGTCAATAAAATAAATCATAAAAATAAGACTACAAAAAGATAAAAACAAAGTTGTAGTATCACTTTCCATATTTGTTTGAGGTTTCAAGACTATTATCCATTGTTGATCATGTCTATCATAGGAACGGATCCGTTAAGGCATATATCAGAATGTTCTTGGTGAATTGTCAAAAAGATAGGTAGTTGATACTTGGCTTTGTTTTTGTCTATTTTGCGATCAAATCTTTGTGATTGTTTGCTTTGAAGGTTCTAGCTTTTGATGTTTTTTTTGTTTGTTTTTTTATTTTTTCAAAGGGTGAGTTGTGATGATTTTTTTATTACGGGTGATGCTTTATTGTATATTTTTATGGCAGGGTTATGATCTTTTTTATTTTATTTTTTTTGAATTTTATGATGTTTTTGTTGTTTTCAGGGGACTAACCTAGGGTCTCAGGGGATCATCAAAGATAAGCCTTGCCTACGTTGTACACGCAGAGGCTCGTAGTTTGCTTGGTTTGAATGTTTGTGATCTTTTTTGTTTTGTGAATGTTTTTGGATTTTGTATTTTTTGATTGTTTTTTGGGATTTTTATTTTTTTGTTGTTTTGAAATAAAGCATGATAGAAACCTAATGGGACTGACCTAGATTCTTGGGGGTTGTTAAGCCTTTCCTATATTGTACACGCAAAGACCACGTAGTTCAACTGTTTGACTCAAAGCATAAACTATTTTTGGATAAAAACAACATTGATAATCTAGATTGATATTCCACTTTTGTGTCTAGAGGATATGTTGCGAGAAATTCACTTGAACTAGTTGTAGGGTTCAAGAAAATGTTGATATATACTATTTGACTGAAGGAATAATCAAACGATGTTGTTTTGTTTTCAATTTTTTTCAAATTTTTTGATTTTTTTGTTTTTGAATGTTTTTTATTTTGCTATTTTTTACCATGATAGGATGCTCATAGATCGAATCCATGACTAGCTTTGGGAAGTTGCCCCCAGTTGGAGACAAAACTGATTTCCTTAATCAGTAACAAGCCATGGTTGGATACATTTTTTATTATGAAATAGATGGGTGGATGTTGTGGATAGTACCGATAGATAATGATGCGAGTCTTATTCAAACATAGCACCTGTTTGCCAAGTTTTCACTACAATACCTATTCTAGAAGTGCCACAAAGTGGTTTTCACTTAAAGAACATTTTATTTCTCTTTACTATTTTTCTTTCTTTTTGATTTTTTTGTATTTTTTCTATCTTTTTTCTATTTTTTGGGATTTTTACCCTTTTTCTTGGGGTGGAAGATATTGAAAACTTAGATTGATATTTCACTTTGCTTTTCTGGAGGATATGTTGCAGGAAAGCTTACTTTAACTAGTTGTGGGGTTTAAGCAACTGTTGATACCTTATAATTTTTGAGTGAAGGAATAATACATGTTGTTGGTATCTTTGAAGGTTACCTTGGTAGTGCGTTGGTGGTACAGCTTATTGTTTGGGACAAATTATTTTGAAGTTTACCCTAATGGTGTGTTGGCGGGATACCTTGTTGTTGGGATGAACTATTTCGAATGTTATCCTTATAGTGTGTTGGTGGTACACCTTGTTGTTGGTATGAACTATTCCAAAGGTTACCCTAATAGTGCATTGGTGGTACACCTTGTTGTTGGGACAATGCCTAGATCACAACGTGAGTTAGAAGATATAGATCAAGATTTATTCTAAAGCAAGATGTAAGGACTTTCCCCCAGTTTCTAGCAATGATAGATTATCTTGTGATAAGATAGCATGTTTGGATAGAGTATGCCCCTTTTGGACAATGCCTCATGACTTAGATAATGCTGGATAGGATAGGATCAATGATTGTGACCCATATCAAGATGTTTTACATAAGCAAGTGTAAAGTGTACACCAAACATTTGTCTAGATCAAGGTAAGTTGGATTTTAGGTAAAAATGGATGGGATTTATTATGGATCAGTTGAGATGCTTCCACCTAAAATGGTGCACGTAGACGCTTGATTCTACACATGATGCATGTTTTCCAGGTTTTCATCATGGTACTTATCCAAAGTGCTACCATAGTGGTTTTCATTGGAGGAAAATTTTTCTCTTGACTATTTTCTTGATTTTTTTGATGTCACACAAGACACATGTTTACCAGGTTTTCATCACGGTGACAATCTTTTGCTCATGTTGAACCACCTGGCGATGCTGATGTAGATGCTACTTGTACTAATATGGTTTTTGTTGTTGTCATGAAATGCCAATGATATCTTGCTTGGAGGAGTTGTTTTGCTAGGATATGAGCGCTTGAATGTAACCCCTGATAATTCTTATCTTACTTATCAACACTGGAGTTAACTTTACCTTGATGCGCACGTCGTGATAGAGTGCCCTTAGAATCCTTATGATGAAGAGTTACTTCCAATGCATGGTTAATGCAAGATTTGGATATCCTAGGTGGTGAAATGCATTGAGGGATATGATATTCAGATGGATTGGTTGATAGTTTGGAACCTTTTATTTTCCAAACTTGGGATGATGAGCAATGATGGGTGGATATGAAGATTCAATTGTTACCAATGTATTGATATACCTTGTAGGTCGCTCTTGAAGCTTGCTTTTGTATTGTTGGACATTTTTGATGGATGAACTTCCCTTTTTAATTTTTCCCCATAGTTTCTTTGACTTTGGAGTTTGATAGGGATGATTTTATTACTTTTTATTTTGTATCAATTTTAATTTTTCTTGTCCATTTTATTTTGCTGATTCTTTTGCTTCAATGACTTGTTTCATTCTTGGGTATAGCTTTTTCTCTTGTTGTTGGGCCCAATGAGAGGGTGGAAAAATACATGGATGATTCATGATATGGCTAATTGTAGTGTTGGTACTAATTTCATCATAAGGACTCTTCATGCTCTCTATGTTGATGCTTGCATTAGATAAAGATGCCCCCAATATTTTAGAGGTATCATTTATATGTTTAGATCCCTTAATTTCTGAATAACCAAAACCTTGATTCTTAGGGTTGCCAATAATTTGCATTTGTGCTAGGATATTTTATTCATGTAGGCCTGATCCTCTGCCTTGATAATGCATCTGTTGAAAATTTTAATTTACAATAGGATATGTCTTACCTTGGAAACAAGGTGCTAATCCTTCTCTGCTCTGTTGTGGATCTTCAAATGCGATAACTTCTTCACTGATGGGATCCTTCATAGGTGGGATAACTACCTGATTGATATTGTCAACTTAATCCTGTGAAATATAAAATTTTGATGGCCCTATAAAATATATTGGTGCTTCTTTGACTATGGTATACCTAATGCTCTGCTGCTTAGGATTGTCCATTATCTTTGTTGATTTTAAGATATTGTGCTCCATATTTTCATGCTTGATGTCTTCAACCTACCTAGATGATGTTTTTGATTTTAATTCTTCTTCTTGATCAATTTCTGATATGTCTATAGATTATGCCATGCTTTGATCATGTGTGAAGATGTTAAGAGTAGGTGACTCTTGTTCCTTGGTAATGATATCAAGAGTATGACTCTTGTTTTAGATGAAGATTATCTACATGTCCATTAGGAGTAAGCATCTCATGGGTAGATAAATGCGTGCTTGGTGTATGGATTTGTTCTTTTTTTGGAAAACCTTGGATGTCTTGGAAGATATCTACCAAGTCATTGTAGTATTTTGATGATAGGGATTTTTGATCTTGACTTTGTGTGGTATCATCTTCGATATGCTTTGGTTTGCATTCTTAACATGGATCAATTTCAAAGAAGGGATTGCTTGTAAAGGATCCTTGGATTTCCTCAAAATGTGGGCATATGGGTGATAGCTCTTGGCTTAGATTTTCTGCATTGGGTATAAGTGTTGGATTAAGAGTCTCTTGATCATCAATATGTACTGTCATGAGATTGGATGATGTTAATATATGTTGGACTCGATCATTTCTAGACTTTGGTGATTGATTTTGATCATGCTTGGGAATAACTTCTTGATTTATGTCCTCTTTTTCACTAGATGATGTAGAGACATTGTCAATGTGATCAGTGATAGATAGCTCTTGATCATTGTTTTCAACTTTTCAGTTTGAGATACTGTCAATATTGTCATTGGTAGATGGCCCTTGAACGTTAATAGTTATTTCTCCTTGATCAATAAGGTCTTGGATGATATGTTTGAGTGTAGAACATCTATTTGTTGGGTGACCCTTGATTTTGTGGAACTCACATTGCTCGTACTTTTTATACCAAGGAAGTTTAAAGTTTGGTTATGTTGGAAAGAGACACTACAAATGCTTTCAGGTGTTTTCATTGATGGAAACCCTAGTCGATGACTGATCTGCACATCATCATTTGCTCCCACCAACAGTCAATTTGCAAACAGTCAAAAGAATAGAGCATCTGACAGTTTAGTGATCATCGATTCACGTGAAGATTTTTTGTTACTATTTTGAGTTGTGGATCTCATGGGAGCTTTATTAGTATAATTCTTATGTTATCTAGAAATATTAGTTCCTCGTACCAAGCTATGTGTAATTTTGGAGATCTGATTGATATCTTTCTGTTTATTAGTGTTTTGTGGCCGACTAAGTTGATATAATGTGTTGCGAATATTCAAGGAATGTTTATTTGAATATTTTTGTGTTTGATCATTATGTTTTGGGTCCAAGCTAAGTTGTGAACGACCGTTGTGGATGCGCATTGGATATTACTCAAGATTTGAGCTGACAGTTGCTAATATTTTTAAATTTTATTGAAGCGAACTTGTAGCGACTAAATCCTTTGTTGTGGATATATATAAGTGACCAATTATATCATTTTGTGTGTGTGAAAGATGTGTTGAAGGGTGTTTGTGATTATTTGAAGGTTGATTAAGAGATTATGCATAGTTTCACTTATGCATCAAGGTTTTTGTAGTGCGAGTTTGTGCAAAACAGAGCAGAATTGTTGAATCAGTCAGAAGGACAGAAGATCAACTGTTGAGCTTAACCAAAATTGTAATCAAGCATTTGTAGATGTTATTCCTTCAGTTCATTCTCTTGGATCTAATCCAAACCATTGTAAGGCAGTGAGCCTTTCTATTTTGAGCAGTGAGCTCTAGGCGGTGTGCTTGAATGCAAGTGCATTCCCATTTTTTAATCTTTCTTTTGGGTATACTCAGATTATATTGTGGATTGGCCATCCACCATGGTTTTTCCCCTAACAGGGTTTCCACATAAAAATCCTGGTGTTATGGTGTTGTGATTGTTTTCTTTTTGTTCATGCATATTTCTTTTGTTGAAATCCTAAGTGAGTTAAAGATCAGAATGATAAATCTAATTTTTGCACAACACTGATTCACAACATTGAGTTAGGGAAATTTGATGTTCTGGACTTATTCCTTGATGGGGATTTTCAAACCCTTGATGTTGTTTCCCTACTTGTTGTTGTGACCCTTGATAAGAGTGATTTGGGTAATAAATCAACATGTTTTGGGGATGTTTTGATACTCAACACCCTAGCATAAGGTCACTTTATCCTCATGAGTCTCTTCCGCTATTTGTGGTGTTTGTTGGTGGGATACTAGTGTTGTTCTTGTTCACTTCCATGTTCTTCCTGTGTTGTGATCTTGTAGTTTTCATAAACAACTGCCAATCTCTTTGTGACTATTTTTGTGACTCCTATCTTTGGAAAATTTGGCCTATTGGTGCAAAAGTGTGCATAGAAATGGTATAGTGTATTTTTGACAGATGCAATACATTTTTTGGATGTACCCTTTGGAAAAATTTCTTGTAGGGCGATTCTTCGAAAGACGGAATATGGATTTCTACCTAAGGATTTTTCTCTTGCCGGATCTAAGGATTTTTCACTTTTCAGAGATCATGAAGGGTGTATATCTATTGCCATGTAGGCAGTGGTAACACAGGTCTTTCGGTTGCTACACCTACTTTCTCTTCCTCTTCATCTAAGATTTGTTTTGTGTTTCTCCACTAGTCAGGTGTTTCGCTTTTCTCAAATATGAAGGTTCTTAAACTGCTAATGATATCAATTTATTCACCTTCAATGTGTGTGAGACTAGGTTGGAGGATTGATGCTACAAGGTTTGGTTGCTGAAATGGAGCAGTTGATCGCTAGATGGTCATAACGTGTAATGGTGTTTGAGATGGTTGCTATGAAGATCAAGACCCTAATCTTTGATTTTTATTTTGGAATGGTGCTACTTTTCAAAAATTAAAATTTTGAAGGACTAGGGTCAATATTTCACTTCTTTCTCTAGAGGACATGTTGTAGAAAAGCTTACTTGAACTATGTGTGAGTCCCAAGTAATTGTTGATATCATAGACGTCTGAGTGAAGGAATGATCCCAGTGTTTTGTTTTGAATTTGATTTCTAACAAATAGGATGGAAATGATGGATGAGGGACTATATGATTTATCTGGTTTTCTAATTGTTTCATTCTAACAATGATCTTGTAAATAGCTTCGGTTTGTTTTTCCCAATTGTCAGCAAGATAGAGCAATAGCACTAGTTTCTTAGCAAAGGCACAAAAGTGTGAGCAAAAGTGGCCAGATTTATCAAGTGTGGCCAAAAATGTTTCAAGTGCGTGGGTTTTGGAGAAGCAAGTGTGAGCTAGAAAGGCAAGTGCAACTTCTATGTATTTTCGTCAAATCCAATGACTACTCAAGAAAAAGCGAGTTTCTTTAGGAAAATGCAAGCATCTTGGAGGCAAGTACGTCAATTTCTCATAAGCAAGTGCAAGCAAATAAAACAAAGTGCACGGGTTCCATAGCAATTGCTCAGTTTCTATCAAATAAAAATGATTTTCATCAGTGAAGTTTATGGGACAGAGAGAAAATGCAATGAATTTTTAGCAACTGCTCTAGAAAATGTGACAAGTGCACTGGAATTTTGTGCAAAGGTGGTCTCTGTGTGTTTTTGTCAAATGCTTTAACTACTTAGGAAAAAGTGAGTTTCTTTAGGCAAATGCAAGCATCTTGGAGGCAAGTGCGCCAGTTTCTCATAAGCAAGTGAGAAAATAAAAGCAAGTGTGCAAGTTTCGTAGCAATTGCTTAGTTTTTTTCAAATGCAACTAATTTTCATCAATGAAGTTTCTGGGACAGAGAGAAAATGCAATGAATTTTTAGCAACTTCTCCAGAAAATGTGACATGTGCACTAGAATTTTGTGCAAAGGCAATCTGTGTGTGTTTTGTTTCCAGTTTGAGCAATCTTTCTCTGGATTTTGCAAGTTAAATTTGGTTTTTCTATTAATTTTTGTGTTTGGAGTATGATAAGTGATACAACAACATTTGGAATAACTCAAAAATCATGGACTTGTGTGACCTTTATGTCCATAGCTTAAGTTGTGAAATCACGACACCTAAGCCATAGTTCCCAAATGTTTACTTTGATCAATGCAGCCTGAAATAAAAGCTTGAATATTTGGAAACCTTTAAGGAAAATCCATTCAAGGAGTGCAAATACAGGGCTTATTTTAAAAGCATACACTAATTCAAAGGGTTTGTGGTTTGATCATCATGTTTAGTGTTTGTTTTGATGTGATCTTTTTAGATCAAGCACAAAGTTTGATGTCAAATTATTTTGAATGTATTTGGAAAGTTTAATATAAACAAGCATTTACAACCCTAGTGGATAGAAACCATTCTTTTAGGTAGGCCTTCCTCATGCTCTGAAGAGATGATCTTACATGCAACTTATGGCACGGGCCTGTAGTCGTACTTGGCAAGTAACTTCTTAGAAGTAAATTTTGATCCACCACTTTCAAAGAATGTTTTTGGATAAAGGGGTAGCTTCTAAAACAATTTGGCTCTTAGTAATTTTCTAGGGATATTATTTTCGTGCCCCTATACATGTGGCGTTTTCCTCAATTAAGAGACCTCCCAGCCCTTGCAGGTTTTTATGCATCACGAGGATACAAAGGGAGAATATGTCGGTATAGGCCAGCAACACCTTGCGGGATGATGAACTTTCCTCACACCCACAACTTATTTATATAGTAGTCTAGAACGAAAGTACCGCTTGGGTCGCCTATGAGTTTTCTAATGCAGGATGTTTCTCAATAGGCATGCCCTCTAAAAGGTATGCTTGAAAAAGATATGAAGCTCAAGATGTTTTCGCTCACCCAAGATTGCCAAAAGATGTGAGGGGAGAAGACAACCATCTAGCTTGCCAAACATTGAATGCACAATAAACATTTCATAGTAGTATGATTCTTTTTAAGCACCTTGAGCGGTGTTATCCCTAAAAATATGTGAATAAATCAAAACAACTTGTTCTTTTTAATTGCACCAATACGAAGTATTCTGGATATCAATCAATTAAGATAGAAATAGTGCAAGACATAAAGAATAATTTGTTCATTTTAAAATCTAAGTGTAAGAAATCAAACTTGGTCAAAATCAACTTGTTCTTTTTAATTGCACCAATACGAAGTATTCTGGATATCAATCAATTAAGATAGATGAATAGTGCAAGACATAAAGAATAATTTGTTCATTTTATGCCCAAATCTAAGTGTTTCTAAGAAATCAATCCCGGTCTTACTTGGTCAACAAAAGTAAATACGAGCATGTGTCATCAAAAGGAAATTATTTTGCATTGTTTTCTTGACAGGAAATCACAAAATTTTATAGGAAGTGTGTGAAAACTTCTCCAAAAGTAATTCCAGAACCTGCAACTTCAAAAATAGCTCATAGAAACATTAGTGTAGGGGACCAGGGTCCCACCGAGCGTGTCAAAATGTGTGAGGGGGAAAATCATAGATGCAAACAAGATAAAATGCAATTGAAATCAAAATCTAATCTAAGATCAATAACACTAATCTAGATTTAATCCTACACTTACGAAATGAACAATTAAGATTACTAAATTCAAGAACATGTGAATGCAATACATAAACAACTAAATTCAACAATAAAATTGTTACCCATCTCATATCGAAGTGTGTTCGCATGATGTTGAATTGCTTGTATCACTGCGAAGCCTCCATAGTTCATGTGCAAAAGCTTGAATAACGATGTTGATGTTGGTTGATCGAAGAAATGTTGAAGCTCTAATGGTGGTTGTAAATGTCGACAGTACTTCATTGTGTAAATGATGTTGATTCTTTGATCCTTTTTTGTGAGGAAAGAGGTTTGTTATATAGAAAATGTGATTTCGAATGGATGATCAGGATTAAACAATGTTGAGTCAAGATCGACGATCGAAAGATGTTGAGAGGATTTAGAAATGAATAGATTGTGCAATAGTAGATTGCACAATTGTGTGATTGAGGAATAGATTGGTTAGTCATGATTTAGATTGATCAATCAGGATTTAGATGGTTTAGTTAGGAAATTGATTGATCAGTCAACAAATTAGATGGCTTAGTTAGCAATTGTAATTTGCTCAATCAGAAAGTGGGTGAGGAAAATTGATTAATTAATTTAATTAATTAATTTGTTTTTGGAGTTGAATGTGAAAATAAAGTTTTGACTTTTGCAAAAAAAGTTGCATTAGTTTGTTTTGATTTTTTGATAAATGTTTTGAATAGTTTGATTTAATTATTCAAATTTTGGAGGGAAAGTGTCGTAATTAAATTATTATGATTTAATAATTTGATTAACTTAGGGGAATAAAGTGATTTAGTGACGTAATTAAATAATTGGCGTTAATTAACTAATTAGGATGAAGTAACATGAGATTAGGACTTCATTAAATAAATGTAATTTATTTAATTGGTTGAAATGATGAAAACGTGAATTAATTAAATAATTTCGTATTATTCAATTAATAGCAGAAATAGGGTTTTCAGGACTTTATTAAATAAATAAAATTTATTTAATTCGTCGAAAACGATGAAAAAGTGGATTAATTAAAGTGTCATTTTATTCAATTAATAGAGGAAATTAGGGTTTTGGATGTTGTTTGATGTTGTTTAGGGTGTGTGATAGGTATTAGGTCAATTTTACATGTCTACAGGAACAACATAAAAATAGGACGAGAAATGTGATAGAGCATTCAAACAAATCAAGGAGTATCTACTGACACCTCTCGTCCTCATGCCACCAATACCAAACAAACCTATGATCCTGTACATCTCGGCTACATCAATGGCTCTAGGGGCTCTTCTTGCTTAGTACAATGAAACACGAAAAGAGAGGGAAATTTACTATATCAGTAGGAATTTAATGGGATACAAGCTAAATTACACATCTATTGAAAATTTTTGTCTCGCAGTAGTGTTTTCTTCACAAAATTTAGACACTACATACTCGCCCATCAAGTAAATCTCATCACCGAAATAGATCTGCTGAAATATCTGTTATCCAAGGAAAACCAAGGACAACAAGCTCACTCCTTACAAGAAGATAGTAGAAGATCTCAAGGATTTCTTCATTGATATCACATTTGAGAAAATACCCCGAATGAATAACCGAGCAGCTAATGTTATGGAAACCATTAGGTCCTTGTTAGATATACCAATGAACACTCCTAAATGTGAGTTCATCATTGAGCAACTTCTTGTCCCAGCTTTTGATGTACTAGAATTCGAGATTGTATGTGAAATCATTGGTCTCGGTGATCCTTGGTATCATGATATATTCACCTACCTAAATAGAGGAATCCTCCAAGTTGACATCACCTCAAACCTCAAGAAAAAATTTATCAAAAATTCATCTCTTTTTTATATCCTAGGTGATACTCTTTACTGTACAAGTCTTGATGGGACATTATTGCAATGCCTTAACCCTGAGGAAGCTTCGAATGTGTTAATAGAAGTACACGAATGCATTTGTGGATCACATTCGAGTGTTATGACCTCGACAAAGAAACTATTAAGGACAGGGTACTATTGACCTACCATGGTTCAAGAGAAGCTCACCAGTATGTCAAGAAATGTATGCAATGTCAACAACATAGGGACCTCATCCATGCACCAGCTCAAGAACTTCAACCAATCATTACACCTTGGCCTTTCTCGCAGTGGGGAGTCAACCTCATAGGAAAGATCACGCCTACCTCATCCAATGGTCACAAGTTTATCATTACCGCCATTGAGTATTTTATAAAGTGGGTTGAGGCAATTCCTATGACCTATATTATGAGAAAGCAAAACTCCAAGTTCATCCTAAACTACCTTGTTTGTTGCTACGGTGTTCCACAAGCCCTTATCTCAGATAATGGAACACCTTTCAAAAATTAGGATATTCATGAGTTGTGCCAAAGATTCAATATTGTCGGCGTAACAATTAGCACCTCTAGAGTGTGAGTTAGTACAGAAAGCTATGCATAGTGCATAATGACTACTCTTCAAATTAGGAGGGGAAGCTCCCTCTTGTGCTAATATGCGTTGAAAAATAAAGTGTTCTAAATCCTATCTTTTTCCGCTCAGCTGGAAGAGGCACAAGGTTAAGGAAACCAAGAAAGTTGCAGCTAAGGGTTTTCTCTAGTTTTGTAGATCCTAACTACAATTAAACTAAAAGCTTTAATCTATCCAATTCTCCTCAAGAAAACAGAGCATGAGGAAAAAGGAGTGGGAATGGGTTTTACGATAAACTCTACAACAAGATTTCTAAGGAGGGACCCCTATCCGAGGCATAGGTTGAAATAAAGTTTATTAGGCACGAAACTTAAACGATAAGCTCAATTACTAAATTTCCAAGGAGGAGGAACCCCTATTCGGGGCGTAGATATGCAACAAGCTTATTAGCAACAACACTTAAACGATAATTCTTCTTTTCAAATTTCCAAGCAGGAGGAACCCCTATCTAAGGCGTAGATTGAAAGAACAACTATTATCACAACATAAGATAACAACTAAGACAAAAAATTGCATTGGCGAGACATGCATACAATAAACGATCAAACTAGAAACTCCATTTAACTAAGATGAACAAATACCATAATAATAACATTTAGGCAAGGTGGCACAACATTTTATTATCACAGTAAAAGCTCATGAACAAATACAAAACAATAATATTATAAGCAAGGTGGCGCATCATATATTACTATCGCATGAAAAATTTAATTACAAAAGAGAAAAGAGCTCTTATTTATAGACATCAAAGGTGTAGAGAATCCTAAAATCATCTTGAGTCAACTACAGTCTTGCAAGCATGCAAGATTTTATTGCTAAACCCTAAATAAAGGAAACTATACAGTTAACTGGAAAACTACCATTAGTTAATTGAAACAAGACTAATCTAAATGGACATGTGCAAGCATGCACGTCCTTATTGAAATGAAAACTAAGTGAAAACTCCAACTGTACATTGATGATTCCAAGACAAACATAACATGAAAGGTGGAACAACAAGTTAACTCGGAAAGAGGCATCGAGTTAACTGTTGTGTCTAATGTCTATCCTGAAAAGGTGGGACATCCCGATCTATAGTTCACTGGCTGTGAACTTGAGCAAGTAACTCTTCCACGAGGTTGTTGACTGCATCACCATCTAGAGGTCGTCACATGTCTCAACTGTCAATTCACTCCTTGTCAGCAACTCAAGCAATCCTGGAAATCTCCACACACTTAAATTGGCATTTCACTGACTGGTAACTCTGGCGGCTCCGTAACTAGAGTGATGGCCTTTGTTCCTTCATTAGTTTTACACTTTTCATGTTTTTTTCAATGGAAAAGTGTTGCATGACGAAACTGTGAAGTCTAACCATGAACACTTTGGTTGTGAGAAATGTACATGAACTCGTTGCACACATAGAATTCCAATGGTATCAACCCTCTAAAGTGGCCTTGAAAAGCTATCAGCTATACAAGGTATGAGACTGTCGATGTTTGAGTGACTACGCCTATCAAATTGTCTAAATCAACCATCGGTTGTACTTGATGTAAGTCAATGTCAGTTGTTTTGATGAAAACATGAATTAAGAGCAATTTGGTCTTGAATTCAATCTACGTGAACTGCATTCTGAAATTTTTTCCTGTTGATTGTAAACACGGCTATATTATGAACAACTTTCTCTGGAAAGCTAAAATGACTCCTGATGAGGCTAAAAATAGCCCGTCAGGGGGGTAATTTTCAAGAAAAAATATGAGATGTGGGTTTTGTGTAGAAAATGATTTTAAGCAAACCCACAATGTCATAAATTGAAAAAACGCCTTTTAGCTTGACATGCAAATATTTTTCAGTCGAGAATTGTAGGGATTTTAGGGTTTCTGGGGGCAATTTTTCTAAGAAAAACTGAAATATGGGTTTTGTGTAGAAGATGATTCTCAGCAAACCCAGACCCTATGTTTTGAAAAATATTGACTTTTACTCCACCATGCAAAGGAATTTCTAAAAAGAAAGCAGAGCTTTGAGAATTGAAGCTATGAGGCAATCTTTCCTAAAAATTTCTAACACATGGGTTTTGTAGAGAAAGTCGTGCACAACAAACCCAGATGATCAAAATTGTCAAAAGTCACCAAATTCTTAGACATGTGAAGAAAACCTAAGACGAGAATAGAAGAATTTAAGACAGAAGATAGAAGTTTTATGGTTTTGCTTCTGCAAAAATCGTCATGTCAAAAGTTACCAAATTCTTGGACATGTGAAGAAAACCTAAGACGAGAATAGAAGAATTTAAGACAAAAGATAGAAGTTTTATGGTTCTGCTTCTGCAAAAATCGTCATGCTTGTTTGAAGTTTGTTGATTATTCTGGACCTGTATCTGCAAGGAAATATGAAAAATAATATTTGTAGTGCCTTCGAATGTTGATTGCTGAGAAAATTCGCTTGCTCAATGAAGAAAATTTACTTGCTCTTCAACTTGTTATGAGAGAAATGGATGCCATCTTGCAATAAATAAAGAAATTTGTGGTTAATGGCACCAACTGCAAGAAGAAACCCTTATTTGAAAAGGAATTATCTGATTGGACCCCACAGAAATTGACTTGGAGTCTCAAAATATTTAAAAATATTTAAATATTTAGTCTCACTCAACATGCAAATTTGCAATTGAGTCTCAAAAAGGCGCCAATATTAAAATACTAAGGAAAATTGCCCCATTAAAAATGGCATGCTAAGACTAAAAATTTAATATTATTTTATTGAGTTAACTGAAATCTCTCCATCTAGGTTCGTTTAGAATATTTTCTTGATTCCGAAAATTCCAAGTTTGACTCTCCAAGTGTCTCCTAGAAAAAGTTGAGATTTTTAACTAACTTCCTATTTTGTAGCTTGTTGAAAACATCACGGTTGCCTCTGTTGAACTCTGATTTATGGATGCCTGGTTGATGTTGGAGCTGAGCTAACATATCCAATACGAAGCCAAAACTACCGAGATGAAATGTTTTCTAGGAGTTGCAAGTGCTAAAAACCACGTTTGATACCTCAAAATAAAAGTCACCTTTTATTAAATTCATATACAAGTCACTAGACTTAAACATTTCTCTGTTTTTCCATTTTGCGCTTCAATCTGTTGCTGCCGGTGAATGATAGCTCCCGTCGACTAGATGCTGGAACCATCACATAGCTAGAAGAATTTTGCAAACAATGACTATATGTAAGGTGTCTGAAAGTTAGATTAAAGCCCTCAAAAGCAAGGGTTCCCCTGGCCTGCAAAGGTGCAACTATCATTTTGAGAATGATTTTGCAACTTGTAACTTTCAACTGAATGTTGTACTTTGACCCTTGACACTAGAAGTTGGATTGGTTTGATGCATGCACCATTAATCTCATCGTGAAGCTAGAACAATTTGGAAGAGATGTTCGTAGAAGTGACAAAGCGAGAAAACTGCTTCTAAGACCTCCAATAGAAGGGTGCCTTTTCCAAGGGAGTATGTAAATTCCATACTTAGCCATTTTCCTGCTTGTTTACATTCTTCAGTATTTTCTGTTGATCCTTCACTCACAAGTGACTGACAAATCCTGAGGGTTGACAGTTGGATTCACTGAATAGCTAGGAGGATTTTGCATAGGTCTCGTGAAGAAAATGATTGCTAAAAACTCCATCTAGCTGGCCAAAAGGCTAGGCGCCCCTGGCCTATAGAGGTACAGTTTGATATTTCTACTTTTATTTACCCTCCATTTTACGTGCTCACTGGAACCACTGTCACAGTCACTTAACACATCTAACAATCTCGTGAATAGATGCATCGTGGAGCTGGGTTGAATCATAAGAGATCCCCCATAAATGAATTCTGCAAATTCATCCATCTGACATGTCTAATTCAAGGCACCCCTGGGCTACAGGGGCGTAGAAACTACAAATTTGACTGCCTCTGTGATGTGTAAACTCTCTATAACTTCTGCTTCCGCTTTCGATTGTTAGAGTTTCACAATTCAAATGAACTTGCTTGATAGCTTGTTGGAAAGCTGAATGAAAATCAGAGAGAATGAATGTAACTACAACTAGAAACAACTACATCTGAGCCTTCAAATTGTAGGGCGCCCCTGAGCTACAGGGGTGCAGATTTGTTCTAGACTTGACATTTTCTTCCATTTCGCGCTTTGTGAACACCGTGTTAACTATTGAGTTGACCACGTAGAAGCATTATTGCCGCAGACACGTGTGTGTGACTGTATTTCACCATTTTCACATGTACGGATACTGTAAAGTTGATTTGCCCGTTGATTGCGCAAGCGTCTCTCACATTACAAAGTGAAATGTTTCTAGACTTAGAATATTTTTTACACTTTTCACCATTTGAAAATTCCTCTGTCGTGAAGCATCTTTTTCAATATCTTTCACCATAGAATGTTTTTCTTTGAGTTTTAGGCTTAGATTTTGACACCTGGTACTGGCCAACTACCATTAACAACCTTGAAGGTTCTAACTTTTCTCCTGAAAAAGTGAAAACTACCCACCAGGCTTAAACTGACTTTTAACTGAAATTGACTTCAACACTGTGATCGTGATGTGAAATAAGCAAAACAAAATTAATTTCATCCAATTATGACAAGTTTCTATTTTTAGGGTTTTACGACCTAAAACAGGGGTGCTTGAAACCATAATTTTCAATTTTTTCAAATTTCACCAGTATCTTCTCAACATCAAACTGACTCAAAGTCCATACTTGATTTTCCCAAAAACTATGTTTTGACATCATTTTAACAAGGTTTAGACCATTTTAAGCAAAATGCCTTGATGAAGCAAAAATTTGGTTTAGGTACAACAAATATCCAACACCAGTTCTCTACTCCTATTACCCCTAGGGCAAGAATCAAGGAGAGGCCTCAAATAAAACCATCTTGAAAATTCTTAAGAAAACGGTCAATGAAGCTGGCTGTAACTGGCATTTACAACTAAACCCTGCCTTATGGACCTACAGAACCAATATCCACAGGCCTACAAGTGCTACACCCTTTTCTCTATTATATGTATTTGAAGCTATCCTGCCCATTAAGGTCGACCTCCAATCATTGAGAATATCCCTTTAAAATATTATTATTGATGAAGAATCTAGGGTGTCACGACTAAATGAGCTAGAGCTATTGGATGAACGTTGTTTGGATGCTTTGAATCATTTTCAAGTTTATCAAAATCGACTCAAGAGGAGCTACAATAAAAAAATCAAAAGTCAGTCCTTCTAGGTTGTAGAGCTTGTTCTAAAGGAGAACCAAAGGAATGTAGCTAATTTAGAAAGCAAGGGGAATTTTCAACCCAACTGGTTGGGACCCTTCATAGTCACAACAAGTTACAAGTCAAAAGCATATCAGTTATCAACACTTGAAGATGAACCCTTGTAGGATCCCATCAACAACTCACATCTCAAAAAAAATTATGCCTAGGCTTGAAAGGTATAAATCCAAAAATAATAAAAATAACAAAATCCAAAAAATCAGAAAAATGATTGAAAACAATAAAGATAAAATAATCATCCTATAGTGAAAACCACTTCGGTGGTGCTTTGGGCAAGTACCTTGGTGAAAACCTGACAAACAGTCACCTTGCATAAATAAGCACTATCCATCCATCATTGATTATTTGGCTTGTCATGCTTCACTTTCCATCACATTTATCCTTCATCCTATTTTATCACATTCTTTCCATTACCCGTCCCACATCCATATCATAGCTAGATATTGGGTAAGTATCATGTTCCTTTTCAGTACTACTTGGCACATTCCTAAGGTCAGTTTGTCCTACCTATATCAAGGTAGTCTATCACATCATGATGGGGGTATTTATCTATATTTTCATCATATTGGGTTCGTGTATATTCTTAAAGGTCTTTCTTAACATCAGAAAATCCAAAAACATTCATAAAATCATAAATCCAAAATCATTCAGAAAATTGTAAAGTCAAAATCCAAGTCATCCAAATCATATCAAAATCCCCAAAACAGGTGAAGATCAAAAAAATCCAAAAACATGGTTTTCGAACTACGTTGTCTTTGAGCTTGAACATAGGCAAGGCCATCATTGATGTGCCCTTGAGACATTAGGTCAGTTCGTAGGAGTCTGTCATAATAAACTAACAATCCATCAAGTGTTCATATCTCATCAATAAACGGTTACTAGTCAAAGTCAATTGAACTATGAGGTCTCTACATGTATAACGTAGGCAAGGCTAATCATTGATCAACCCCCAAGGCCCTAGTTCAGTCCCCTTAGGTTTGGTTCTTGGTCAAAATCTCAGAAAAACACAAAAAAAAATTGAAAAATTGAAAATCAAAATATTTATAAAACAACCCAAAATCAAAAAACAACCTCGGAACATTGCGAAAACACCAAAAACATTGAAACATCCAAGAAAATACAAAACCACCAATCCCATTTTTCTTTCACTCATGATAAACTTCCATCCATGATAAAATGTTTTTCATCTTGAACCTTTGGTAAAACAAATGGAAACAAGTGTGGCACTTCGTAAAGTGTAGACATAAATATAAAAGTCTTGAGTCTAGATCATTAGGTAAACAAGTCAATTAATATTTGTATCAACAACCTATCATCCAGTTAGTTTCTAACCATTTGAAAAAAATTCCTAGGATGTATCCTTCTCACAACAAACATTAACATTAGGCATCACTATAGTTTTATTCTTGGCTAGAGGTATGAAGAACATTGACTTGTTTGTTCGCTTGATCTTTTCTTGTGATTTATCTTATTGCGCTCATTCCAATAACCTCTCAATGATGTCTATCAAAATTATTTAGAGAGAAAGGAATGGGGAATTTATCATAATATTTCAGTTGTTGTGCTCGTTGGATGTTCTTGTATAATAACCTTGGTGAATACTTACTTTGTTAGGTGTGTATGGAAGGTGTTTTTGACAACTTGTTGACTATTACATTGTTAGGTTATGCCTCTCCATGTTTTGGTTTGAGATTTTTGAAACTTCTGAAGTACATCCTAGCAAAGTTTTCATATGTTAGGTGTGAATAATAATACTCCTATTTGTTTGTCGAGTCAAAGTCCATCACACTAGATACAACGATGTCTTGGTTATCCGTACCTTGATGCATCATATCTATGTGTTTTATCAAAAATAAGGAATAATATGTCATTAGTATCTTAATCCCTAAAACAAGAAAATCATCATCTCATCACCATAACTAATAAAGTATCAAGGAATCATAGACTTGTTGGACTTTTGAATCAATCTCACTATCAATGGTTAATCCATCTTATTCTTCTATCTTCTTTTCATGCTAACACAGTATCGTGACACTCACCAAAAATAACAAAGCATCCATCTTGCATCCACAAACCATCAACATACATACAATCCATTTCATTTGCATTATCATTATCATTTAAGTTGTTTAGAATAATATATATTTGTTATTCTAAGCATCTTATAGCATTACACAATCATCTATAAACATCCATATAATGAACATGAAATGTATCCATCTCATAGCATTAACATCCTGCATCATCATGACAAAGCATATAGAAAAAAATACTGAAAAAAGGAAGTAAATCATCCATCACCTTTGCATCCATTTCATATACCATACATCACATACATCCATAACAACACATCATGAATCATGGACATCACATCATATGCATGAATAAAATTACATAGATCCATAACATATCATATGCATCCATGCATACATAAACCATAAAATAAAAGGGACATCACATCATAATTGCCGCATCAAAGCCATCTCATATGTATATCAAAAAATTGAATGTCATGTTACAAATCAGAGTCAGTGTGTAATATCATCAAAAATGGGTATACAAGATGCTATCAAAACTCAGCCAATGAATGTATATACATAAACAATAAGGTTGTACATCCAAAAAGTGTTTATAATATGGTGTTATCCTCGGCTCTGGCAATCATCACGGTGGGAACCTGATGGTTGCCAACTGACAGATGGGGCACCTCCTAAGTCACTTGGTGCCACCTCACTCCTCTAAGTAACTCTAGCTACCATCGATGTTGGGGGACCTCCCTGTGGTACAATGTCCTATAATATGAGACCTCCTACATGGCCTAACCATACAACTATGTCGATACCATCTATCTAAATTGTCCACGTGTCTATTGTGCAACAACCTTTAGCTAATGCTTATGCCTTGTCTCCTAGGCTAGCAATATATCATCCAGTTGCCTCCAGTTGCCTCAGTCTCTCTCACTAGTGTCAGCCTACAACTATTGTCGTGCCTTGCTCACCTATGATAATTTGTAGCTGTTGGCAGGCCTGATCCCACTCTTGTCTCCATAAATCCCTCTCTGCAGTTAGAGCATATACTTTATGCATCCCATGGATCGGGACCCTACAATGGTTGTTGTGGAGGTTGTTGTCATAATGGCGGTACCATAGTAGGTTGTTGATCCTACCTGTGCTTCCCATCTAGCCTATCACGGGGAGGTTGTTGTTGTTGTCCTCTTTGTCATCTTTGTCCTCTAATTGGGACCTGTCTACCAACTGGGTTTGTCAGTTGTACTAGGGCATGCTCCTTCTAATATGCATCATATGCAATCGTAGTGCTCGCATCAAGAGGCCCACCCAAGTATGCCCAATGTTGTGGTACCAACTGTCTAAACTCATCAATCACAACCTAGGGGGGATCTATTATCCCCAAGTTGTCTCTCTACATGTCCTAGCAAAAATAGCACATTATCCTTGTTGGGGTGCATCTTGCACCTCCCTGCACTACCTCGCTACTTGATTAGGGAGGTACCACTTGATCATATGATGCTCTCTCTCCTGCATATATCTAGTCTAAAAATAAAAAAAGAGTTGTTGATCATCGTTGTAACATTGATGAGCCTGGATCCATAGCCTCCACCAAAAAACTATCATGTCATCTATAACTCACCTCTAGTGTAGGATCCCTGTGATACTAGTGTGTTGCAAAGTGGTCATCGCTTCGTATTTATAAAATGTTGGCTCATTAGGGTCTGTATCAACAAGAGTGATAATCAACCTAAGTACAACAATATGCTCATATGCCCAAATATGGAGAAGTTTCACCCCGACTCCTACGTTGCTCCTCTTGAGATACACCACCTGATGCATATCGTGTTATAGCGAAGCGAGAACCACTTGACCCCATGGATATAATGTCATATCCTCCATCATGCTGGCCCAAACCACTCCCTAGCCAATGTTGAATCCTCTGACGCGCCAGTCGGGTATAAGTACCCCTAAAATCAATGCTCCAACAAATAGGGTCAAGTTTGGGGCTTGCCCCTCGTAAGCATGCAAATCAATCTAGCCACTGTCAGTATGAGTACTCATCTACACCAAGAACCTCAAACATAGTGTTTCCTCCTACCTCAGTGTCATAGATGATCCTCTCCCCGTGGATGGGGACTTGCAAAATCTTCCAAACATCCTTGAGGTTCACCATCGCCTCTTTAGTGGGAAGGTGAAACAAGGAAGTGTCATTGCACCACCGCTCAACTAAGGTTGTCATCATCACCAGATGTGTACGAATCTCTAGCATGCGTGCTACGAAACCCAAACCAATGGCGCCTAGAAACACTATCACATCATCAATCAATTGTCTTGTGCAACGAAGAATATTGGATTGATGCTCCTTGGACAGGAGTGAGCGAAGAACCTCCTGCACGCATGAAGCGCACCGCATCAAAATTGCCTAAAAAATGATGAAAAATGCTAAGTCTAGACCCTATAACTGTAAAAGTGACATTATTTTCCATAGCAATGCTTTATATTTCTAGCAATAACAGCTATATAATCAAAAGCGGCACGATCTTGCAAAGGTAGATCGATATTTTTGCACGATGCCAAACCCAAATCATTACGTGCAACGCCATATTGCATAGGTGACACTCTTTACAATAGTGACACCGAACCTAAATTACCCTCTGCAATGCAATCCTACAAAGGCATATTAGAATTTCAAAGGCGACTCTCTACCAAAATTCAACCCCATGACTCTATATCACAAAGGCGACACTCCAGTATCAATAATGGCACCAATCAGAGCAGAAGCAGTGCAGTATAATGTTGCTATTGAGCAACTCTTTTGGACCCTAATAAATGCATCAAAAATGCAAAAAATGAGAAAAAATTTAGTTTACATACTGGGGTCCTGCGTCGGGAGGTCATCAGTACTCTCAAACCTTGTTCGCGTGATGTCAAGGAAGCACATGACTGTCCATAGCGTCAGTAGCTCAGAGAAAAATAGCAAGAATTCTCTAAAGGCAAGTGTGCAAATGAATTGAAAATGACCCTTGCACTTGTATTTAAGCATGAAAATTATGGCTTTTTGCCCTAACTAAGGTGGGAAATTGTGATTTTTAATCTTATTGATTGAATATCGAGCCATGAAGCCTATTTTGAAACGTTTTTAGTGTCTTGAGCCTATTTTTGTGTCCTATAGCTTATTTTCTGTAGTTGAACCTTTGTTGAATTTTTATCGTGAGCTCAACCTAAAAATTGAAATTCTTGCCCGATCTCTCTCGGGGGCAGTATACCAGCATAATTCCTTCCCTTGGGGCAATAGTGGGCATCCAAAAAACCAAGAAATTTTGAACTTTTGATCTAGGCAGCAACGTCTATATTAAAAAGCGTCAGTCTTTGAACCAATGTAATATGTACCTCAATTAAAAGAGGGGAAAAATGTAGACACTTCAAACCATCTTGATCGATATTACACATCTTAATTTGTTTTTTAACACCATTTGGTCTTGAATCACCTCTTTTCTAACTATTTAATTAAGCAATCTACATTATTTAATTAAATTTATCATTTTCTCCTATTAATCAAATAATCAATTTTATTGGATTAATTCACCCCCATTCATACTAATTTTCATCCCATTTAATTAGATAAGGAAAATTATTTAATTAAACTTCATATGTCTTCCCATTTGATTAAATAACTCTAACTATTTAATTAAAGCTAACATTTTCCCACATTCCTCTAAAATCTCCTCAAGCACACCTAAGTTAATTAATCTTTGATTAATTAACCTTATCCACTTTCTAATCTTCATTAGTCCATTCTTCAACATTTAACTCCATTCAAGTTAAATAAACCCATGGTTTGTTAACTCCAACTTGCACAACTAATTAATTTTCTCAAATTAATTAAATGGCTATTTTCCCTCACACTTGCATGAGAATATTCCCATGGAATATTCCTCCTTCATTTACTCCCTTCATTGACTTTCTCACCCAAGCCTTGATGGCTCTTACACAAGCCAACTTGTCTCCCACCCAAGCCTTAATAGTTCTTACAAAATTCATCTTGTCTCTTACACAAGCCTTTACTCCTATTACATGAGCCTTAATATCCTTCACCCACGAGCCTTTACTTCTTACATGCTCTCTTCCCAAAATGTGCTCACACATGTGTGAGCACATATCCCCATCACATCTCTTCTCGTTGTGACACTTGTCACAAGGCTAATCATCCTTCAATCCTCTCATCAATTTGCAATCATTAATTGGGAAAATGAATCTCAACCCTTGATTCAATCTTTTTCATTATAAATAAAACTCACTTCTATGAGAAAGGGATCCACTTCTTGAAACAAAGTTATGCTACTCAATTTTGTACTTACTCTCACCCATTTTCACCATTTTAGCTCACATCTTGCATCAATATTCATCCATAAGCCACAATCTTGAAGCTTGTTACATCAAAGGTATTGGAAAAGGGCTATTATTTCACATCAATATGGCACCAATCCCCCTATGGGATGAGGTTTGGGGTATTTAGATTTCATTTGTTCATGCATTGCTTGTTATTTCTTGTTTTGTGTCAATGGTTTCCATGTTTATGCTTTCAAGAATCTCATAGGGATTATGACTTAACTTAGCTAATGTGACTAATTTCTTTGTGTTTTAATCATGTTTGGCTCAGGTTATGATCACTCTCACAAGTCTATTTTGTGTATTCTTCTTCAAGCAAAACTAGAACCTTTCTACATAGTCCTCCAATGGTTGATCTTCTTTTTGAGACATTATGAAAATGTCATCTCTTCTTTTGTCAACTCCTCTACAATAGTCCTGGTATTTCTCCAGGAACTTTTTCTTCATAGTGTCTCTATCTGGAACATCTCTTCTCGGGACCATAAACCATCTTAAGGCAACATACTTCAAGGTTGCTAGAAATAGTTTGATTATGTGTGTATCTATTGTGTAGTTACAACTTCTACATAGGACATCAAACTCAAACAAGAAGGTATCTAAATCCTCAATAACCAAGCCATAGAAGATAGAGAATGTTGAAGGAGGTATATTCTTCAAGACAACTGCTCTCTCCTGGTTGGTAGTGGGGAACTCAAAAGTTACATGTTTTGGTGGGTCATCCACCTCTACATCAACTATTGTTTGGAAGGTCTCCTTTGTATTTGCAATGCATGTTGGTGAAAGGGAAAGTTATTCTTCAGGTGTATCCTCTCTCTAATCACTGTAATCACCAATATCCTTTGTAGCTTCATGTGATGAGGGGAGAAATCTTCCCAAGGTGTCTCGTCACTTTTGCATACAATAGGTGTGACTTTGTATAACAATGGCTTCTACAAAATGTTAGTGAAATATTCTAGTATTGATGGAATAAAACCTAATTTTTCTAATGTCGGAAACAAAATACTAAATTATGAAAAATTTGAAATAAAAGAGATGAATCTTTGAAAGTAGCATCATCCCCAAAAATGGTGCTAAAAATGTAGAGGCCCACTAATGTTTAGTAAACTTGGTGTCAACACACAATTTAGAGGGGGTCTTACTGAACAATCCACTAAACCCTTGAAAGACCTTCATTTAATCTATCAACTAGGGCTAACATAAGATTTTGATGATGTTGGAATTGTATGTGCATTCAGAGACTCTTCACTACCTAACCAATATTGCTATGGGTACTTGTAGCTAAAGATTGTGACTAGTTCACTGTCAAGAAATGAATTCTATAACTAACCAATACTGCTCACTTGACTAATTTGACTCACTTCGAAGGATAATGCATAAAAAGAACTAAAGAATGAATATAGGACAATATCTTATTCATATTCACCACATGAAGAATCTGATTAAGACAACAAAAATAAATGTACAGAAAGCAAAGTGGGGAACAGTTACCTTGAGTGACCCTTTCTCAATTGACCGTCTCCATAGGATAAACTCAAATCTATCTCCTCAAACTAATTCAACATAATAGTAACTAAAAATATCTTTATTACATAACTCAAGATATCACAATCCAATAAGATTCTTTAGGAATATCTTATTCATAAGAACATGATTAGAAAACAAAACATTGTTTGTGCAAAAATAGAAACTAATTGAACATATTTTATCTGCTATATTTGATACTTCAACCCACTAACTAACTTGACCACTAAACCATTCATATGTGTGAGGGAGTCTTATTAGAACAAGGACTCAAAACAAAAATCTAATCATCACTCACCAATCCCTACATAATAGAGTGTGATAAAGTTTGAGTAACTAAAACACACCCGAAAAGGTAGAAGAATTGGAATAGGACTGTAACTCTGCTATAATGGTTTAAAACTGAAATGTGAATTGTGGAAATGTAGTCATGTTGGATTCCCAATTGTGGCAAAATTCTTCTCCTCTAGTAGTCTTATTAAATGATGTGATGATTCACAATCATCTTGACAAATGGACACCTCCAATTATGCAACTGTTGTGTTCTTCTAACTTCCTCTATATCACTATCTGAAACTCCCTTTTGTTGTGGGCTACACCTCCTAGTTGTTGCAGGCTACAATCTTCTTGCTTTGGGTCCTTGGCTGCAAAGAGTTAGTTCACACAACATCTACACAATACTAATAACTATAGCTTAAACACATATATTAATTGCATTTCATACATATTCACATATTAATCATGCAAAAACTATCATATCATAATCATATTTCCATAGACTTAAACCAGGTCCAAGTTTGCATAATTATCATAAAAGATAGTAAAGTTTCAAGAATACATAAGAAATACGTATCTAGAGATGTCTAAAAGCATGTACTAAAATAACAGAAAACCAACTAATAGTTGACCTCATCACTTGGTTGCATCAGAGAATTGAACTAAACTTGTTTCAAAATTTATCAATTGGTCCACTACAACATTACATTTATCCATATCTACCCTATTATTGGAACTAATAGAATTGAGAAGGGGAGGTAAGATATTACTGAAATCTATTCTCCATGTTAATCATTTTGCATATCAATGGCATTCTTGGAGTCTAGACATCTAAGATGGCTTTAAGAAAATCACATGGTTGGCATGGATATTCCTCAAGGAATTGTAACCATTCTATGTCTCTTCAAGGTGATGGAGAATGCATGATAAAATATGTCTTAATAGGTTATCCACCATATCAGTCAATTTTTTATATCCTTCCACCTTTTCTGCCCTCTCTACTTCTTTACTCTTTCTCAACTCATCTTTTAATCAATTAATTATCAAGGCATAGGTTTCCCCAACCTAGAAAGGTGTGTCTGTGGTGGATGGGGATGGTTGAGAAATCATAGGTATTGTAATAATGCTTAGAGGAGGGGGTGACCAAGAAACAACTTTATTATATTCCTCGAATAGCTTTAATTTTTCATGTTGTGCTTTGTCAAAATGTGCTTGAAATTTCTTTACTACAACTTCATTGAAAAATGCAATATTCACAGCCAAGGCTACTGCTTGAGGAGCACTAGTGTTTGCAAGTCTTTTGACAATTAAATTTCTAGTAAGCTCATTTACATCCTTTACAACTTGTGGCTTGTTAGTTTCTAGATGTATTGACCATATGTCTTGGGCCTCATATTTAGCATTGAACCCTAAACCAAAATAAAGGTCATGAGCATGTTCTTCAGATTTTAATATGGGCTCATCTATATCTTGCCTTATGATTGTATCCAATGCTATTGTAGAGGCAATGTCCCATCCAAAAATAGATACCCACTTCTTCTCACAATCTCTCTCCCCTCCTCAAGAGTGATCTAACTGACATCAAAATTCACCTCATCTAGAACTTTATTCCCCATCTCTTCCCACTCCTCTTTGGAGATCTTCTTTCATTCCTTCATTATTAGAGCATATTGCTTTGCTTTATTATTTATTAAAAAGTCCTTGAATTCCTTAGACTTGATCAATTTTTCATTTGATATGAAAGTGGTACATGCCAATGCCCTGACATCATTAATGGTATCTCCCCTAGTCTCAAAATAGACAATCATTATTTCATTAGGGGGAGCCTCTTCCATAACCCTCTGAGGTGAGTGCATTGATTGTTTAATCTCATCAATATTAGGTACACCATCCTTATCATAGGGATATTCAACCAATGGTTGACAACCAATCTGCTACAAAGGTCTACCTATTAAGGAGGGTGTTGAACAATTACCTATGTGCTCCTTTATAAGAAGGATCATATCCCTCTCTCTTCTCCTTTGCTATTTGGATTCACACACAAGCTTCTCTTCTCTTCTGCACTTTAGCTTTAGAGGATAAATTCTTGATCAGGTCTTTAATTTTATCAAACCAGTGAGTGAATCTAGCTAATTTGACCATAGTATTGGCTTGGTGGATTTAATGTTCAGGGTCACAATTTATTGGTGCATCCACTTTCATCCTATATGGCTGCAATTTGGAGTATACCAACTCCAAGACCTCTTTAGAAGGATCATAAAATCATACAATATAATCCATGGTGGCAACACATACCCTTCATATTTCTTAAATGAGATTTATTTGCCTTATTTAGTTGTGATACATTTTCCAAGAATGCAATTCTATTAGGCATGGTCCTTGGCAGTATATCGGAAGCTACTAGTGCATCACATACCCTAATCGCTATATATTGGACATGGAAGAACCAATCACCCCAGTTATGGTGAATCACCAACTTAGGAGTTAGGTCCAATAGCCTCAAGAATCTTTTAGCTTTTTCATAGAGTCTCCAATCAATAGGAAACCCTAGATTCCTTATTACTTCTCTATCAAAGAATTCTTCAAAGACTACATAATTGGATTTGTCATAGTGTATGTCCCAAATATAAGTCCATTCCTAGATTGGAAAGATGAATCCATTTTCATCTTGGGACCTTATTTGCATTTGAGGGGCCCAAATCCTCCTACCACTATTCAAAATGATATTGAAAAATACAGTACCATTTGAAATACACCACAATATCATCTCTTTTGATTACCATTAGTGCCTTATGGATTCTATCTGATATAAATGTGGCATAATTAAAATTCCTATTAAGGTCCCTATGTTGTATGTACGTAGCCATTACCAATAATGGAGTTAGTATTTATATTTTAGCATCCATACCCAAAACCTAACACAGTGCATAATATGTGTTGATAAAGTAGTCTTCAAATATATCAAAATTAAAATGCTCAACTTCATCCCTAGTGAATCTAACCAACTATCTATCTAGTCCTCTTCTTCTATGGTAAGGGAGTCACTTAATTATGAAGCTCTCTTTATCTTTAGAGTATTCTCTCTGGAAGGATCCAAGGTCAACTAGAACATGTGCATTCTTAGACAAATGAAAGACCTCACAAATATTTCTTTGTCCAAACTGTTGATAGGTGTTTTATGCACTTCTCAACACAGGCAATGCATAGGTGCACTACCTCTCTTGAAAGGAAATATCCAACTGCAAGCTGCTGAAAATCTCCCTAAGGTCTCTCGGGTGCCAGGTCATGACTTGCATGGAATTGCTCAATTGATGTTTGGTGTGATTTTGCTGGTAATCACACGGCGGACTTACGTAGCTGGATGCGAGGTGGATCTTCAAATCTGAAGTTTTTAAGATGGGAAATGAAATGTATTTTGCTGTAGGTTTGAATAGTAGTCCAAAACTTTGATGTTTTCTTCAAATTTGACTTTACAATGTGCAATGAACCTTAGCACAGGCCATTTCTTAAAAAAAGGGGAAAAGAGCAGGGAAGAGGGAAGGTTCCTGGATCTGCAACTAATTGTGAACAGTGATCATGGAGGTTTTGCTATAGACAGCTCCATTCAAACAGGATTATACTTAACCAAGAAATCTACAGTATCGTAAATCTGTGCTATCTTCAAAGGTCTACAAATATTTTACCATTCATCCACCATTTACATGCATGAATAAAGATAAAGGTTTAAAGAGCAGCTTCAAATTTCAGCCCAGGCTAACTTTGCAAGGCCATTTACCAGCAGCAAACAACAAAAAGTATGGGCTGGACGGCATCAACATAGTAGAAATTTCTATAATCACAGAACAACGTGACTAAAATCTATCAAAACAAGGATATAACTAACTAAAAAAGCAATATGAATCTAACTAAAACATCTAACAATGGAGATTGAACCATGAAACATGTGAAGAAATCAAAAAATACACCAAGTCAATATATTTTCATTATAAATTTCAGCAGCATGTCTTTACAACAACTCAACTCTCTTTGCAAATGAGAGGAGACCCCTATTTATAGTGCCCAAAAAGTTAAATGAATGGCCAAGATTGATTTATATTGTGTGGCCAAGATTCATTACAAAATAGGGTTTCACCTACCCCCAATATATTACAATTTAAAATACATCGTTGTCTTTTCCCTCTTTTGTCACTTAGTGTTGGCACTGTAGCATCTTGTCTTTTGTTGATTGCTCTTTTGCTATAGCTACTCCTTTGGGAGCTTCTCATTGATAACAGGGTTGTCCTCCTGCTTCCTCGAAGTTGCATATTCCATGAATTTTAGAATAACTGGCTGGAACTTGTCTACCTCAATGATCTCATATCGCAGCATCTGGTAACTCCATTCTTTTGCATTATCTTCAAGCTTTTTCCAGTCTTCATCATACTTTACGCCCTGATCTCTGAACAGCTCTGATTGGTCGAAGGCATGGGTGGCGAAACTCATGAATTCCATTGTTATTTCACTAGACATCCTGTCTTCCATCTTCTTCTGAAAGTAAGGTTTTATCTTCTCTGGATCCATTTGCACTACGAGCATATCATATTTTGTCATCAGCTTGAGATATCGAGCGCATTTCACCCTAATTTCTTTGAACCATTCGATGTTCGGATCCACTTTACTCATTATCTGTTCTAACCTTTCCTTTTTGTTGTCGAAATCTCGCCTCCACACATCCATCAACCAGTGATCATCTCTTTTGAATGCAAGCTCCTTTTCCCATGTGGCTTTTGGTAACTGAAGGATGGCCTCAATCTTTGGATACGTGGAGTCATACGTTGCAGGGAAGTCGGTGCAGAGCTTCTTCGTGCTCTCCAAAGATTGTTGTAGATCCAAGAACTTGTTGGCTGTTCGAACAACCTGACTAATACCCATGTTCCCAATGTACAGGACCTGTCAGAACCAGCTCTTTGTAGTCTTGTTCAAGTTCTTTCTCCTCTCCAACTTGTCAATTTTCTCTTTGGACAGCAGTTGGGGTGGAGCCGCGGATGTGGTAGGCATGTCATCCACCGAATACCATTGTTGGATGTAATCCGTCAAAGGCGGCCACCTGTGCTTTGAGTTCGTCCTTCGAGACCTTGTCTTGTTTTATCAAGTGCACTACTGTGGCCACTGACTCCTCAAGGTGTCCTACCTTTTTCTCCCTGGTAGCAGTCCCTAAGTTGATGGTGGAAATGTTGTAGCTTATACCAGCCTGACCTTCCACGGGCGTTGCTATCTGTGTGGTTTGGGATCCAGAACCATCCATCGTTATTTTGGATCTTACTTTAGGCTTTTTCTCTTTTCTAGTTGAGCTTTGTGCTCAGGCTAGGATAGCTTCTAGCCTTGCTCTTGGATCCTTAGGGGCGAGAGTCCTCTTCTCAAGATATTTTTACAACCACTCGGGCATGGCAGATTCTTCTTTTGATGGCTCTTGATCGCCTTCACCCTTCCCTGTCAGGCCTTTAGTTTGTGCACCTTTCACCTTGGTGCTATGTCCCTCTTCCTCATGAGAATCTAAGATGAATGTGAGGCATTTGACGGGAGGTTTAGTAATCAACTGTCCTCAAGGACTTCCTTCCTCCTCGGTTTCCTTTTCCTTTATGTCTTCAATCTATTCGTCTTTGTGCAGGTACCCCTCGGGCTAGTCCTCTTCTTTGTCTTTTTCTTCTATGGGAGGCGACACAATTTCCAGTTGTTTTTCCTCTACAGGGGTTTCCACAATTTCTGTTGTCTTGTCGCCCTCCTCCTCTTCTCCGAGAGGTGACATTTCTGCCTCTTCCTCATCGTGTTTTAGCTGCCGGGCTATCTCTTCCTCGAGATCGTCATCAAAGGTTTGTATGATGACCTTTCCACCGACATCCTCCTCCTCATCCCTGCTCTTGGAAGAGCCTGTTCCTTCCTCTTTATATGCCACCCGGTCAATATGTCGATGCTCATACTCAGGGTGCTCATAATATTCATCAGCCTCCTCCTCAACTGACTTCGAGGCTTCTTGCTCCCGCCTCTCTAATTCTTTGGATATCAGCATTGTGGCCTCCATTGCTGGCGGTCCCACGGGAGGTTGTGAGGGTGCGGCAGAAGCGAGGGCTTGCGCTAAGGCAGCCTGAAGGGTGGGGTCCATAAAGATTTGGGAGAGCTTAGAAGGGAGGCTTTGCATGTGTTTCAAGAAAGCCTCAGGCAATGTGGGAGCGGGCATTGGTGTTGCTATTGCGGCTAATGGGAGCGATGTAGGTGACATGGTAGTGGAGGAAGGAGGGGTAGTCACGGTGGAGGAGGAGTCAATCACTATTACAGGCTCGATCGATGGTGAAGGGGCAAGGTGGATTGAGATGTCCACCGTCGACGGGGATGTGGCGACCATGGTCAGGGAGATAGACGATGGGGCAGTTGAGACTGGGAGAGCTAGAAGAGGTTCTAACAGAACTGTCCTTTCTTCGTCACCTTCTTGGATTACAGGTGGCTCCATGGTGCCCCACGTTCACTTGAGATTTTTTGAAGGTGAACCTCCATAATCCTTCCTTGTGTAAACCTTGGGATCTAGAGATTGCTTTGTTTCCGTTCCCTTCCTCTTCTTTGATTTGGTGATAGAAGGAGACTTGGATGTCCCACTCGTTGAAGTTGTGGCAGCGACATCCTCGGTGGCACTGGGTTCACTTTTCAGCCCCTCATATGTTAGGAACACTTCCTGTTGCTTTAGTTGGCTCATTTGTCTGTTAATCCATTCTTTGGTTCGGGCCACGATGGGTTTAGTCACAATGTCCAGGTCATCGACCTCCTGCTCATCCCAATCGATTGTGGGTAGCGGTAAGTTGGCAACTGCGTTATACTGGGGATCCATGACAGTGCTTTCATCTTCTTCTACTTGATCCGGTATGGGGAACAGTTGCACCCTTCTTATGAAGTATGCAGTCATCCTCATATAGTGCCTGACACGCACTTCTTTGTCATCCTAGAAATTTGCCCAGAAATATTCAACATTATGTAAATGGGTGTACTCCGATCCCAATGCTTTTCTTACGTGCCCATACGAGTCCATTCGCGGGCGAGCAGTGTGTAGCTGGAAGTGGTACTCTGCCAGTTCCTTTTCTGAATTCCCAACACATTGGGAGGTTTGCAGTTTATACATGCCCTACCCGAAGGTAAAGGGATAAGAGATCCCTGCCAAGTGCTTGCTGCTGAGGAGGGTGTGGACATGCTGCAGCTGCCGAGAGAGTTCTAATAGTATTATCTGGTCATTGGGGTACCAGGGCAGCTTGTTCGGTCTCTCATTGAAACCTTGGGCGCGAATGTATGTAAACTTGGGGAATTGTAGGTACAGGAAAGCGTATTGCTTTAGGAATGCCCACATGCTGTGAGAAACTCTCCTCTCAAAATCCCATCCGAGTAACCAGATGATGTGACCCATAAAGGCATCATTCACCCTACAGTATTCCTTCTTGAAGTTCTAGAATTGGAGTTGGGGATATCGGTCATAGGCCTTCAGCTTTCAGCCCGTCTCTTCCTCGGGTGCCACAAACAGTCCGCTGTACTATCTCTGTTCTGCCAGTGAATAGACCAAATAGGAGGTCATGTAGAATTTGGAGCTCTTTTTAATATTCATAAACTGCTCATGAAAGCAGTTGCTGATAATACCTCCTCAGTAGAATGAGGCCTTCGTGGTGACATCTTCGTTCCCATGGGTGATTTGCTCAAGGAAGTACACCATCCATTCTTGAAAGAATTCGGCAGAGGGAAGGCCCATTACTCGGCTCAGCATGGTCACTAAGTCGTGATAGTCCTCATGGAAATCGCTGCGAAAGAGTTCATGAGGGACCTTTGCAACATTGCCTCTTTTCTCCTTCAGCCAGAACTGGTCTATCAATCTTCTGCAACCCATCGGGTCCTCGTTCCAAGTCGCCTTTCCCTCCTCCATTGTGGGTACTTCCATTTCCTCAAAGTTTGGAATGTGGAAGGTCTTTGTGATCCCCTCAGCTGACATGTCAACAAGAATATTCCCATCTTTGTCAATGATGGTCCTCGTTTCAGGTTGGTAGGCCTGCCGGCAGGCCATGACGAGCTTAGGAGCAATAAGGGATGGGGGGAAACCTACAGCTTTTGCAATTCCACTATGCCTGATTAGTCTGGCATTATCGGTCCTTGGGTGAATTCTGACCCTTTTCTTGAACTCATCAATGTCGACCCGACCGATGTTGGTGTCGGATATTTCCTTCCAATCTATGGTGACTTTTGATCGCAATGGTTCACCTTGGAACTAGAACTTCATTTGGTCTTTATCCTCCTTCCCACGAGGAGTTTTGCCTGATTTCTTTCCTTTGTCTTTCTCTGCAGTTCCTCTCGAGGGTCCTGCACTCGATTCCATATATCCTACAAATATAGACACAATGAGTATGACCGATTACAAAGGTATGAGCGTTAGTCAAAATCCAATTCAAACAAAGTACGATTGATCATAATGTTTTCTTCAAGATATCGTTATCCATTTACTGGAGGGACATCGGACAATCCGGGCCTGGAGGGCCGGACTTCCCTAGCAAAAATGTTGTTTAGGGGAGGTGAACAAGGTAGCGTGATCCAAATGATTTTTCAACTTCAAATTTTGGTGGTTTGAGGGGCTCATGTTGAAGAGGGCTGAATTTTAGCACGTGGGTTGAGATTAGATTTCAATTTTGAGGTCGTTTAGGTCACTTTTGGGGCTCCTGGAAGTTCAGGCTCGGAAAGCCGTCAGACGTTCGTTGTTTGAAACAGCCGGCCAGAAACGGAGTTCCGGGGATGGAACTCCGGAGACCGGGACCCGGAAGGCCAAAGGACAGTAGGCAGTTTGGGACTTGAGGGTCGGAAAGACGTCAAGGTTTTGCCTTCTCGGAACGGAAATATGGGAACAGAAACCCGGAAGGAGCGTTTGGAGGACCGGACCTGGCATGAAGCTTGGACCCCTATTTTTTTCATTTGAAGTCTTTCGGCGAACAGGAGGGCGGAGCCCGAAAGCCGGAATGGCGGGAGTGATTTTCCCCATTTAGGGCAGCGATCACAGGATGAAATTCTGGAACCCAGAGCTTGGAGGGAGAAAGGACGTTTTCAGTTCAACGTTGTGTTTTGCGGCGAATGATGGATTGGGGCCCGGGAGGCGGGAGTTCATCATTTGATGGCCGCTTCGATCGAGCGAAGCTGCAATGGAGGTCCGCAGACGGAAGTTCGCGGACCGAGACCTGGGATCGTGACGAAGGGTTATCCTTCTGTGAAAAACACCAGACGACGAGGAGCAACGCGGGCTTTGGGAGTCAGGAAGGTGGGGTCACTCTGCCGTTTTGTGAATGGCGAATGCCCGGCGGAACTCCGAACACAGAAGTCCGGTGTTCCGGGCCCGGGAAGGCAAAATAGAGGCCTATTTTTGGAGTCTGTATTCTGTGATCCTGACGACAATCAGACGAAGGAAGTTCGAGGATCTGGGCCTGGGAGAGGGTGCGACCGTCTGGTGAAATATTTTCTAAGATTTCAAAGGCGACGAAAGGAAGACTCGGGCCCGGAAGGCGTGAACGCCCCTGGGCGAAGAACAGCCGCGACAAAGTTAGGTTCCAGATGTAGATTCAAGGGTGTTTTGGAGGTTTTCCGAGGATTCTAAGACATGGGTTTTCTAGGTGTGGCTTTTATCTATCCATCCAATGCATTTTAATCCAATTTATTCAATTTTAGGCGTTTTAAAATTACGAAAAAAATCTCGGGAGGGGAAGCGGTGAACCTACCTCGGAAGTCCGATGAGGGAAGTTGCTAAATCCACCAAGGATCAGCAAATGAAGGGGACGGGCGTGAGGGCAGCGATCGACGAAGGCAATGAACTCTTTGGGCAAGCGCTCTGACCTAATCCTGACAAGTGAAAATGATAGGTTGGGGCCTAATATTTATACCCCTACCATTAATGGCTTCATTTAATGCAGGTACGACTAGTAGAGTGGTTGGTAAGTTTGAAAATCATAGACGATGGCAGGAGGTCTGGGGTCCGGGGGCCGGAAAGGCGCGAGGCGGCGGCCGCTCAGAAATTGACTTTTAAGATCCGCGGCGAGGAGAGGTTCGGACCCCGGAGGGTGGAATGCCAGAGAGATTTGGCTACTAGAAACGGCGAATAGCGGAGGGAATTCTGGGAACGGCGGCCCGGTCGATTGGGCCCAGAGGACACGAAAGCAGTCAAAGCTTTGCGTGAAAAATACACGGCGGCAGCTGACAGACCGGGGCCCAGGGTCCAGAAATGCAGATGCCTTTCACCGTTTGTGAACGAAAAACCTTGAGGGGAAGCCCGAAGGCGGAAACCCGGAAGGCCAGGCTCGGGAGGGCTCAAAGCTGCTGGCAGAAGAAAACTGCCAAGGAAAGCCCAAAAAGCCTCAGGGCTTAACCAAAGATGAGTGGGCAAAATATGATCACTTTAGAACGGGCTTCATGGGTACGCTGACCATTAGGGATGCCAAAACAGGGGCACACAAAATGAGGCGGCAACAAAAAATGATCTGACAAGGCAAAAGAAAAGAGGGTCCCCGTTCTGAACAGGGCGTGTGTGCTGAGGGCACAACACAAACTAACCAATTTTATGCCCTTATCATTGACAATTGTCCTCCTCCTAGGGTCATACCCTTTTTCCAGCACTCTGATTATCTCAACATTTATAAACACATTTATGGCAACCAACTATATCTAAATAGATTCCATCCCTAGGGTGATATGGTAGCATCCCTAACACCCTTTGATTTATTAATTAACCTGATGAGCCTGATTTATAACTAGTTTTCTCTTGTTTAGTTCATATCTTTCAAACACTTTAAGCTGCTTATTTCATATACACTCTTGAACTTATATGCCTTTTATATCTTTTATGCCATCCAAACCAAACTTTGATGAATGGAAATATGATAATGATATGATGATATTTGCATGGATGAATGTGTGAGTGTGTATGAAATTCAGTATGATTATGTGTTTAATTCATGGTTGTTAATGGTATGTATGCTTTAGATGAAACTAACTCCTTGCAATCAGAAGAATAACAACCCATATCAATTGAAGAACTCAACACACAACCAAAGGATTCCAGGCCGATTGTAAGGGATATTCCAAGGATGTTGGAAACATGACAGTTGTAGAAATGATGGAAGCAATCATTGGAGTGGTCAGTTGTGAGTCATCAAGGCATTTAATAAGATGATGGAGGAAAGAAGAAGTTTGTAATAATCAGGAAACTGATGTGACTGTTTGCATATAACACATCTCTATCATACTGTTAAAGAAGAGTTGCAAATCTAATTTTCTTCTTCTATATTTTTTAGTTATAGTTCCAGTTGCAAAGACTTTGTATCTCTCTATTTTGAAGGAGAGTGGGTATCTTCATTTAATTTCTATTTTTAGTCTTTATGCAAATAAACCTCCTTCTAAACCTATATAGTTGGATCAGTAGTTGAGGAGCAAAGTTAGTTAGATGTGACATGTTTTGATAGATATAGTTTTGTTTCACATACAATATCTTTGTTAGTTTTCTATTATGCGTTCATGAATGAGAAATCTATGAAGATTATTATTAGATTGTAGAGCTCAATTATATGCAATAAAGATGTTCCACTTTACTGTTATGATTAGTTGAATTAAGTAGCACATATTTGGTTTCTCTTGTGGGGACAACTTAAGAAAGGGCCACTCAAGGTACTATTTACCCACTTTCATTTTTGTTGTTAGTTTACATGTTTACATTATTGCATTAATTTTAATAGATTCTTCATTACATGCACATGAATGATGTTTAGTCTCATGTTTTAAGTTATGTAATGTATCATTGAGTCATCCTCCAAAGTGAGTCAAACAGTTAGAAATAAGAATCAAAATTACTAGTGAAATTACAGAGTTTAGGTTTAGCAGTTAATAGTTACAGTGTTAAGCCAAAGGTACCCGTAGCATTAATAACAAATTAAGTTATTTCCCCTGTTTTGTAGTTTATGCTTTTTTTCCCTTTTCTAGCCTTTATTGTTTTCATGCACGTGTAAACCACCTATACTTGATGATATAGGTTGTGCAAAGTCTATGAATACACATACAGTACCGACATCATCAAAAGCTTACAAAGCCCTGGTTGATAATTTAATGGAGTCTTTCCAAGGGTTTAGTGGACTATTCAGTTAGGAACCATTCCTCTAAATTGTGTGTCTAACACCAAGTTGACTAGACATTATTGGGGCCTTGTATAACCTATCTGAGAGAATTATTGAGCTCTGATCATTCTTAGCTCTCTTGGATGACACTAGAAATTGTTGCAAAATATCCTCATCCAAAACCCTCTTTAATTTTCCTGACATATCGACCACTTTAGGAATTAGGGTTTAGTTTGTGAAATTAGGGCTTTATGGACAACAAGGGTTTTTACTATCTTTTTTGAAAATTCAAAGACTACAAGGCATCTATCCTCAATTTTCACTTAGAACTTGACCTAACCCAACTAGGGAAACCTTTTAGATATTTGAATTTCACAATGTAGGTGACGAGAATAGACTTACCCATTTTCTACTTTGAAGAACCCTAATTTAAAAATTTGAATGCTTTGACGGCTTAAATTTCACAAATTCTTTGTTGAGGATGCTTCAGAAGGTTTATAAGAACTCAAACCGAAGCAATCAACTTGAAAATATGGAAAAAAGAAAGCTATTAAAGCTCATATGCATGAATAGGGTAGTCATAGGTAGCTATTTGTAAAGTTTGAATATAATCCCTTGATCTGACTTGGATGAATCTTCAACTATTAGGGCTTCTAAATACTTGAAAATATATTTTCTTTAATGCTAGGAAAATCCCCTTACAAATCAATTTGGCGGCCCCACAAAATCTTTAGAAAGCTTGGATAGTTGTGCTGACATAGTACAAGAAAGGATATGTGTCATTGTTTCACATTATTGTTGCTTTAAGTTGTTTCATTTGTTATAATCCATGATACAAAACAAGCTTGTGAAATATTGACATGTGTAACTTAGGCACCATCATGTACACTTAACTTTAACTATTGGGAAGAAAACTAGACCCATCTTGAGTAAGCTCCACATGGTGAATGATCACATCATCACAAGTTTAAGACAAAGCCCCTTTTAAAACCCACGATAAGATTGAGCTACATGATCCAATTGAATTTTTCCATTTGTTGATGACGGGGTCACCAAACCTTCTGAAGAGTGAGCAACACACTTCACACATGGCAACTCATCGTGAGTTTGCATGATGAATGAATGGAATATTTTAATGACGTCCACGAGACTAAAAAGTCTATGGGACCTAGACAAAACAAGCCTAATTTGTCTTCATGCTCTTTTCCAAGTTGGATCTCCTGCTATTAATTTTGACTAGAAGGCTAGCCGTCTGATTAATCTTATCTTCCTCAAATAGCTGGTGCATATTGTCAACTTTCAAACTATTTTCGTGTTGAGTACATATATCCTCATAAGCTGTGCATTCCATGATGAAGTGCCATTCTGTTTCCACAACCCCCTTATTACAGAAAATACAAGTTCTTTCTTCTCAAGTTTCCTTAGATATCTTCCACCTACCAGTCTCACACCTAAGGTGATGCGATCCCATCCTCAATTGTGCAACTAACCACCTCACTTTCCCTTTAATAGTTGTACCTAAATAAAAATTTTCACCATGATCCTTTGTCGTGTTAAACTCTTTGATGTAGTATGCTTTTTTTCGCCCAATTTGATTTGTCCACATGGTAGTTCTAAATTTTTCAGTCACGTAGCTTTTTATTTCACTATTGGTGCTAGGACACTCTTGCAAATTGATGTCCCACTTGCTCATCCACTTGTTGTTCTGTTTCATCCAACTTTTCTTCCTACGATCTAGCGTCTCCTTCACAACTATTTTAGGCCAATGGTGGTTATCCATGTTTTCAACCTTCTTTAAATAACTTATTAACAGGGTTAATGCTGACGCTTCCAATGGAAAAGTCCTCCTTTCAGCTAAAATAATTTCATATGGGACTATGGTTTTAACTTTGAGACTACTTGTTATTAGATCTTTTTGGATTCTTTTAGTTGTCTCCAACTACACTTTAACATACTGCTTCCCCAAACTTCACACCTATAAAGTACAACTGGAGTAACAAACAAACCAAAAATGGTTTTCTTGGTTTTCCAATCCCAAAGCTCAACTTTTCTACACCTATTTTGTAGAAGGTAAGAGGCTTTACAACCTCCCTATATCCTTTTCGTACGACAAGTCTCCCAACTGAGCTTATAGCGAAAGTCAATCCCAAGATACAATAAAGTCGATTGTTTTGAGCTTGCGATGTGAAGCTTGAGTGCGATACAATAAAAATATGCCATATGTTCACCACTAGGGTAAAGTCTATGAAAGTTAAAAAATTTCTTGTGGTTATATTTCACACTATCATGGCTTCACGTATGGGCCCCTCATTTGAACTTGCAAAATAAGGAGTTGTGATACAAGACATGACTCAACATATTTATGATAGATGTCATAATTTTACAAACTCATAATCTTTAGACAAATGTTGGAAATGAGCTCGTGACAAAGTAAACTTGCATGATAAAACATGGGAATGACACAAGGGTCCAACATTAATAGTAGTGGGGCCAAAAACTTAAAGGTGTGGGCAAGGCACTTAAGTGACTAAATAAAACATGAGCATTTTATCAAAATAATAAGTCACTAGGATGAATTGGCCGATTGACTTATGAACATAAAGGCTTCGAAAAGGAACTTTAGAGATCGAAAATTGGCTGAGGAAGTCACTTTAAAATTAGAACATAAAGTGACAGACCTGGGGCACATGCAATAGGGTTTTAAGCTTAGGCATCTCATGGAAATACCCTAGGAAATAAAAAGTCCCTAACACCACCAAAGCTTATGACTTAGGTGGCTTTAGAAGACCCATTATTACTAATTTCTCCCATTCATGCTTATATTTTTAAAAATAACTAAACTTTTAACATAGTGTAGGATTGTCCCATAGTCAACCAATGAGTTTGAAAACTAAAAAAATATGTAGCATATTTAGAAGGAAACTTGCATGTAACATATTAAAAATTAATTGCTCATCCTTCTTATTGATACCCATATTTTAGTTATGTTCTTAGATCATTGAACTTAGTTACATAATATTGATTTTTACTAAAACTTCTAGGATCTAGGTTCATGAGGTCACTATCTATTTAACATCCCCTAACCTCATCAATTTGACTTTATAATTTTGCAAATTTGTTCCATACATTTTAAGGTATATTATACATATCAATATGAAAAAGGAGATCAAGAGGAAAAAAAGTATGTAACTATCTAAGTGCCTTGGTATGTTCAATGAACCATGCTATCTTTTATTTAGGATCCTTCAATTTTATGATATAGATTCCAATATATAAGGAATATACTCTTCACACATTAAAATATTCTATAATTTTTTTCTTCGAGTTGAATAGTTCTATGGAGTTAAGTAAGGGATTGTAGGATGACCCATTAGAAGAGCACAAATGAAACTCAAAGTAGAGAAAATGAGCACAATAACATTATCACATCCCCCAAATTATTTAATCAAAGAACCCTCTAACAAATATGAGTTGGAAAATTTTATACTTAATGTAGCTACAAATGCCACTTGCAAAAAATATAAGGTGGTTTTTGTTTCAATGCTTTGCAATTGTTTAAATAGGGCTATAATACTACAAGTAAAATTTATGATCACAATGAGTACATACCAATAGAACCATTATGAAATATATAAAAAATATACTTTCAAAAAAATTGCACCTAAAAAAGAGTTTGTATGAGCCCAAAGAAAGTCTTAGAGGGTCCCAAAATAGGAATTGTGCAACAAGACTTGTAACAAATTGTAAATTCTAGAAATTTTATTTACTAACTTTTAAAATCATTTGCACCACTATAACATATGTAGAAAAGTAGTCCAAATAAAAAAAATCCAAAAAAGGAGTTTTTATGAGTGAGAAGGCATTCAAATTTCACCTATTATATCTAAACTACAAATCAAAGAGGATGTAAAATTTACAAAGAGGTTACTAACATCATATTATATCTAAACCACAAATCAAAGAGGATGTAAAATTTACAAAGAGGTTACTAACATCACCAATGACATGTGGGTAATAAATCTAGTAGAGGTGGCATCAATTGAAATACTCTTGCTCTTCCAAGAAATGCTAGCTAAGTAGTGGAGAATTTGATTAATTACTCTCTTTGTATCAAAGAAGAGTATCATAGATGACAATAAAATGATTGTGTGGAGTGAGAGTCACATCATTAGGTTTGATCACTTCTCAAGGGAGTACTTGGTGTCAAACTATGATGTTTATTTGTTAAGGTGGGGTTTGATTCTGTCATGCAAAATATTGAAGGGGAGTTATGGTTGTGATTCTAATGTGGGGAGGAGAGTCATTGGCTCTAATCCTATTAAGCTCATTCGCTAGGAAGAGATGAAAGGTTTTTAGGATTCACTCATTTAAAAGTGAGTTCCTTTGCATGAAATTCTTCTCTCACATGCCTCCATTTGTTAGCTCACTAGATCTCCCTTATGATCTCTACTTTTAGGCTTGCTCTTTAGTGGGTGTTTTTTGAATTGGTAGATTTTCTTGGATCTCACTCAACACTACCTCAATCTAATATTCCTTAATTCTAGAACACATCAAGTGTAAAATATTGAGTGATAAAATGGGTAGATTAAAAAAAGGCAATCTAACATATTTTTTTGGTTTTATTTGCATTTTCTAGTTTGATCCTTGCCTTGTTGATTTTTTGGGTGCCTCATGATTTTTTACAAGTGAAGTGAGGGTTAATGGACCTCTCCCTTTTTATTAAAAAATATTCAATTTACATGATTAAAGCCTCTTGAAATGGGTAGAGATAGAGAGATATTTCTCAAAGAAACATGACTAAAATTGATAGGCCAAACAAAAAATACATATGAAAAAATGGAATAGTCAAAAAGATTAAAGAAATACATGGGGACATAGTGAACTAAATTATTCCCAATTCATCCCCATCTATGATAATGTGTGAGCAGAGAAGCATATGATGCAAGCTTAAGTCTTGTCTAATGTGTGATTTCTTATGCTTTTGCATGGGAGTCCCAATTCCCTCATCATTCGCTAAATCAATGAGCAATGGTTGGAAACCATATGATACCTTGTGAGTCCAAGTTTCAAGAATTCCTTCTACATAAGAGATTTGACTTGGGAGGGCACCTCATCCCAAGAGATTGTGTTTGACACTTTATCTTTCTAAACTTGTGGTGAATTTGGAGGACATGAAACTTGTTTTTCTACCTTGACAACAACATGATGAGGTTGAGCATCTTTTTACCAAGTGGCATGACTTACTGACTTGTGTTTGTTAATAGGGAAATTTACAATAATCTGACCTATATCATAACATCTTTGATGATGAAATGACAACCCTTCATAGTCTAGAGTTGAACCCAATACTTGTTTGCAACTTTCAGGGTAATGCTTATAGAAGATCCTTGGAGATATCTAGATCTACTAGAATCCTAGCATAAGTTGTGTGAGTAAAAGTTGAAATATCCTTATCTATAACTAGAAATTTACCATATGAGTTGCTAATAGCTTCAAAGCAAGAGTCCAACTATAATTGAAGTGGAAGATTTGGAAGGAAGACTTAGGTTAGTAAGACACATAAAGATTATGTGGAGGGATTGAAAGCCAGGTGCCATGATTTTATCATGAGAGTGTGTTGACTCCAAAACCAAAAATGATGAAAAAAATAATCTCAATCTTTAACATATTCAAAGGATACAATGAAAACCTTTGTGCATAGGGTTAAATTTATAGATTGTCTTCCACGAGTGATTGCTATTTGTTCAGATCTAGAAGGTTTGGCTAGAGGCATTTAGAGAGGCTAATCGAGTCACACACAACAAAAAAATCTACCCTTCAATTAATTTTGTACCAAATTAAAAAATAAAAGATTTCTTAGTGTGATTGATTCCTTTTAAAATCTATGACCCCTTAGTAGAGGGTTTTCTAAAGATATCCCCATAAGAATTAGAAATAATTGATGAGTAATCCTTCAAGTTTTTGAAACCCACACTCATCAAATTGGGTGAGGGCTTAATATATGACAAGGGCATCATACTAGAAGTTGCACCTTCAAGGAAGGACCTAGAATTTGAGCCATTTGAACCCACGACAATTGTCACTTTAAAGGACTTAGGAAGAGCAAGGAGGTGTACTTGTGAAACATTCAAGCCATCCACACCATAACTACTATCATTAAAGATGCTCAATCCCTTGAAACTACTAGGAAAATCCTTGTCTAGACTTGAACAAAGTGAGATAGATATAAAAAATATTAAAGGAGGCAAAATCTTATGAACATAGGCTAAAAAAAATGACCATTATCTTTGGCTAATTTAAAGACAATTAGGGTTTTGGTGGAGCAATATGAGTAGTTCACAAACACCATTTTCTTAAAGCATACTCAAAGCTAACTTAAAATCTAATAGGTGTCTTGTGATGTTACTGAGGATTTCTATCTTCTTTATTTTCTTGTGTTTTCATAGCTTGATGATGATTTATCTAGATGAACTAATCTAAATGTATGAAAAAATCAATCTACTTTATCCTTTTGCATTTTTCAAGATTCCAAATATGATATAATTAATCTAATTGCAAGAGAAATTCCTTATTATTTTTGAATGGATGCAATTAAATGAAGTTTTTCTAAATGCAATTACTACGTTAATTTTTGTGTTCAATTTATTTGCTCGACCATGATAAAAATGTTGATATCTCTAAATCTTTTAAATTTATTTTGCAAAAATAATGTAAAAAAAGCCGATTCTAAATCTAATTCTACTAAAACAGATGACATTCCTAAATCTCATCCATGAAAATATAAATAAATGCTACTTCTCCTCAGCAACTATGATTACGTAATTAAGCTACCTATTGCCTTTTCAAAAAAGGCCAAAGAAAAAAGGAAGTGTGTAGTTTTCTCCTCTCCATCAAGTGTCAAGTTGACGGTACGGTGATACTGGGTATCCAGAAAGATGTCTAGAGAGCGTTCACGAGGAGGATATCCGTCTTTTAGAAATGGCACCGAACCTAAAGAAACACCTAACCCCGAACAAGAGACTGACAAGTTACACTCACCAACCGGCTAGTAATGGGCATTGGCGCCCCTGGATTTCACGGGCGGAACTTCAAGTTTATTGTCACTGTCGTCGTCCGTATAAATTGTCGGCTTTCGTTCTCAATATCTCACTATATGGACTTGTTTTTCTGTGTGTTTCTCGGACCTGCAGATGGTCTCATTATTCACTCTCGTCGTCTTTCAACACTGTACACCAATTTCCTCGTTTGCATTCGGCCTAATTTATCACCTTGGAAAGCGGTATGGATGTGCAATTTTGTTTAAATAAAGAGCTGAGCTCATATATTTTGTCTCTTACATGTTGGATTTGCCTTTGTCGTCTTCGTTTGTTAAATAAATTCTCCAAACACTAAATTTCAGTAGCCCTCACTGCCATGTTACTTCATTGCAGCTATTTATAGTTATATTTTTAGTGTTTAACTTTATTCCGAGAGGGTTTAAACTCCTGTGGAAGCCGGGAAAAACGAATTAGGCTAAAAACCTTTAAAAACATTTTCCAGTTCAATTACTAATGTTAGCCAAATTTTTTATGCTTAATCTCAATCATTCATTACTACATCGTATAGCCAGGAGTGCAGTAAATCTTTATTCCGCTATTTGTTTCTTATTATACCGCTTTTCTCAAAGAGATTTTAATCGATGTTGTGAAAGACTAAAATTTTTACATATTTTGAATTATAGTCTATGATCCACCATCAGAATGAGAGAGTATTGAGAGTGTTTTACTTATTGAGAGTATTGAAAGAGTGAGCCATTCTGTTTTAAGAGCTTCCAATCTGGATTATAGTATCTATTTTGTGACTGGCCCCGCGTGCTTGCTAAGGTTAATAGTTTTTAGGAGCTGAAGCATTTTATGACATAAATTAGTATGCTCGTAATTGCTCTGGTTATTAGTACTTCCGCTTTCTTTCTTCTTCTGAATTTTATTTTCTTGCCATTTTATTTCTTTGCAGGTCTTATTAACTCTTTGTTAAATTTATAAATGGATTGACAATCTCTCTAAGTTTCCTTATTGCATGATCTCTAGAGTTTTTGAAGCAATCTTCTTGTTTCAGCTATAGAGGGCTGAGGGTTGAACCATAAGGTAACCGCTCTACTACCTTTATCTTTTTGGAAAAGGACGGCCTAATGATCATATTTTTCCTTTTGCATTCCACTATGAAAATAATCTATAAACATGTCACGCTGAGGAATAACCTGAATCTTTCAAAGAATAAAACATTTCCCATCTTTTTCTACCACTCCAAGTCTATTTTCCTTTCATAAGCCTAACATCTTCCAAATCACTCCCATGAAGTTGTGTGTGTTCTCTTAAACAGTTCCTCTTATTCAGGAACTCCATTCCTATCATAACTTGAACGTTCATCACCAACAAATGTGATATTTACATCACCACCTACTGTCCAACTCATAGGCGTCACCACCATCCTTCATTTCTGCTTCCACAATTTCTTTTCTGTTGTTAAGTATTGAAAGCGTTGATATTGATGATTATATTTTTAGTATTGAGGTGGGTTATTAAGGTGAGGTATGAAGGGATGCTCAATCAATAGCTGTAGATTTCAAATTGAAGGCATGGATATATTCGTGATGGAGGTCAACTGTTTCCTGACTAATTGTGAAAAAACCACCTGTATATAACCTTATGTCAACATAGTTTCCAGCAACAACATTAGAAGGAATCTAGTCTTAAACCTTGTCAGCAACCACCATTACATTCCCACTATCGGTAGTAGGGATCACAGCAAACTGCAAATGAGTGTCAGCAATATCCTCATGCACATCTCTGCTGGACATACTGTTACACAGAAAGTCACTTTCTCATTCAAAGTATTATTCTGAACTTGAAAAGTAGCATTTGCATTCACATTATCTGAAAGATGTTTTCAACCCACGTGAGCAGGGGGCGAGAAGGACTCTTTTTTTGTACCTTTAAGCTTCAATGGCCCAACCATATTTATCATACTCAACATGCCCAACGGCTCCTTTTTAGAACTCTCTAGGAAGAGATGCATTAACATTCTCCATCTACCTTTATCAACACCACATGTATGATCCCTAAGCAAGCCAAAGTTTGAGTGAACTTCTTAAATCCTCTTTGTTATCTTCCGTTTGAATAGAGGTGTGTAAAAAGCACAAGAAGAAAACTTTGCCTGTGTAATGAGTGAGCTCTCCACCCCCCCACAACTCCTCTCTCTTCCTCTTCCTTAAAGAAACATCTATATATCTTGATTTCTTAATTTCTTGATATAAGCACAAATGCCACAATGAAACACTCACAAAGAGATTGCTGTAACTCAACATGTATGCTCATGTTATTTAACATATCTAAAGCAGTGTTTCTGTGAGTTCCAGGGACGATTAAAATTTTCCCAGATATTGGGGACTTGTGAGGGATGGCTATAAATAATTATCTAAAAATTAAGATTTAAACTAAAACAAATTGAAAATTATCTTAAATAAGTAATACTAATACCTATAACTTGATTCAAATCCATGATCAAACAGTGAATAACGTTGTCCTTTGTCACATTATGTCACATGAATAATCATTAAGTAAAGTGTAAGTATAATTTCAAATACAAGTGCTGAAATTAAAATGATAAGTTTGTTCCTCTTAACATGGCAATTAAGTCTATTATGTGGACCATTTCCTTTTAGAAACATGGGAACTAAAAGCTTGCCAAAGGAGGCAAATGGCAAGTGCTTGTGGCAATGATGGGGGAGCATATGCATGCCACTAGCTTACTAGTTTGTCTTGTGCCAAAATTTATCTATTTATCTTTGCTGAACTCTTGTAGCCATTGAGTTCAACAAATTTGATCCATTGAAATTTGATTAATGCAGCAACATTTGTGCCATACTTTTTTGAGTGTCTACATGAAGTCCTTTTTCACCTCCTTGTTGTACAATGGAGACAACTGTACCAAGTATTTTCCACAAACCTTTTAGGATTCATTGCACATATGACTATTTGTATTAGAGTGTTCAACATCACCCACCTCTATTGAATGATGGTTAGAAACTTCTTAGGTTAGAACCATAAGGTGAGGTTTTTCTAACAAATCTTGATCTTTATTGGACCAAGCATGATATGCATGCATATATAGATCTCTCAAGGTTAGGACTGTTAGAGTTGGATATTTAATGACTATGAAAACAAGGGCTATAATGGATGTGATGAATCTCATGTCTTACCTGAAGGAGTTACTCATCATCACTTCCTTTACTCTCTTCTCTTGATTTGTTTTAGACTCCCCCTCTCAAAGTATGCTATTGAGTCATGATCAGTAGTCGCAAGGGCTCTTCCAACTCAAGTATTCTCTACAATAATATGAAGCATGATGCAAATTAGGGTTCCATTGGGTCAAGGAATTCCTTCCTCGAAAAGGACCAAAATAGACATAGTAAGGTTTGGTAGTTGCAAATGAACATCTAAGTGCCCCCCACCACGATTTTTTTGACCCCCTCAAGTTTTCCAATATCTATGAGTGTATTGTTCCTTGCATGCACACAACATGGGGTCCAATAGATGTGCCTATAAGTAACTTTAGTTAACTTCCCTATTGTGTTGCACCCATGTTGCATCACTAAGCACGTACACTATATTGGAAGGACCAACCTCTTCAATAGCATTTCTTTGTATTTGAAATTGAAGCTCTACATTCTAGTGCTTTCTTGAATAGTAAAACTACCTTGGGGCCTTCCTTACATTTGACCATAATGAGTGGGTGATGTCTAAGATATGTCCACCCATTCATGATGATGCTACACCTATGCAACACATAGGTGTATCTCCTCCATCAACAAATTCACCTTAGAACTATTTTTGTCTAGGATAGAGACTTTCAATTTGGTCTTGTTTGGGGGTACATAAGATGGACTTGCTTTGTGGACCTTCGCAATACCTTCCTTGAAATAAGGAGAGCAAGCAACATGAAATATAATACTAGTGGTGAAGAAGGATTTGCTAATGGAATCTACAACCAAGTTGAACAGGAGCTTGTGGCTTTTCTTTTTCCCTTAGGTTGCATTGCTCACTTCAAATTTGGAACCATAGGGGTTGCATAAATATGCTAGGAAGTTTAAGAGTCTTGTGGCTACAACACACTCGATTTCTAAGAAATAGGGGTCATGGTAATTTTTAGTGTCTTTTAGTTTCCCCATTATTTTTTCTTTGACGCACCTTAGTGCTATAATGAATCAATTCTCTCAAATGTTTCTTGTGATTCTTAGGTTTCAAACTTTGTGTTTCTATGGTATGATTGCTGGAGTTTTGTGCTACTTATTTGAGTTAGGGTTTTAGTTTTAATTTTAATTCTGTGTCTATTGGGGGATCAAGTGCTTTGAATGAGACATCTCTTAGCTTTTTCCTTATTAATCTGATATATTGAGTTAACGAAAGAGGGGCAAGTTTCTATATCTTGTTGTCTTGGACTATTGAGAAGTTTTTTCTTCTTTTCGTTTAGTGGTGAGTAAGCTATGACTTTGATATTTGTTGGTACCCTTCAAAATTTTTTCCCAAATCAATATTTTAACTACTAATCATGATTGTCTTTCCTATCTAGGTCTTTAGGTTGTTCTAGGTTAGTCCTTTTTGTTTACTAACAGTGTTTGTAGGATCCTTATAGGCAAATATTGCCAATGAGGAAATCAATCATAGGAGCTCCAACATAGAGAGTACAAGAAAATGAGAAAAAAAGCTTTAGAGTTCATACAAACGAGTGACAATGGGAGTGGGATTTGTAATTGGTGAAAAAGGGTGGAAGGAAGAAATGTGTAATGCCCAAATTTAAAATTTTTGCTTCATTAAGGCATTTTGTAAAAGTGGTTAAAGTCTTGTAAAAAATTTGTCAAAAAAAATCAAAATTTCTAAAAACAATTTTTTTCTATTTTTAGAAATTTCTAAAAATAGACGTGATTTAGGGTTTTCTGGGTTTGTTGTCAAACAAATGCTAGCAAAATTTTCTAAAATAAAAAATTCTATTTTTAGAAAATGTCTAAAAATAGAATCTTTGTTTCTAGGGCTCAAACTGATTTTGATTGGTTGAAAATACGTCTCGATCAAGCTAGTCCAGTCAGAATTGTCAAAAGGTTAGTATATCTCTGATGGGTCTATTTTGCTTTTTCAGAAGATAAATTAGGACCTTTGAGGTCATCAATGGAGGAAGGTCAATTGCAAGGTGTCAGATTCAAAGTCTCAAATGTTGCACAGATGACCTGAAACGGCGAAACATGCACAAGAAACAGTGAAAGGAGGGAAATCTAAAAATAGCGAAATCTATGAAAAATATTCCAACTCTAGGAAACCCAGGCGCCTTATTTCAAGGAGGGTGCCTGGTTTTCAATGCCTTAGTCAATTTTCAGCTTTTGACAACAGTCAACACAGTCAACAAAGGTGGTGAACGAAAAACGAGGAAAGTTGAAAATCTCAAAAAATAAACTGTTTGGAGAAAAAGGCACCTTATTTCAAGGAAGGTGCCTAGGGTTTCATGCCATAGAAAATTTTACTCGTTTTTCGGAAAACGTGCAATCTCCTCCATCAGCCCGGTTCTAATTTTGCAGAAAATAGTCAAAAGTAGTTTTTAGGGTTTTAAAAGTTGGAGATCATCTCAGATATGTTTAGGCTCTTCAACGAATCCATCATCCAGTTTAGAGGATCTGTTGGATGTTGGGAATTGCAGTTCAAACAGAGGTGTTTCACGCAAAACGGAAAAAGTTAAAGAAAAAATTGAAAATCCTCAAAATAAAACTGTCTGGAGATGTTGGGCGCCTTTTTTCAAGGAGGGCACCCAAGTCTTCAACACTTAGAATTTTTTTTGCGTTTTTTGGAAAATGTTAAAACTTCTTTGTCAGCCCGCTTCTGACTTTTGGAAAATCAGTCAGATGCAGTAATAGAGGTTGACAAAGGGTACCATTCAGCTCAGATATGATTAGGCTTTCCAGATTGACTAACTTTCAAACTCTGTTATACTTATTCATCAACTGCCTGAAAACAAACATCAAACAAGGGTTGCTGGCTTCACGTGAAATGGAGAAAGCAAAATTTGAAATCTTGGAAAAATGGTTAACTTTGGAGATGTTGGGCGTCTTATTTCAAGGAGGGCGCCCAAATGTTTATGCCTTAGAAATATTTTGACCCCCGCCATGTTTTCTTCCATTTCTCCTCCGTCAGTAGTTTCCGGGGTGTACAATCACGATCAAATGTCGTCAGATGCCGGTACGAAGCTGGGGATCACTTCAGCAGTGGTCAAACATGAGATTGCCATGGTCAAATAGAGTTTATTAGTTGACAGTGCCAGTTTTTTGGATCGTCAAAGTTAGAAGCAGGCTTTGTCAGACGCAGAAGCGAGGAAAAAATTAAAAATCACAATTTTTTTTCTATCGGAAGCAGAAGCAAGGAAAAAATTGAAAATCACGAAAAATTTCCTATCTCTAGGAAAGCCAGGCGCCTTATTTCAAGGAGGGCGCCCAGCTCTCCATGCCTTAGCCATTTTTCAATTTTCATCATGCATTTTTTAGAAACGTCCTCATACGCATGTGTTTTTTTTAGCTATAAAAGAGGAATTCACTGTTTGATGCAAATGAAGTCAATTTTTGATGCAAACAAATTCAAATATTTTTGCATGCAGACTCCAAAATAATATGGTTTTGCATGAAAATGCTTTTTATCTCCAAAACCTATTTAAGAAAGCTTTTTAGCATTCATTTTTCATAATTTACAGGTTGGCTTTCAGAGGAAGAAACATAAAATTTTCTTCTCATCAAGATTTGGAGACTCAAACGAAGAGCTTTTTCAGTGTTCTTCGTGGCTTTGGAATTGGGAAGCACAAAAGCACACTTTTGCATGGTTTGATTTTCTAGGGCATCACGTTTCAGAAACAGGTGGTCAAAATTTTCAAGTTTCATCGATCTGGGTCTACTTGTTTTTCATTCCTCTTGAAGATTGGAAAATTTTAAAAATTTGCATGTCGGCCCCTATTTTTTAGGAAATCACGCATGTTTGGGAAATCCTCAGCTTTTTCAAAATCTAATGTTTTGGGTCTCTTCAGAATGAGATTGTCTACAAAACCCAAACCTCAACTTTTTTTTGAAAATCTGCCTTTTTCTGGAGAAAAATCAGCAATCTATTTTTAGCTCTTGGGCAGAACTTTTCCGAACATAGATGTGTTTATAGTCAAACTTCAAGTTTTTAGACATGCATTACTCTCCAACAAAAATTAGGACCAAATCAGTGTTGCTCCACGATTTCCTGAGAACATTCGAAACCGATTTGCATCATGTGCTTCCAGTGTTTGATTTGTTTGCTTTGGAAGGCACAGGAAACATTGCAGTCAAAAACATTGATCATTCCGGGTTGCTTGCAGCAGCTTCTATCCCCATCTCGGTGCAAAGCCTTGAATTCATAATTGCTTGTATCAAGCATTACAATCCAACTTCACGAGAACTCATATCAGCAGATGGGCGCATTATTTGCAGCCTCAGGCCATAAGATATTGAGAAGTGTTTTGCAATAACACCATGGATAGAAAACTTCATCATATCTATTGAAGAATGTGAAAAGGTGTGGTATGCGCAAAAAGACAAATGCCGGAAAAGAATGGCTCATAAGTGGCTACAAGAGAAGCAAAATACTTTGCAAAGGAATGTTGGGTGCGGTGAATTCAAGGAGGAATTTGCAGTCATGATTACTTTGCTCAACCGAGTCACAGGTCAAGTAGAGGCCAATAAATTCCAACCTTGGATGTTTTACATCATTTCCCAGATTGTTGACAAAGCAGAACACTATGACTGGCCAACGTTGATCTGTGATTGTCTCCACCGTCAGATGACAGAGTTCTTCAAGGCCCATGAATTCCACATGATATCTTACCTCGTATATCTAATGGCCTTTCAAGGCATGTTTAGAGGTTTGAATGTCGTTGGAACTCTGGGTGTTTAGCATGTATATGATCATTACCCACAGTTAGAGTTTTCAGAATCTGAGCGGTGTTACAAGTGGGTGAATGATCTATTCCTGATGCATACAATGCGAGATCTTGATAATAAGTTGCATATACGGATTTCAGCAAATGCCAGATTGGCAATGGCAGAGTGGGTGATTGGTTTTTCCAAATTCCCACGTTCTCCTACATAAGAGTATATGGCTTCTCAGGTGATCTAGTCATGCTACCTAGATATCCAACAAATGAGGTCGTGTTAGGCAAGTACACGAAGTGCACACATTTTTGCGTAACAGACGCAAGCCTGCATTGAGTTTCCCATTTGAGATGAGCATATATAGATGCAGATCAGCAGTTGATGCTAAGTTGATGAGTGATGGAATGTCAAGGTTTGGTCTCAAGCTCTTCAAGGAGAGATGTTCATATGATCCTCGTGGTGTCTTTGTAGCTCGTCTTGGTCAAAATCACACACATTTGCCTACAATTGAAGATTTCTGGACTACTTGTGACGATGAGTTTGAAGTGTGCAAGCGCAATTACAACAAACTTACCCTTTGGCAGATGGCTGATTTCTTATTAGAAGATGTGGAGGGTCTTTTAGATGATGATGGGGAAGTCCTACTTCCCATGTATGCTCGAGGTCAGATCAATCAACAACCACTTCCACAAGTTGATTGGTTTGCTAAAGAGGGCACCTCAATTGAGGAAAGAACAAACTGAGTTATCAAGAACAACAGGATATTCTTGAACAGTAAGAAGACACAGAAGGTGGCTATTCCAGTTGCAGAGCTGCGAATGGTTTAGTTATCTCTACCTTCTTCTTCTAGACCAAAGCCTAGAGTGAAAGCTATGAGCATTCCTCCAGAAGGTACAAAGAATAGCAAAATGTCAGGGAATTTGAAGGAAAAGATGAAGTTTCCTATTGGAAATCAGCAGGAATAGCCAATAGATGCATCGGAAGTTCCAGTTGAATCAGTACCATAAGTTGAAACCATGCCTTCATCTCTTGTTCTTTCGCTGCCGCCGAGGCCTTCTCCTATTCATATAGATTTAGAAGGTGATTCACCAGTTCACAACGTCTCAACACCTATTGATCCATTAGAAGTTGCTGGAGTTGGAACCGATCCTCCCAGAGAAGTTAGTAGAGACTCCTCGTCTTGGCTTGAGAACCTGCTGGGTAGGAAGAGGAGGAAGCCTTCTTATCAGTTGAACTTTGTAGAACTTGATAGCGTATACCAAGACACAACAGAGAAGAAACTTAAGAAGCAAGTTCATATGGAGAAGAATTCTGAAGGCGAGATTATCCTTGAGTTTGCCACACCTCTAGAGGACAAGAATGTTGATGAGGTTGAAATTGATGACTTCAAAGTTGTCAAGGCCAATCTCAGAAGAAGCACCCGACATATTGATGTGAATCGCTTTGAGGTTGCAGTAGTTAATATGAAGGAACGTGTAACACTCTATCTAATCTACAGTTTAAGATTAGTAACTAACTACCAGATTCAGCTGAGTGTAACTAACTAGTTTTCTTACTAGAGTTTCCTTTGCAATAACGAACGGAAAAGAAAACAATTTGATCAATAACTACATAAACAATTCATCAACTAGGTACTAGTTTTCAATTTTCAGCTGAAAAGGAAACAATTAACTGTTAATATAACCGAATCCACAGTTGGTTAATGACTAACTTTTCTTTTACTTTTGAAATGAAAAGAGCATTTATTACAGCTATGAAATAAACATGTTACAGCAAATATAATTAAAATTAAGAGAGAGAGAAAGAGTTGTGAGAAAGTACAGTTTGAATGCTGGAATGCTTGAACATGACTCTGTCTTTATGGGAAAAAGAAATATCATCAAGGGCTTTTCCGCCCAACCAAATACCTACTGGTCTCCCGTGTTTCTTCAATCGAAGAAACCCGACCCTTCCTGAGGGCAGTCAATAAAGGTTCACATAAATACCATCATGCCATCTGAGCCTGGTGTCAAGAACCTATACTACCCTGGTCGATCCTTCACTTTAGGGTACTCCTAACTAGAAAGACCATTCTGACCAGGGGTTTATTTGGTTCTTGATAGCTGACAAATGCTTTAACTAAGCATCATAACCTTGGCCAAGGATTTTATTGTTAATGGGCACACCTGTGCCATCAACACTCTCACCCTTGCTCGACATGATAATACTTGACTCTAGGGTTTATAGTACAATGACTTGGTTCTATATCATTCCTCTTAAATTAAGGTTAAGCTGTTTACTTTAAGCATATATAGAGAGAGAGACTTGTTCGATATTGAGGAACTTTTTAGATCTTTAACATTTATACTTCTTATAATAGACTCGGAGTGGAAAGAGAAAATGCACTATTCCAACTCAAAAGTTAAAAGAATAGAGTAGAGAAGACTTCGGCTTAGTCAAGACAGAATAGTTCACAGAGTGATTTGATGATAGCTCGAACTAACATTCAGATTCAGAAATAATTAAGGAAGAGTAATTCGAATGCAAGATTTATAAACTATACAAGTTCATAATAAGAGTCTTCTATTGGACAAGTTCTAGAGTTTTAGCACAGTACCGATCCCATTATACTTTCAACAAGACGAAGAAGCTCAATGGAATTACTTTCCTATGCATGATGGTTTTCAGAACGATTATAGATCTTTTCGATGCAAAGGTTTAACAAATTTAAAGACTCTTTTACATGCCTGATTATGAAGGTCTGAAGCTCGAAGAAGCTCCGAACTCTTTCCTCCAAATGATCTGGACAAAGGCGACGATGCCACTGAGGTCCTTACTGGCCAGAGAAAATCCAGAGACGGCTTACTCAAAGATCAAGATAATTCCACCAGAAACTAGTGACTCTAACAATATGACCAAGCTTTCCAACGTTAAGCTTGACAAAAGAAATAAAACCAAGATCGCCACCCGATAAGGAAGCCGACTGAGAGAAAGGAGAAAAAGAGAGAGGAAATGCAAAAGCAAAACAGGATGAGTGCGAAAACTGAATGAGGATATCAAAACCAGTAGAATGCCAACTGATAAAGAGGTGAATTCGAGAATGGAAATGAGAAAGCAGGCAAATTGATTGCCGATACTGACAGAGGATACCAATCAAGAAGAATGCGAATGCCAAAGAATGAGGAAGCAAGCTGCGAAAGAGGTGTATCCCCAGAAAGAAACCAAGATCATACAAGACTACCCGAAATGAGTTTGCATGAATTCTTCTTTGGATGTTTTGTTCAAGAATGAGGCCAGGGTGGCGGAGGTTACCGACACAAACATAAGCGGATCTTCCTCAACTCAAAGTCATGTCTTTTTAAAAGATATTCCAATGTTTTGCATATTTATTTAATTTCATTTTACATTACAAAAATGCATTTAAGAGGAGAACGATGATATATATTACTTAAGTTGACTTATTTTTCTTATTATTTAATTAAGTAATATACAGCCAAGGTTATGACTTCAATATAGCTATCTTACACCGAGTCAAGGCTTGGTGATATTTTGATCATTTATTAACTACAACCTCTCCTTGATGATATTTCCCTTTCCCTCGAGGTGTTGGCAATCCTGCAACCACTTGACAAAGAATTAGGGTTAGACCGTTCTTGACATATATATATATATATATATATATATATATATAAACTCATCAACACATTCATTTTAACCATATATAAGAAAATCATTCATACTTGCAGTTACAACATATAAATTAAAAATTCTTTTTCCCATTTCACATTCTCATGAAAAGTAATTTATCACAACTAACATAACGATCATAATTTCATTGCCATAATCTTGTTCAAGACAAAAGGGATGTAACATACTTCTCCCCTTAAGAATCATCGTCCCCGATGATTGTTTATTTATAAATTTAGGTCTAAATCATAAATATATTTATAGAGTTCTTAATTGTTCATAAACAGATAAGGGAACTTTTGAAGGATTTCATCATAATCCTCCCAGGTGGCATTTTCCTCTGAGTATTGGTCCCACTGGACCTTGCATTGTACCACCTCACGGTTACGTAAGCATAGCTTACGTGCCTCGAGCAGTCTGAGTGGCTCTATGGTGATTACCCCAAGATCCCGCACATGCAAGGAATTCCAGTCAATCATATGGTGAAATTCTGCATAATACTTCTTAAGATAGGAGACATGAAATACATTGTGCAATTTGGCGAGAGTCGGAGGTAGAGCAATTCTGTATGCTACTGGATTGATAACTTCCAGGACTTCAAAAGGTCCCACATATCTCGGGGCTAGTTTAGAGGCTTTTCCGAATTTGGTAGAGCTTTTCTAAGGTTTAACTCGCAAGAGAACTTTCTCTCCCACCACAAACTATCTGGGGGTTCGTTTTGCATCAGTGTAGCTCATCTGCCGATCATTAGCTTCCTTCAACCTTTGTCTAATTATTTTAACCTGTTCTTCCATTTCCTGAAGAATTTCGGCTCCTAAAATGATCCTGTCTTCCATTCTGTTCCAACTAATAGGTGTTCTGCATTTCCTGCCATACAGTGCTTCAAAGGGTGCCATTTTGATAGTTGATTGATACGAATTGTTATAAGCAAATTCTACCAATGGTAAATATTCTTCCCACTTATATTGCTGATCCATACAGTACATTCTTAGTAGGTCTTCTAAAATCTAGTTTACCCTTTCCGTTTGACCGTCTGTTTCAGGATGATAAGCTGTACTAATATTTAGCTGAGTTCCCAAAGTAGAAACCTTGAAACCATTGAAGTTTTGAACCTCTAATCTTCGCCTTGCCACTAAAATTTTGCTGATAAAATTGTGGGAAGCCCCACTATCCACCAAGGCAATAATTTTTTGCCCTTTTAGTGTAACTTTGATCCGAAAGGGTCTATGCTCACTTGCTTGAGAGATGATTGCCAATGTCCCTTGTTCATCCGGGTCCCATTTTGCCTTTTTGGTAGGGATTTCTCTTGATTCTTCATCCGATGCTTCTTCTATCTTGTGTATTTGTCCCTTCTTGCATTTGTGGTCTTGCCCCCAAGGTTCCTTGCATCTGAAACATAAGCCTCTATCCATTAATTCTTTCCTTTGTTTGTTCACTTCCTTGTCAAGGCATTGGTGGCCTACGACCCAAGGTTCATTGCAAAAGTGGCATGCTCTTTTTCTATTATTTCCTCTTCGTTGGTCTTGTTTGGGCTGTGACTTGAGCGAAGGGTTCTTAGCTTTTTCCTTTGGAGAGTTGGATTCTACTTTCATGGCCCTTTGAATTGCCTCCCCCGCGGTTTGGGGCTCCAATAGGTTTACTATGTTCTTGATTGATTCCTTGAGCCCTTCAATGAATAAATAGGTGAGCCTTCTTTGAGATAGGTCAGGGACCATGACAACTATCCTTTGGAAGTCATTTGCATATTCCTCCACCGTTCCTTGTTGCCTAAGTTGGGTGAGTTCCTTGAAATACCACTCGGGATGCCTTTGGTCGAATCTATTAATGATTTTTTGAGTGAACTCACTATAGGTGGTTATATTCTGGTGACCTTGTGTGATGAGTCCATGGTGCCACCAATTATGAGCTATTCCTGATAGGTGTAGGACAACAAATTTGATGGCATCCTCTTCGGTCATGGGGCTGAGGGAAAGATAAGTATTAAGCTTTTGAACCCATGATTGCATGGTGGTCTTCCTGGAGCCGTAAAAAAAAGGCAATGTCATCTTATTAACCCGAGATCTAAGGTCTTTGCTGGTCTGATTCTTCCTTCTGCTTGAGTTGGCTTGAGTTTTGACTTCATAATATTCCTTGAAGGGTACGAGTTTTTGAACTGCAGGGTCTAACCCAACGTACATGAGTGCAATATCTTCTGCACTACATGAATTTTGCTCTTCCATTTCTTCTATGACATTTTTCCTTGGAAGAAAAGGGGGCATGGCCGATCTTAGTGAGGAACTTTGGGTTGAATGTTCATTTTCAGAGTGGTTTGATTGCATTTCTTTCCTTGGATTGGATCTTTCCTGAGTGTGGTGGCTATTGATGCTTTGAAGAGCTTGGAGAATTGGCTGATTGGTCTTCTCGAATTTCTCATTGGTTTGCTCCATGAAGGTTTTCAGTTCTTGAGCCAGCTGATCGGCCATGTTTCCCCTTCTATGGTAGGTTTGCATTATCTTTTTCTCCAACAGGTTGGCAAGACCGATGCTTTGATACCACTATCAGAAGCCCAACTAAATCCAAGTGTAGAAATCACTCAAATGTAATAGACAAGTACTGCACCAATCAATTAAAGTTCTGAAGTTGATGATTCAAAATAATATAATGCTGTTGAATGGTATATAATTTCTCTTCTAAATCTGATGAATATTGTAGTAAGCCTTGAAGTATCAATCTCAATTCAAGGATCCTCTTCTTCTAATGTTTAGATCACGTGCCTTTACTTCCCTTGCAATTCGTTGCTTCTTATATATTTGAAGTTTTGTCCCGTCACTCCTTTAGCATGCTGTTGAGTATGATCTTCTTTGGCCATGTGACTCAGTGATTGGGTTTCTTGATGGCTTCTACCTTTGTCCATGTGGGGTGCTCTTTTGTCTTAGTGCGAATGGCCTGACCTCGGCTTCTTGGAACTATGTTGATGCCTTTGTTCTTTATCGGGCTTTGAAATCGCGTCTCTGATATACGCCTTTTGTTCTCCTCTTCGTTGGTCTCTCCACTTGATTGATTGATATTTGTTATGATCCCTTACTCCTCAACACCTACAGCTAGATATAGGTGGTATCCCAACAGTTGTGCTTCTTCCATTCATCATGTGCCCTTTCAGAAGACGCGTCTGGTCCTTACTAATTGCGTCTCTTTATTACTTGTATTTGTCTTCATTTGGCTGTATTAGTAATTGATTAGTAAATGCATAAGTAATGGATTGGTTCTATGTAATTATACTTAAATATATGCTTATATATATATATATATATGAAGATCTTTTATCTATTTAAAAAATGCTAGTGTATAAGATTAGATACTTATCTTAATTTCTTTGTATGTTGGGGACATCACAAAAACCTGCCTCTACTTGCCCCCTTGTTCTCATCAATAGTTTGTGGATGACACCATTATAACAGGGGATGCCTTTGTCTTGGAATGAAATATTCCTAGCCAAATTTTTTCAAATTTCCAATTTCAACAAGCAGAGCAATCCACAGTCGTTAGGGTTAGCTCTAAACCAGAACGATACTGAAACAACTCTAACCAGAATGTACACCAGGATCCCGATGTGGGCAAGGTGTGAGCATTGGTCAGAGGATCTGAATCAAAATGCTTATGCGATAACTCTAACCAAGAATGGCGCCGATGATGGCGAGCATATGGTCAGAGGATCTTCTACACTAAGTACTGAAAAGGAACTCGACACCAAGTATGTGTTACCCAATCCAGAATGGAGTTGAGGCGACCATATGGCGGAGTATTACAAATTACAATGCTTGAAAGAAATAACTGTAATGCTGAAAGTACTCAACACCCAGAATGTGCTTTTTGACCCGGAGTGGGAAAGTAGCTACCATAGGGTGGAGATAAAGTAAATATACTATCAAACACTGAAAGTAGAGTTGATCATTACAAATTGATAGAGCAAGATTATAACTGCTGTCAGTACTACTGCCAGCTTACAATATGTTAAACAATGCCTTGCTTTCAATACAACTAGAGAAGTAAATAGAGCTGCAACAACGAAGATGTCTTTCACAAAGCCTTAATGATTTCCTAACATCAATTCCAAGAAAATGCAGATTTCTCTAATCTGGTATAACAGACCTGCAGCTTAATATATCAAACCAGCACCCTTTAGACTCACTAAAATGCACTTATCTCTCTCGATACTAACTCTATTGACTTGAAAACAAATGCATAACACCCTTATGAAGGAGGCGACCAAACTTGGACCACAAAACTTCCCCCAAACCTTGAATCCTTTTTAAGACACAAATCCCAAGAAAATGAAATGGTATGGCCCAGCAAGAGGGCGATTTCCTTCTAGTAAATTCAAAGCTTCATCAAAAAATCTGAGATTTGGCAAATAGGGGCGCCCTTACCAAGGAATCATATTGGATTAATACCCAGAAGAAGAATAATTTTATTTTCAAATCTGCATTTGAAAATCACTTACAGCCAAATATAATCAGCAACTCCAGAAGATTCTAATATGCAAGAAACAATACTAAATAAGCAAATCCAACTACAATGCAAACTCACTACAAAATCACTCAACTATCACTAAATCATCACTAGTTGCTGTGTTGCAAGCAAGAAGCAATGCCCAAGCTAGGAGGCCTTCATTCCTCGAAGCAATCCCAAGCCAATCCGGCAGCATAACATTCCTGTAGACAAAAGATGCTGAAAAGAGAACCCAAGGCTTCCTTATATAATTTGCTGTTGACCTTCTCGAAACCCTAACCTTCTTTTTCAGAGTCAAAACCCTAATCCCAAGAGATGGCGTCCCACTTTCCCAAGCAATATTTTAATTATTACTTAATTTCTTCATTGAAATTGGTGTCCAATTTTGCTTGGAATAAATCTTTTAATAAAAACATAATTACTTCCTTTAATGAGGTGCCCACCCATAAAGAACCTCTTTTAAAAACAACTTAAAGTAAAGTTGCTAGGCCAAGGGGTCAATGTTAAAATATAACATTAAACATGACTTCTTTAAAATAATTCAACTTATCACCTCAAACTGCATCCCGAGGCCAGAGTCTGAATACGCCAATTGAGTCAGCTGAAGAGGAAAGTCAACTGTGCCTGAGACCAACCAGTTTACTGCCAGAAATAGAATTTACTAAAAATAGTAAATTCCTAAAGATGCTCAGAATGCCAAGAAGAACATACCACTGCGAAGCTCTCTGAAAACCCAGAAAGAATCCGCCATTGAATCAACCAACCCTGAGCAAGAACATCCTTCAAAATAGGAAACCCTAATTTTACCTTCCGAGTAGCCTACGGGTCTCCGGAATAGGCCAACGGTCACTGGAAAGATCATGCTCGAGAAGGGGACATTACATGGAAGCTTGAGAACTTCAAAGAATTCTCTCAAATTATGAAAGGGCCTCCTGCCAAAAGATTAGCCTTCCTTAAAGTAATATCTTCTTTTAAACACTCCAATTGAAAGATAGCAGAAAATTGTTCATATTTGGGTGTCAGGTTGATGTTCTCCCCTCTAAATATTTGGGCCTACCTTTGTTTCAAGGGAAGGTTTTGGAATGCTTTTGGAGTGAGTTGCTTGAATGATTTTAGAGGAAATTGGTAGGCTGGAAGGGGTTCCTACTAAATCAAGCAGGTAAAATTCAGCTCATCAAAATTACGTTGCAAAACCTCCCTATCTATAGCGCGAGTGTGCTAAAAATTCCTAAGAAGATTGCTGATAGGATGGAACAAATACAAAGAGAAGATAGGAAAAGAAACCTTTTGGTGGCATGGGATGTTTTTTGTAGGTGTAGGAAAAACACTGGTATTGGATTTAGGAAAATTAAGGAGTTCAATCTTGCCCTTAATGCAAATATTATGTGGAGACTACTCATTAAGAAAAAGGAATGGACTAAAATATATTTTCTTTTTAACAATAAGGACCTTCTCGAGTGTTTATCTTGCCCCAAGGTCGTGCATATGGAATAATTTGGTTTCCAACAAATTCATTTTAAATAAAGGAACCAAATGGAAAATTGGCAATGGTGCTAGTGTTAACTTTTGGGAGGACACTTGGATAATTGATCACCCTCTAAGTAAGTATGAGTGGGTTGTTCCCATTGTGGATTTGTGCATTAGAAACATTGGGACAAAGGTTAGCAATTATATAAAGGATGAAGAGGGAATTAAGACTTGGAAAATGTTATCTACTTTGGTACCTTAAATTGATATGGTTGGGCCCATAACCAGGCCGTAAGCAATGTTATGTTTTCACATATCCCAATTACTTAGTAGGGATGAGCTAATATGGAGGGGTCCAATAGTGGTATCTATTTTGTGGCCTCATGATTTGAGTTATTAGGGAATCGCGAATTGGTTCCTTTCTGGGCTGAGGTGTGGTTACCATAATTGATTCTGAAAATCAATACATTCTATTGGATCCTAGCATAGAATAAAATTCTTATTTTTGATAATCTTGCAAAGCATGGTTTTGCTCTCTCAAATAAATGTGCCCTTTGTGAAAGGTCGAAAGAAAGTGTATTGCTACTTCTCTAGCGAGGTTTGGGAGCTCATTCTTTTCCTTTGGAAAGTTAATTGGGTCTTCTCGGATTTGACAAAGCAATGGGTTTCTCCATTTCACAATCCTTCTCTCAAGTTCCTTTGGGCCCTCATGCTTCCTCACATTACCTAGGGCTTGTGGAAAGAAAGAAACAATACGATCTTTCAAGAGAAGAAAGTGGTGGATAAAATTGGAATGGCAATTAAGGAAAACTTTTAAATTGGGATAAAAGAAAAAATATCTAATGCTCCAAAGATTGGAGTATCCAATTTTGATTTGGAAATAGTGAAGGCTTGGAACCTTAACTTTTATTTTTTCCAACCTCTTAAAGACTCAAAGACGCAAAGAAAGGGTGTGATATGGACACCCCCCCCCGAAAAAAAAGGGTTGGAATTGTTGGATTAATTGTCATTGATGTCAAAGGATATCAAAGGCCAAGTGAGATCGTTGAAGGAGATGTCAAATTGTCAAAAGTTGATGAAGTTTGGTGCCCAAATTATGGCGCCCATGTTGGGGAAATCACCCATTTAAGTCGCCCCATCTTGGTGATGTTGCTGTGGTAAATTCAAGTTATATTTAATTATTTTATGTGCAGCCCCTCTATGAAGTTTCCGCCCCATGTTCATGTTTGAAATGTAAATTAAATAAATTTATTTATTCTATTTTATGAGGGTCGACCCCTCATGTTTGGTGCTCCACTTTGTGACTTAAAAATTGCAAATAAATCATTTATTTATGGGGCTGACCCCTTAATGAGGCACACCCATATGAGAACAAATTCGTCCCACTTAAGGAGTGTTATGAAGAGGTGCATATTAATAGAGAGTTGTCTCCCTTTTCCAGGCAACACATCCATCCAAAAGGTCGCCTCTTTTGTGAAAGATATAAGATGTGAGTGTTGAATGTAGAGAAGAAGTGTTGAGAATAGAAGATATATCATACATACACCAGCAGTTTTGTGCGAAAAGAATATAATAGAAGATCATTCAAAGGCAGATTTTTGAATGGAGAATTATCAAGAAGACAAAGATATTGTTGTGTAAGAGGTTGGTGCCTCTAAATTAATGAGATTGGTGTCTCTTACTAAGTTGGTGCTTAGTTGTGAGGATTGGTGTCTCTAGTGGGTTGGTGCCTACAATTTTTTGGTAAAGAAGCATTTTATTTGTGACTGGATTTGACAGTAGATCCAAACAGTCCTTATTTTGTGGTTTTCTCTTGAAATGGTTTCCACGTAAATCTTGTGTTCTTCTTGTGTTCTTATTTGTTGATGTTGTGTATTTGAAGTTATTGTGGTTATTAATTTAAAAGAGTAAAAGATAGTCTTAATATTAATTCACCTCTCCTCTCAGTATAAGCATGTGCTCATTAGGAATAAAGTGAACTTTGATGGCACCTTGAAAGGCAACCTGGGATTGGTGAGGGTGGTTGAGGTGTCCTTAGAAATCATAAAGGTGAAATGGTTGTTGCTTACGAAAAACACTTGGGCCATCAAACTAATCGTTACGTTGAGGGTGTTGTGGCATTGAATGCCATTCAAATGGGTTATCAAGCTGGTGTCGAGAAACTCATGGTGGTCTCAATATTATCGAGTCTCTTCAAGGCCAAAATGCTCTCAACTGGTTTATAGATGTTTAATTAAAGACACCATTACTCTTAGTCTAAAATTTGAAGAAGTTCAATTTATTCATGTGTTTAGGGAGGGTAATAGAAGTGCTGATTTCTTCGCCAATTGGGGGGCGTCTATTAAAGGGGTTTATAAATGGGAAAGAAATGACACGTTTCCCACACAAGTTGAGAGTCTGCTTAATTATGATGGCCAACATCGTACATTTGATCACCTCATGGAAAAAAGATTGTAGACATCATGCGAGAGGAGATTACATCTTCTCTAATGATGACGGGGACTTAGGAAATGCAAAGCCTTCTAGTGAGTCCCATATCGAGCAAATATTGCTTTCAGAGAACTATAGCAAAATTGGGTGGGACACTGGAGTCGTTGAATACAAGAATTCCATAATGGGAGGTGACTGAAATAGAGTGGAGCCTTCTAATTGCAATGGGATATGCAAGAATGATAAGGTGTGGAAGATTATAGTATAGTTAAGTTAGGTAGTATATCCTCTATATATTGAGTGTTGATCATTTGAAACAAGGTCAACTTTGCATTCCATTCATATCTCTATCAATTCTAGAGTATTTGGGACTACATACATCTCCATAATCTATTAGGTGCTGCTTGGCATGACAATATTTGTATTATTAGCTTTGAGTTATCTTATTTTGATTCAGTTATGACTTGAAGAAAATTATTCATGTTTTAGTTATAATAATTGGATGTATTTTGTGGAATTAAAATTGTTTGCAATATTGTAAACATTGGATGGTTTACTGCTAGTAATTCTTAATTATTTTTTTGAAGATCCTGGACAATTAACCACTGGATCATGTACTTAATTGTAATAGATCTTGGTTGGTTTATTCGTTGGATCCTATTTTTTTAGTACAATTATTGCTTCACAAGGCATGTTTTGGAATCAGATGAATTGATATACCATTTTGGTGTCGACACAATTCCGCTTGCATTTGACTAGTTTGGCTTGATTAGAATTTGCATTCATTATCAGCTAGTTTGGCTTGATTGATTCTATTATTATTTTTTATTGTTATTTGGTTTGCTAGCCTCCAATATCTTTTAGTTATTTCCATTGTCCTCATTTTAGTCTTTGTATGCTCTCACCTTGCCCACACTGGGAATTTGGCAACTAGAAAGAAGAGGAATTCAAATGATTGCAAAAAAATTATGTGGATTTGAACTAACACCCTACAAAGTTTATTACAATGGTATTAGAGTTGGTGGTCTTGCTAGCTAGTTTTTCAAAGCTAATCCTTTTCACATAGAGCTATTTTTCATATGCATCCTTGTGATAGAGCAAACACATATTATCAGAGAGAAATTAGAAATAGTATCAGTTTCCAAAAAATCTAGAAATAGAATTTTCGCTTTCAAAATGTGTATCAAAACAGAATAACATGGTAGCAAAAGAAATAGGAATGCTGCTTAGCAGTTGTGGTGTTCATTGTTGCTCATTGCTGTTCGTGTTGAAGGTTTTTTGCATAGTTTTATCAGTCTATGGATATTAGCTATAAACTTGTCAAATTTTGGAATTTTGTATTATCTGCATATAGTCACAGAGGCATTTTAAATTATCAGACTGCAGATAAATTGTAATTATCTCTGGCATTTTTCCTAAGCGACATACACTCTGATGTACCTCTCTTATTATATTATATATAATATATAGGCTTCTATGCCTTTTAATTAAAAAAAAAAAACATGGCAGCAAAAGAAAAAATAGCTATTGGGGAAGAAAATTCTCTAGAGGCAAGGCATAATAGACTTATCCAAGGACAAGAGTGCCTTATAGACGTGCTAGCTCAGTTGCTTCTAAACATGCAAAAAAATATGATTGCACCTAGACATCATAATGGTGAAGGAAGCACTTCTGGCGCTAATAATTCCAATGCCACTCACACAAACACTTAGAGGATTATCATTGGTTCAACTACCAGACCTTTCGACCTGCTTTTCTTTGTAGGGAGGAAGAGGTTCCTGAAAATGAAGCTCAAAATCCAGTTGTTGATGATATGACAACTTGTGATGCTGAGTATAGATTTCTTGTAGAGGAGATCTAAAGTGAAATGTCACTTCCAATTTTTATGAACATGGAGTTTTGAAATGGCCCTAGACTTGAGACTAGATCTCAAGCTATCCAACAAGATTTGCACTATGGTTTGGGGAAGTTACCACTTCTTACTTTGATGGTTCTAGCAAGTGTTCAGCTAGAGCATGGATTTAGAAAATGGATACGTATCTATCACTTAGGTTGGTGTTAGGAGATGAGGCCATCATCGGTTGATTACTCAAGGGCACAATCTTATCAATTTCTATGATGAATTCAATTGAAGAATAATTGAAAGATTTGATAGAAGTAACAAGGCATCCTCAAACTTCGTACTTTAGTCAATTGTTATTTTATCAAATTGGGTGGTGATCGATGGCTATATGCAATAGGAAGTTAGGTATCCCTTTCTAGCAACTGTTTTAAGCTAGGAACTAAAAAAAATACTTATGCTGGAATGAAATCTAAGAAAACATTTAAAATCTCAGTCCATAGAAAACATTTGAAATTTAATCTACAGAAAACATTTGAAAATTATTGTAGAGAGGAAATGATGTATTTGAACTACTTGACTGTTCTACAAATTTTTTTAAATTACTTAACTATTCTGTTCAAATAGTGTTACACTACCAAATTCTTCCAAGCATTTTCAAATAAATGGATTATCTTATTTAAAATTGTTTACTAGTTTTGTTTCTACATAATACAATGCTTAATCATTCCACAAAGAAGCTAAATAACACACAATACACAGATGACACAAATAAACTATCTTGCAGGTACATACTTAACAATTTATATTATTTAACTCATAATGACAACAAAAATCAAATCATTTATCTCTAAATTGCTGTTCTAGTTACCCAATCGAGTGGCCACTTCTCCGGAGGATAGAAGTTCTAAGACTTACTATATTATCCACAAATTGCATAATGTATATGAAATTAACATAGAGTGATTTCTTTTTATTTGTTTTTAAAAGAAGATTTGTCGTCCATAATGAACATCAAAGAACTATATATCCACATACTAATGCCTAGAATTCAACATCATGTAGTCATGCATGATTGTTGTTTAGAGTTTTTAACAAAAAATCATAAAAACAAGTTCAATTGTGATTAATGAAACAATTTATCCATAACAAAGAAATCAGAAATTTGAGGAACTAGTCATTAAACAGGAGTCTTCATCTTCATAGCTTTTTGGATGATCGGTAGATCATGTTGCCGTTCTTTCTAGCACTTTGTGAGATTAGGGACAAGTGTGATGAGCAAGGTATTTTTTTCTATTACCATTACTTTTCCAGAACTTCTAGGGCAATTTTGAACTACTAATATTTCAGAGTTGTGACCATTTTGGAGCTGCTTGAGATGTGGCATTTATTCCTGTTCTCCTGGAGTCTATCTGCTAAAGCATCTTTTATTACCTCATCACAACAAAATTGAATCTTTCCAACAAGATTATTAGCATTGAAATTCTTTTTAACACAATAGGAAAAGAGGAATACTTACACTATTATTAACCAGGATATCTAATAATTATCACATAATCAGATCAATACCATCATGATAGGATTTTTAGGTGGTAAAGGAAAGGTAATTAATTTACATTATGAGGCCAATATATGCCTCATCAGGAAGGACCCCAAAGTTTATTTTCGAGAGTTAGAACAACTCAAGTAGTACCAAAGTGTTGAGAGCTATGTTGCTGATTTTCAGAAACTTTCCGTCATGGTTCTTGATATTATAAAAAGAAGGCTGGTTATGTTGTTTGTTGAAGGATTGACTAAACCCCTCAAAGGTTTATTCAAAGCATTTGAACCTCCATGCTTTAGGAGGCTATCAAAAGATCCTTGGCACTAGAGTCTTCTATTCCAAAAAGCAAATTCCAAAAGAAGACTTTCCCTCCAAAGAAGCCTTTTCAGAAAGGTTTCAATCAAAGTAAGGATTTTCCATCAAGGAAAGAAGATGAGACAAAAAATGAATTAAGGAGGAAGAAACTTTGATTTGCATGCAAAGAGCCATGGGCATTATGCCATAGATGGCTTGGAAAGGGACAAGTACACTACATTGGGGTAACTCTCTATGTTACCCCAAGTTTCCAGGAGTGGGATGGTAGGGGATGTGTATTTGGGATGGGGACAGGGATGGGAGGGAGGCCAATTTTTAGGGTACGACAAGGGATCGCTATTAAAAATTAGGGAAAATTTAAAAAATATAGAAAATTTCAAATATTCATATGATAAAGCAATCATCATATACATCATAGAACCTTAACACATAATATTAGAGTTCAATTGATATTTTTATTTCATAGAAAGCAACAAACAAGTGAAGTTTTAACAAAATTTAATTGCATTTATTGACAATGTGGCATGTGCATATATATTATATAAAAATTATATCAAAATTCCTAAAGGCTGCAAGTTTCAAAATGACAAAAATATAGAAATATCAAATATGCAGCTGTCCCTAATCAACATCCCCCAATACTGCATCAAAATTGGAGTCTGAGTCATTACCGCTATGAGAGGCTGTCTCATCCCGATCCAATGGAACCCCGAGCAATGCATCATGTGCCTCCTCATCATCAACTTGTGTAGTATCTTTGGGATCAATATCCCAATGTGCAGTTGGATTTTGATGATACTTAGGTGTCTTTCAATCTTGAAGCCACAAGGCACTATGCACAACCACTAGCTTCTCCAATTGCTTAGAGGTAAGCCTATTCCTCTTCATTGACTGGATGAAGCTATATGTAGACCAATTCCTCTCTGCAGTAGAGAAACTATCAACCTATGAAAGGAGACGTGACGATACTCAGGTGTCTTTCAATCTTGAAGCCGCAAGGTACTATGCACAACCACTAGCTTCTCCGATTGCTTAGAGGTAAGCCTATTCCTCTTCATTGACTGGATGAAGCTATATGTAGACCAATTCCTCTCTGCAGTAGAGGAACTATCAACCTATGAAAGGAGACGAGTGACAAGGATCCTCAACTTTGGTGCATCCTTGCCATGCCATGTCCACCATCCAATGGGGTCAATTTGAGCTAATGTAGCTCTATCCATCCTCACCTCCGGTCTACTGAATGTTGGGCCATTAAGACTCACAAAGGCTAGCCTTTGTGCTCTAAGTTTGCTAGACTCCTCCATATACAGTTTCCCAAGGGCTTTCATGAAGCCATCTTTCACCTCTTCATCATCACATGGAGACATTCTCCCAAGTCTTGCTGCATGCCATTTGGGATTTAGAGCATAGGTAGTCATATGAAGTGGGGTGTTCATAGTGTCCCACCATCACGTCACAATGGGCCTAATGTGCTCATAAAATCCCAAATTAGGGTCCCTGCTATGAATTGCTTGCTTCATTTGTCCAAGCATGTTGTCAAATGTCTCATAAATCTCTCCTAGGCTAGGAGAGTTTGTATCAACACATCTTATCACCCGCACAACAGGTGAGATAATGGAGCAAATATATTTGCAAAGATTCAAGAATGAACATAAAATCAACAATGTATTAAATAATAAAATCAGAAATTTAATACTAAAAATCAACAATTCATTAAAAAATAAAAAACAACAATCTCTTACCTCATTGTGGACCACCAATCATCATTGAGGATTTTTTGTTTGATACTTTTTCCTTCAGCAGTGTTTGCCTTTGGCTATCTAGCCCACTTTGAATTAACCACCATCAATTGAAGAGGCTCTTGCACCACAATCATCCTCCCCAACAAAATAAAGTAGCTAGCATATCTAGTACCCACAGGCTTGAGGAATTCCTTCCTTGGAAAATTCCTAAACAAAGCGAGTGATGTGTGATGATTGCAAATAAACATTTGAATGCCTCTAGCTTTTGACACCACTTCCTTCACCCAATTTATTTTCCCAATGTCTTTCAATGTGTTGTTCAACGCATGAACACAACATGGGGTCCAAAAAATGTGCTTATAAGCACCTTCCACCATTAAGCTATCTAGCTTGCATACACAAGCTGAATTAGTCACTACTTGTACAACATTAGAGGGTCCAACCTCTTCTGTAGCATTCTTCAAAACCTGAAATTGGAAGCTTGCATCCTTCCTCTTCCTCAAACAATCAATAGCTCTAAGAAAATAAGAGCTTGCTGAACATGTGAGAATAACATTAATGAGTGGCCGATGTCTAATATCAGTCCACCCATCCATAATGATAGAGCAACCATCACTTATCCAAACTTGTCTCGTCTCCTCCATCATTATACTCACTTTGGAATACTCCTTATCAAGGAGTGAGGTGTGTAGCTTATGATCTCCAGGGGGAACATATGAAGGACCAACAACAAGTGCATCTTTGAACATTTGTTTTAAAAAAGGAGAATGTGCCACATGAAATGGTATAGCATTAGCATAGAAAAATTTGGCAATAGAATTATCAGCTACATCTCGTAATTGCATGTTAAACATGCCGACAACACCAGTGGACTTTTTCTTTCCTCTTTGACTCCTAGGCACAACACTCCTAGATTCAATAGTTGTAGTAGTAGCACTAGACATTGACCCACCAGGCTGCAAAGACTCCATTGGCATTCCTGTTTTTTTGGCTTCATCCTCCATGTGCAACCTAGTCACCTCAACCTTCTCAGCTATTGTTATATTTTTGCATATTTTTACCCCTTGACAAGTTATGCCTAAAAGATGGGAGTAAACTTTTGTGTAGCTACCCCTATAGTCCTCCTTGCAAATATGACACAGCCATACTCTACTTCCCCCTGAATTTTTTTTCTTAGTGTCTATGGTTGTTGCAAATTGTAAAAGAGGTTTTTTTGGGTTAAATGGGCCCTTTGCATACTTTGTCATGAGGTTAGAAGAGCATTGAAAAGGATTTTCTGAACTTTGTGTCCCTAAAATAGCCTCATTCCTTGAAGAACTTCCATGGTATGTTTGTTCAATTTCAATTTCTTGATCCTCACTACCCTCACTGTTGCTAGTGCTCATTGTTTTTTTTGTTGCAATGTAAATGACAGCTGCAAGTGCAAACATAGAACACAAACACACAAAAAACCCTCCTAAGTATTTGAAATTTTAACAAAAACAAAAATAAAAATGCAAAAGAATTTGTAAAAATAACCAAAAAAGAATAAACTTACCTCAAATGATGGAGACTTGACCTCCTTTTGCCCTTTTCTCACTTCTCTTTCCTTCTCTTTCTTGGTTTCCCATAGCCATGCTCTTCTTTTTGCACTCTTCACAATTTCACAAATGAAACAAATGAGTTGTTTTTTTTGTTTTGAATGGTATATTTTTGTTTTTAGGTTTAGGTTTAAAGCAAAGGGGCCCCACACCCCTTTACTTGTGTTTTTTGTTTTAAAAAAAATCAATTTATAACTTGTTGGGTTGTAGGGACGGCTAGTCGTCCCCTGCTGTTTCCTGTGTTTTGATAGACATCCTTGGAACGTATCTGATTTTTTTGGCTAGTCGGGGATGGCGCAGAGACGTTTCCGAGGCGTCCCCGTGTCTTTGGGATGTTTCCTATGGGGGATGCCCCTAAATATGCCGGGTACATGTCCCCGGGTTACATAGGTAATTTTAGATGAGGAATCAAGAATTGAATAGTTAGAACAAGAAAATGAAGAAGAAGAGCCTTAGAAAAAGATGCTTGAGGAGGTATTCTTGCCAAAAATTTTGGTACCCCAAAGAATAACCCTTTCAAATTTCATGGAGTGCTTTGTGGACAATGGATTATAGTGCTCATTGATTAGCAACTCATAATTTCATTGATGACAATTCCTAAAATGAGTCATGTTGGGAAACTATGAAGTAAAAGATGACTTCTATTTTGTTAGCATAGGAGATGTTCATGCAATGTTAGGAGTTTAATGGCTGCATTCTTTGGGTGAGATTACTTGAAACTTCCAAATCATGAACTCAAGTTCCATTTAGATGGTAAGAAGGTGATGCTTCGTGGAATGTCTAATGGTATTCACAAGATTTTCTTGGCCTAGTGTGTGGAGAGGATGTTCTGTTATGGCCAAGTTGCATGGGCAACCTGTTGTGACCTTTTTCACACATCGCCCCATTGCAAATGGGGACCCCCTAATTTTGGCTTTGCTTTTTCGGTCGTTTTGTTGTTGTCTCTCTTTTCTACTTTCTGTCTTCTCGGGATGCGTCCGTCATTAAGCTTAAACATGAAATTTGGCCAAGTCTTAAAATTAGGGTTTTCAACTTTCCAACCAATTCGAGATCAAACGAAGTGAATAAATTGAAAACTGAGCTTAACGTTGTTGTCAGTATGCTTCCAGCAGGCTCTTAGCAAATTTTCATCATATTCTGACTACTTACTATTTTTAGTAAGTGTGCAATTACAGGCAATCCTTCAACATTTCTCTCTTTTCTACTTTCAGCAGGCTCTTAGCAAATTTTCATCATATTCTGACTACTTACTATTTTTAGTAAGTGTGCAATTACAGGCAATCCTTCAACATTGTCTCTCTTTTCTACTTTCTGTCTTCTCGGGATGCGTCCGTCATTAAGCTTAAACATGAAATTTGGCCAAGTCTTAAAATTAGGGTTTTCAACTTTCCAACCAATTCGAGATCAAACGAAGTGAATAAATTGAAAATTGAGCTTAACGTTGTTGTCAGTATGCTTCCAACAGGCTCTTAGCAAATTTTCATCATATTCTGACTACTTACTATTTTTAGCAAGTGTGCAATTACAGGCAATCCTTCAACATTTTTGAAATTCCGACAGTCACGCTGCGTCCAGAGCACATTAGGCTACTCACAGGTTAAATTTGAGCTAAAACGGACAACTGGCTATTTTTAGTAGTTCAGCTTCCGAAGCAGATTTTAGGGGCCTATATGCAGAGTTTTTCAATGCATGTCTGGAGATTCCTTATGGGTTTTTCGAGACCTTCGCAGTGATATGACATGCAAAGCAAGATAACGACTTTCAGTATTCAGCCTTCGGAGGTAGATATTAGGGTTTGCATGCAGATTTTCTTGGCGCATGTCGGCATATTCTTTCTGGGTTTTCAAAGAGCTTCGCAACGGTGTAACATGCAAGTGGAACTGATCACTTTTTAGAAACTTGCTATTTTTAGCCAGTGCTTGCATGTTGAAGATTTTTCTGGGTTTTTCAAGATTTTTTGGGCAGTGTGACATGCAAAATCATCTGACAGCCAGTTGGTCACTTTTTCAACCACTTTCTATTTTTAGCAGGTACCACTTAGGCAGCCGCTCAGCATTTCAGAACCACGAACTGATCATCATGCAACTGAAACGAGGTCAAACGGAGCTCATTTGAGGAACATGCAAGAAAATTAGGGTTTCGAGCTTGAGGACTAAAAATGAGGAATCAGACGTCAAAATGTCCAAAATTGAAGTATCCACCACGATCAGCATCTTCCGAGGGGTCTGCTGGCCAAATTTGAAAGCAATCGGAGCACTTACTATTTTTAGTAAGGTATTCTCAATGCAGGCTATAAATAGAAAGTCAATCTCAGGCGCCAGTGCAGACAGGCAAGTTTACCAACAAGGAGCACGTTGTCCAAATTTCAACTCAAATGGAGTTAAGGAAATCTCAAAATCAAGCACTTACTATAAATAGTAAGTCACTTCGGAAGCGGCTATAAATGGCAGGTCAACATCAAGTCTCAGTAGGTACAGGTCAAGCAAGTGATGAAGACCCTATGGCGCGAATTTCAAATCAAACGGAGTTGTAGAGGATGGAAAATTAGACACTATTTTTAGCAGGTTGGTACAGAAGAATTAGGGTTTCCTAAAATCAAGGGCAGAACACGACAACCATGCAAATGTAGAATCCAGCCACGATCACCACACTTCGGGCATTCAGCACATGAAATTTGAGCTCATTCTGAGCATTTACTATTTTTAGCAGGTTGCTAAAAATAGCAGAGGCATACGGGTACCGGGCACCAGCAGCTCAATCATGTCACCAGGATCCGAACAAAGCAAAATCCAGCCTTTTTGGAGCTTGAAATCAGCTTGAAGTGCAAAATTGACAAACTTTCTAAAAATAGCAAATTAGGGTTAGCATGATTGAGTCACCCTAAATCCAGCAAAGGGCAAGAAATCCACCAAGTTTGATATTTTTTCAGGTCCAGCATCAAAACTTGCTTTAAAAGGCCAAAGACAGATCAAAATTCTTGAAGTGTTTGAAAAATGAAAGCATACCCCTCGATTTGTGCCCTCAAGCTGGCAAGAGTCTTGAAAATTTTCTAAGTCATGAAAATTGGAAGCTCCACTAGCAAAATGCGCCCTTGCAAGCTTGAAGGAGGTTGAAAATTTCTCAAAGTGTGTGAAATTTGAAGGAGACCCCTCCATATGCGCCTTAAGAAGGACACTTGAAAATTCTCTAAGTATTGACAAAAATGGAAGTAGGCCATGGGAAATGCGCCCAAGTGCCAAGAGGTAGCTTGAAAACTTCTAAGGCAAGTTAAAATGAAAGTTCAAAGGGTAAAATGCGCCCTTGAGGGAGGAGTTGATAAAAATATTCTAAGTTTTGCAAATTTGAAGCTCCCTATCACATATGCGCCCTTGCCAGCTTGAGAGGTGGATAGAAAATTTTACTAAGTGTAAAAAAATGAAAGCTCATGCCTCCAAATGCGCCCTTGAGGGAAGAAAGCATGAGAAATTTGCTAAGTCTTTCAAACTGGAAACACCACCTGCCAAATGCGCCTAAGCCTGAAGAGTTCAAAAATTTGCCTAAGTTAAAAACTTGAAGCAGGGTACCCCAAATGCGCCCTCCATGGATTAGGAATGGAAAAAGTTCTAAGTGTCATAAATTGGATGCTCCATGGGTCAAATGCGCCCCTCTTTGAAGAGGAGCTTGGAAATTTTACTAGGTGTAAGAAAATTGAAAGCTCCACCCTCCATATGCGCCTGGACTTGCCTGAAAAATGCTAAGTGTTTAAACTTGAAGTATGAGGTATCAAATGTGCCCAGGCTAGAGTTGGATTAAAAATTTCAAGAGTGGCAAATTAAAAGCAGGTCCCTCCAAGTGCGCCTTGCTTTAGAGGCTGAAAATGTTTTAAAAACTGGAAACTACCCCTATGATTTGCGCCCAAGGAAGAAAATTAAAAGAAGACATGGTCATTTGCGCCTAAGGCATAAAAAATTATTTTTTCTAAGGTTCAAAATTCAAAAAAATTAAATGAACCCGTTCGTTGTATACCCATGAGTTCGACAAATTCTAAAGAAAATTCTCTTCTGGGTATTGAAGATTGTCAATGAGGAATGGATTTCAAAGTCTTCCACAGCTTGCCAGGAATTCCGAGGTGAATATTTTTGATGGGCACCAGGTTGATGAATTTTCCTAAGGGAAAATTTAAAATTTTCTAAGGCAAGGAATAAAACGTGTTTTCAAGATAAAATTTGCCTTGGTGGATGAATTTGAAGGTGATCGCCTAGATGATTTTTGATCAAATTCCTGATGAAAGGATTTTTCTCGAGCCTGAGTTAGATGAAATGTCAGAGTGAAGTGCGCCAAGCAGAATTCAAGATAGGTTGAAAATTTGGCTAAGGCATGAAGAATTTGAACACGAAGCTGGCTAGTGAAGACGATGAACCCTTGGAAGTTAAAACATGAAAATTAGGTAAGTAAGTTGAGTTTATATTATGAAGTGTTCTAATACTCTTCTCCTTGCTTGTTTTACAGGATGAACGTGAAGGCCAGAGCACGATGACTTGAAGCGGTGAAGCACGATGATATTGCAACCTTCAGAGGAAGACAAAGTTATGAGTTTCACATGAAGGAAGAAAAAGTTGCAAGGAAATGGCTAAATGTTGAGACTTAGTGACAAAGAAGTTGAAAAACAACGTCAAGAAGGAGATCAAGAACAGTGTGAACGCGTCTACAAACGGGAATCTTCTAGAAGATGGTGGCCATTAATGGCTCATTTATTACCCCACTCCTCTTGGTGGCGGTTTTTAGGGAAAATCTTGTTTAGGGCTGAGGTGGCACGATCTGGGCCATCCAGCCGATTGTAATCTGAGCTGTCCGTTGGACTTGGCCAAATATAAAAGGGGGAGTCCCCCTTCATTTGTACATTCAGGAGACAGTAGAAGTAGAGTAGAAGTTAGAATAGAGAGACAAATTAGAAGTAGCTTAGTATAGATTGATAGAGTAGTTGAAGAAGAAGGAAGTTTTCCTTAAAACTTTGGAAGAAATTATTTATTGAACACTCCCCAATAAAAAATTTTCATTGATGATGGTTGCGTCTTTTGTTGTGAGTAGCTATGAGTTTCTTCGTCATACGGTCAGTAGTGACAAAGTAGATAGTAATTGTGGAATGGTCTTGTTGAGCAAACCGTCTATCCATACCACTAGTGTGTTAGCTAATGGTGAATGCGCCTTGTGTGGTCAACTGGAATATCATGTACTTAACTTTGATCATGGTTTGTATGTTTATATGCGTCGTTGTGATGGTATTTTCATGCTAAGTTGTGATTTGAACACCTTGAGCTACTCCTTTGAAGATTGCACCGGTTCTGTGGAGGTTGTCCGAAGCGAGGCAAAGCAGAGCCTGGTTGAAGCTTGTGAGAATCGATTGCCATGTCCACGCCTTAGAGTAGATTAGAGCTCTCTAAACCCTGCATTTTCAATTCAGTACTTTCTGATTAAAATAGGAAACCCCCGCTTCATAGACAAATCTTTCGAGCATTTGAATTCCTTTCTCCGCTGCCGAACAATTCTGTAAGTCCCCTTGAAATACCAGCAAATCACATTGAGCCAACTGAGTCTATTCTCATTAAAGGAACCTTGGAGTTGAACGCACGAACTTTCTTGCAATCTTAGCGTGCGGAATACTTTGATCAAGAGAGGATAGGGTAGCCGTTGGCGACTTTATTCTGCGTTGGTGCGGTCATGAAAAACACATCAACACAACCCAATGCTTGATTATGCTTATTGTTTCTTTAGATGGTAAGAAATCATATCATTTTATGTTTAGTCTCTTTTGGACAAGCACCATAAGGTTTTCAGACATAACTTCGGGAGGCCACCAAAGAGAGGATTTGAGCATATTATTGAGTTAAAGGAAGGAGCCAAGCTAGTTATCATCACTCCTTATCACCATCCTAGAAGGCATAGCGAGGAGTTTGACAGAGCTATTAAGGAGCTCCTTGATATGGGCCATATAAGGCCAAGTTCGAGCCCATTTGCTTCATCAATTTTTTTGATAAAGAAGAAAGATGGGACTATGCAGATGTGCATTGATTATTGAGCTCTTAATAAGGAAACTATCAAAAACAAGTATCCAATTCCTAGGATTGATGAGCTCATTGATGAATTACATGGTGCGGTCTATTTTTCTAAAATAGACCTTAGATTAGGATACCACGAGATTAGAGTTTGTGAGGATGAAATATGCCAAACTAATTTTCAATGCAAAAATTCTTCACTTTCACCAATTTGTGTGTATAGGCATTTGATCAAACAATTGTCACTTTGCTGTTCTGAACTTGTTTTTAGTTTGTGTTTCATTGTATTACTATTGATGATGGTTTTGCATACTATTCGCATAATAAAGGTTTCTCACAATTTCATATACATGGCATTATATTTTCAATGTAACATGACATATGATTTACTTCAATACAATGTATGTTCAGCTTGTAAAATATATAGTTCAAAAAATGATCAACCACTGGTATTAACCAACCAATACGCATTCAACAAGAAATCAAAATATTATGCTAACCTGGAAGAAGTGCCAGTCCTTCCATTCCAAGCTACCTGAATCTCCACTAAACCACTTTATCTCAACAGTCATTAATATCACCCAAATAAGGGGTACGCCATCCTTTGATGAAGTATGACTATCTCTTGGAATTAATGCGATGGCATAAGAGATGAAATATGCTAACCAATTTTTTGAAGGAAATTCACAAAATAACCAGCAATAGAGGATATGATTAGCGTTAGCCTCAAATTAAAATCTGAACTTGAATGGAAGATATTGAGCTTGAACTGAAGAAACTGAACTTGAACAATATAACTACTCAACGTCAAGAATGTGCACTCAAGATCCCACAGAGGGCGAGGTGCTAACATATGACGGAGTCAAGAAATTGAAACTATGAATTATTAGGCGGATAACCAGCCATGAGAACAATTCCACGCTACCACCAAACAGTGGGGGGAAAAGATTACAAATTAAAGCAATTCATCCGCTGCGGCGGGCATCCACAGAACTGTGGGGATTCACCACTTAAGTGGGTACAAGATTTACAAACAATTTAACCACACTGGCGGTAAACCATCCAGGGGACTTTAATGAGAAACAAATCAAATAGTTGCAGCAATACAAATGGTTAGATTAGTACTACTAATCAGAACCTTACAATTTCAACATGACTGCAATTAAATGAGTTACAATGATAGAGAAGTGAAATATAGATATAAGAATGAATTATAACAATGTTCTTTGCTTTCCAATGACTGAAATGGAGATTAAACTGGAAACTGATAAATCTGATGCAAATTCCTGAGTTCTGGAAATTTAGAACAGCAAACTGGAAAACAGAAAAACACTCATAACTCACTTATTTCTTCTCCGAATGGCGTGAAACGAATTGCAAAAGCACCTTACAAGTCTGGCGCCCAAGATAGAATCCAGAAACAGCAAACAAAGTCTCTACTTTATTTGGCACGAATCCCAAGACAGCATTAAATGGTACGGCCCTTGAGGAAAATCGACTTTGCAATATAAAATTGAATACTTGGAATTTAATTCTCAAATTTTGTGAAAGATGGCGCCTTCAGTAGACTAATGCATGGCCAAAGTACCCAGAACAGAATAAAATTCGCTTTGGAAGTTATGAACAAAACTCAGCTTCAGCTGTGTAAAAACCAGGAACTTCAAAACTGTAGAATTCACCAAAAATTCTCAACCTTTAATGCTCAATCTGCTAGTCTGTTGTGAGAAGCAGCAATATTCCAATTAGGTGTTATATTTCAAACACGAAATTGGGAAGGGGCTAGGAGGTAGCATCCTCGAAGCAATAGCAAAATGTCCATAGTCATTTTGACAGCATAACAATAAGGTAATTGATGGATAACAAATGCTGGAGTCATCTCTTCATTTTATAAGAATTGAGAAACTCTTCAACTTCCTCAATGGTACGCCAAAAGACAACTATTTGAATTCTCCTTATTTTCAAATTTCATAAAAATATATTCCTCATAAAGTGGCGTCCACTTTCCTCCAAGCATAAATTCAAAAATATAAAATATTAATATCACCTTATGACAAGGCGTACCCTTCAAGTCCCCTTTTTAAAACAACTTGCAAGTTGTATCCTTAGGCCAAGGGGTGGTCAATTGAAAAATATAACACTTATGCCAATACTTAGTAAATTTCAACAATTAAGGCTTGAGAGGAAGATATTGAAACAACCAATAACATGCTCAACTGAAGTGATGACTGAAGACAACCAACTGCATACTGCCACAACTATCATTTACTAAAAATAGTAAATAAAATGAAATGCTACAAAAGCCAAGCCCATGAAACCCTAATTTCCACCTCATTCCAGTCTACGGGTTCCGGAATAGACTGAAGAATGCCAATGCTGATCACTGATGAGAAGGGGACATTACAGTCCGCCCTCCTCGAAATTGCTTGTCCCCAAGCAACTGCAAAGATGGATGCAACAAAATCTGTTCACCTTCCCACGTAGCATCTTCAATAGGCAAATTCCTCCATCTAACCAAATATTCTTTGATTGTCCTTCTTCTCAAAGAACGTTCTCTAGTGTCAAGGATCTCTTCTGGAATCAACACTAAATGACCTTCCTCATCCAATGGAGGTAATTCTGATGTAGCCACCACATTGTGTCCAATTGCCTTCTTGAGGCGAGACACATGAAAAACATTATGTATTTTGCTTTCAGCTGGAAGTTCCAACTCATAAGCAACTTCACCAATCCTTTTGGTGATTTTGAAAGGACCATAAAAGCGTGGCTTCAACTTTTCTGCACCACTCTTCTTGAGAGAAGATTGTCTATATGGCTGAAGCCTCAAATAGACCATGTCCCCAACTTCAAAAGACCTTTCCACACGCTGCTGATCAGCGTATAACTTCTGCTGATTTTGAGCTTGTTGCAGATTTTCCTTAAGAGTTTTCAAGATGTCTTGGCTTTGTTGTAACATATCCAATGCTTGTGGGGCTCTACTATCACCAAACACTAGATCAACAAAGTTAGTAGCCTCATAACCATAAAGAGCCTTAAAAGGAGACATCTTAATTGACATGTGATAAGAAGAGTTGTAACAATACTCTCCTAAATGAAGCCATTTAATCCAAGCTCGCTGCTGTCCTGAAACATAGTTCCTTAGGTAGCCCTCTAACCACTTGTTAACAATTTCTGATTGCCCATCTGTTTGTGGGTGATAACTTGTGCTTGGAGTAAGCACTGTCCCACTCAATCTGAAGATCTCCTGCCAAAAAACACTTAGGAACTTGCTGTCCCTATCACTGACAATTGTTTTAGGCAACCCATGCAAACGGAACACCTCTCTAAAAAACAACTCAGCCACTTGAGCTGCTGTAAATGAAGTGGTAACAGCAAAGAAATGAGCAAATTTCGTTAGTCTATCAACCACAACAAATATACAATCACGTCCTTGCACCTTGGGCAACCCCGTGATAAAGTCCATGGCAATACTTTCCCATTTCTGATTTGGAATAGGCAAGGGCTGAAGTAGACCAGCAAGAAAAGAGTGTTCATTTTTATTCCTTTGACAAATAGGACACTCTCTAATGTAATTCAAGACTTCATCTTTCAAACCTTTCCAAGTGAATCGTTCACGAATCTGCTTGTAAGTCTTAAAAATCCCTTGATGACCAGCAAGGGGAACATCATGAAAAGATTGTAGAATCTTTTTCTTAAGCTTAGATTCTTGTACTAAAAAGATTCTATCTTTATAATAAATTAATCCATCAACCAACTTAAACCTTTCATCAACCAATTGACCTTCTAACAAGCTGGTTGCAAACTGATTCTTAACATAATCAGCAGTAATTAATTCTTTCCAATCTGCTGATAACTCACAAATTGACTGCAAATGAGGCCTTCTAGAAAGTGCATCAGCAACTATATTATTTTTTCCTTTGACGTATTCAATGTCAAAGTCATATGCTTGGAGTTTACTTACCCATTTTTGCTGCCTTTCATTCAATTCCTTTTGGCGCATAAAATGTTTAAGACTGTTGTGATCAGTCTTAACAACAAATTTACTTCCCACCAAGTATTGACGGAATTTAGACAAAGCATGCATGATGGCAAGCATCTCTTTGTCATAAATAGAGTAAGTTTTTTCTGCCCCTCTCAACTTTCTACTCTCGAAGACAATAGGATGTTTGTCTTGCATTAGGACAGCTCCAACTCCTTCTCCTGAAGCATCACATTGTAATTCAAAAGGTTTTGAGAAATCCGGAAGTGCCAATACTGGACACGAACTCATGATTTGTTTAAACTTATCAAAAACCTCTTGTGCTTGCTTAGTCCAAAGAAAAGCTCCTTTCTTTGTAAGATCTGTCAAAGGTGCAGCTTGATGAGAATAACCTTTTACAAATCTTCTATAGAATCCACATAACCCTAAAAAACCTCTCAAATGAGAAATAGTCTTAGGAGTTGGCCAATCAAGAATGGCCCTTATCTTTTCTGGATCCACTTTCACACCCTTTGAGCTGATAATGTGGCCAAGGTATAAAAGTTCTTCCATCCCAAACTCACACTTTGACTCTTTGGCGAATAGACATTCCGCCTCTAAAATGGTAAGCACTTCTTCCAAATGCTTAAGGTGCTCTTCCCATGACTTACTGAATATGAGAATATCGTCGAAGAAGATGAGCACAAACTTCCTCAACTGCTGTCTAAAAATCTTGTTCATACAAGATTGGAATGTGGCTGGAGCATTTGTCAAACCAAAGGCATGACAAGAAATTCAAAATGCCCAAAGTGGCATCTAAATGCTGTCTTTTCTATATCCTCCTCCCTCATTCTGATTTGGTGATATCCTGAACGAGATCAATCTTTGAGAAGAACATTGCCCCATGGAGCTCATCAATAAGCTCATCAATCCTAGGGATAGGATATCTATTCTTGATGGTTTTCTGATTTAATGCGCGATAGTCAACACACATACGCATTGTACCATCTTTTTTTTTGACCAGCACTACTGCTGAAGCAAATGGACTCTTGCTTGGTCTAATAAAACCACTTTCCAACAGCTCCTTGATGGCTTTTTCAATTTCATCTTTCTGCCTCTTTGGATAGCGGTAAGGTGTAGTAATACCTGGTTTTGCTCCCTCTTCTAACTCAATCACATGCTCAGAACCTCTTTCAGGAGGTCTTCCAGGAGGTAAGCTTCCAAAGACTTTACTTTTCTTTGAAAGTAAGGCTTGAATATCAGGATGATATTGCCTTTTTCCTCAACCGGATCAGCTGGTAAAACCATACATTCAGCAGCCCATTCAACCTGATCATGGCGGATCAGCCTTTCCATCCTTTTCAAAGAAACAATTCGAGGGCCTCCATTTGACATCCCTCTTAAAACAACCTTCCTTCCATTTGACTGAAATTTCAGCTCCATGGTTTGCAAATTCAAAGTGATCTCACCAAGAGATCGCAGCCATTGTATACCCAACACAACATCAGTGTCTCCTATACCCACCACATAAAAATCATCCTTAATTTCATGATTCCCTAATTGCAAAGATAGGTTAGGAATTCTCCTTGTGCAAGATATAGTGAAACCATCAGCAACCATTACTTTGAAACCATCAAAATCTTCAGTCTTCAAACCCTTTCTAGCAACTAGCCCTTCATCAATAAAATTGTGAGTTGCTCCGGTATCAATTAGAGCAACTATCCTTTGTGAATTTACAACTCCATGAACCCTAAAAGATTCATTCTTTTGAAAACTAGATAGTTGTGCAAAAGCACTACCATCTCCAACTTCTTCGGACTTGTCTTCTTGAATTTCTTCACCTTCACTACTGGCTGATTCGTATTGCTGATCAGACGAATCAGATTCTGATCCATAATCAGAATAGCCCTCCATTTGCACTACTTTGCCTCTTCCATAGCAACGGTGGCCTTTCACCCAAGGCTCACGACAAGTGAAGCAAACTCCATCCTTTCTAAGCTGTTCTTTGAGCTCTTCGGACAGCCTTGGTGGAAACTTCTTGGGCAGATTTGAAGAAAACTTTTTATCCTTCTTATGGCTGAATGGTTTTGAGTGAAATTTAGGCCTTGGGGCTGCTAACTCCATGCTCCTAGCTTTCTTGATAGCTTCATCCAGCGTTGGAGGATCAAATGCTTTGACCCAACCCTTCAAAGGTTCCATTAAACCTTCAGCAAAAAGAACTACTAATCTTCTTTCAGTAATGTTTGGCACCATTACTGACAACCTCTGAAAATCAGCCACATAACTATCTAAAGATCCTTGCTGTTTTAATTGTGCCAATTCTCTAAATCTTAGTTCGGGATCTTTGGTGTCAAATCTTTCAATCAATTTATTTGTAAACTCAGCATATGTGTGAATGAGGTTATGGCCAAGAGTGACCAATCCATGAGTCCACCATTCATGAGCAATTCCATCTAAATGTAAGGTAGCAAATTTGATAGCATCCTCTTCCGGCATAGGTCTAAGAGAGAGGTAGTTATCTAATTTTTGAACCCATGACCTGGCTGTATACTTATTGCTACCATCAAAATGTTCCAAGGTGATCTTTCCCAATGCTTGGTAAAAATCATTTCTAGGGGCTGCAGGAGGACGTTGATCATTTCTTCCACCATTTCTCCGACTCCTTTGATTCATGAATTGATCAAAGGTCCATGCTCCTCTCAAGTCAAGAGGTAAAGACACATACTCCATATAGGCTTGACGAGCATCATCAGCAAAGTTTGGAGTAGCCTCAACTGGTTGTTGCTCTTCCCTTGGTGTGAAAACAGGAAAGAGGGGTCTAGAGGATGACCCACTATGAATTGTAGTATGCTGACCTACAATTCTATCCCTAGTATTCACCTCAGGACTGCCAATATTATTATTTCCATTCACTCCACTATTTTCTCCAGCTGAGTTATTTTGGGGCTGAATAATACTCTGAGCTGCTTGCTGATCCAACTTGGATAATAAACGGGACATCATGTCTATCATCCCGTCAAACTTTTTTTCCACTCTATCCCTCTCTTCATTATCTCTTCTTACTGAATCTGACATTATTACTGTTGTGTGATCAACCACTTCCACTGAATTATCTGAACCTTCCACTGTTTTACCAAGGTCTCTTAGAACTTCTGAGAAGGTATCTGCCTCTGGAACGGGCGGAAACTGATGCTGATTTCTGGCCTGACTTCTGGTGTATGGTCTAGTGTCTTTTTCACTCATCAGTTAACTACTGCAATCTGCCACAGGATGGCAGGGTCTTCTGCTCTGATACCACTGAAATATGCTAACCAATTCTTTTGAAGGAGAATTCACAAAATAACCAGCAATAGATGATATGATTAGCGTTAGCCTCAAATTAAAATCTGAACTTGAATGGAAGATATTGAGCTTGAACTGAAGAAACTGAACTTGAACAATATAACTACTCAACGTCAAGAATGTGCACTCAAGATCCCACAGAGGGCGAGGTGCGAACATATGACGGAGTCAAGAAATTGAAACTATGAATTATTAGGCGGATAACCAGCCATGAGAACAATTCCACGCTACCACCAAACAGTGGGGGGAAAAGATTACAAATTAAAGCAATTCATCCGCTGCGGCGGGCATCCACAGAACTGTGGGGATTCACCACTTAAGTGGGTACAAGATTTACAAACAATTTAACCACACTGGCGGTAAACCATCCAGGGGACTTTAATGAGAAACAAATCAAATAGTTGCAGCAATACAAATGGTTAGATTAGTACTACTAATCAGAACCTTACAATTTCAACATAACTGCAATTAAATGAGTTACAATGATAGAGAAGTGAAATATAGATATAAGAATGAATTATAACAATGTTCTTTGCTTTCCAATGACTGAAATGGAGATTAAACTGGAAATTGATAAATCTGATGCAAATTCTTGAGTTCTGGAAATTTAGAACAGCAAACTGGAAAACAGAAAAACACTCATAACTCACTTATTTCTTCTCCGAATGGCGTGAAACGAATTGCAAAAGCACCTTACAAGTCTGGCGCCCAAGATAGAATCCAGAAACAGCAATCAAAGTCTCTACTTTATTTGGCACGAATCCCAAGACAGCATTAAATGGTACGGCCCTTGAGGAAAATTGACTTTGCAATATAAAATTGAATACTTGGAATTTAATTCTCAAATTTTGTGAAAGATGGCGCCTTCAGTAGACTAATGCATGGCCAAGGTACCCAGAACAGAATAAAATTCGCTTTGGAAGTTATGAACAAAACTCAGCTTCAGCTGTGTAAAAACCAGGAACTTCAAAACTGTAGAATTCACCAAAACTTCTCAACCTTTAATGCTCAATCTGCTAGTCTGTTGTGAGAAGCAGCAATATTCCAATTAGGTGTTATATTTCAAACACGAAATTGGGAAGGGGCTAGGAGGTAGCATCCTCGAAGCAATAGCAAAATGTCCATAGTCATTTTGACAACATAACAGTAAGGTAATTGATGGATAATAATGCTGGAGCCAAGACCTTCAATAAATAAGAACTCAACAAAACTCTTCAAATGCCTGAGAAGCAGCTCAAAAGACACAAGAGACTCCTCCAATTCTCAAGACCAATCAACTTCTCAAGTGGCGTCCCAAAAGGCCTTCACAAAATGCACTTTATTCAAAAATATAAAAGTGGCGTCCTTTTTTAAGATAAAGAAATATTTGAATAAAGATTAATTAATCTTTTGATGAGGGCGTACCCTTCATGGCCCCACTTTAAAACAACTTTATGTTAACTCCTTAGGCCAAGGTGGGGGTCAACAGTGAAAAAGAATAAAATGCCATTAATTTAATATTTTTGCCAACTGAAGACCAAACCAAGATATAACACTGCTCCAACTGCTAAGGATTAAGAATAGACAACTGCAACTGCCACAATTAGCATTTACTAAAAATAGTAAATAATATGAATGCCACAGAAAACCAAGCCCAAGAAACCCTAATTTTCACCTCATCCCAGTCTACGGGTTCCGAAATAGACTGAAGAACTGCAAAGCAGATCACTGATGAGAAGGGGACATTACAGCACAGCACCTATGATCATTAATTTTAATTTCCTTCTGCAACCAAGAGTTCGTATCGCTAACTTGCTTCAGGAACATATGTCCAGCATTTCAAACCAATACCTTGTAATTAAACCAAAAAAACTCTAATTTTCTGCAACTTCAAAACACTCCTAAAAAATTTCTTCATTTACTCAAACCCCGAGATTTACAAACTTCATCAAATCACCACGATTAATCTCCAACACAATCTCTGAGTGAGACCATCAACAATCACTCAAGAAGGATCTCTCACCCTCAAAGATGATATTCTTCATGAAGGATCTCATCTTCACAAAGTCTGTAAAAAGCAGCAAAAACCTCATTTTCCCGAAAATTCATGCTTATGGAAAAAAGAACCCAAAAACACTTTTGTTCTTTTTTCCATTACTCCCACACTTTCTTGAAATTTTGTACATTTACTTTTATTTTTAATTCTTATGTCTCCCATTTGAACACCCACAATTAAAATATTAACTTCACCCTTTCAAATTCACCTTATGTCTCTTTTTTATAGTATTTAAATAAACACTAAGTTAAATATTTAATTTAACTTAAGAACATTAACGTTTAAATTAAAATAATTTCAAATCGACTATGCTTATAGAGGGGACATTACATATTCCCTGTGCTTTGTTAATATTTGATGCAATGTGCCATGTAGATCTACAAGATTTGAACAAAGGAATTTTACAAAGATTCCTTTTAAGGTTCAAAAGAATCACTTGGCTATAACCATTAATGTATGGTGGAATAGGCAATCTCTTCTTCCACTAAAGTGGTGTAGATTAGGCTCCTAAAGTAGTGCATATTATTAGAGTAATCATGCATTAGCTAATAATTAATTAATCTTTAATTAATTAATTAATCTTTAATTAATTATTAGGCTAATTTATCTTCATGCACTTAAGCTAAACTTACAAGTGTTTTTTTTTGTTAACTAAAGTGAGCTATTATTAGTTCATTTTCTCTCATCACATAGGATGACAACACTTGTCATGATGTAATCCTTTTATCATTTAGGATTTGCTCTTATAAGCACTCTCCTTCATTGTATTATCTCTTGAAGACTCTTGAGGTTCAAGCAAGTTTTTTCATTCTATAAGTTTTTCTAGTTGAGGATATAGCAGATTATTGTTTGCAACTCTCTTGGGTAGAAGGTGTTTTTGTTAGTTGTTTGATCCTGCACCTCGTGTTATTCACAATTCTGTGATGTCCCCTCGCTAGACAGTTCTCGGGAACAGAGCGTTAGCCCTTTATTGGACCCTTGTGGGCTAGCCAGCTTGGATAGAGGGTCAGTGGTGCATTTTGGAGAGTTTGTTTGTTCGTGTTTTCAGTGGACAGTGTTTAGATCACAGTGAGCGTTGGCATTCCAGGAGTTCATCGCTTCTGACGGCACGAGATTATCCTGAGTTTTGAGCATATTACGGAAATTTAAGTGATTAAGTTAATTTATTAACTTAAAACGCCCTTTTAATAAAGTCACATTGACTTTATTTATATTTTTATATCACTTAAATGTCAAAAGGGGGGATTATAATATTTTAATGACTTTAAATATTATAAAAGTGCGCCCAAACTATTGAGAAGGAATATATTAAAATATTATAATATTTTAAAAACCTAAAAGGGCGTATCTTTATGGAAATGCGTGCTTTTGCTTAAAGAGGCATTTTGGCAATTGAAACTCATATCATTTGACCATTTCTCTTTGCCTTGTGCATCTTTTCTCTGAGCATTCTCCTGTGAGCAGGGTTTGATCATTGTGTCCATTGGAGAACGGAAAACTCTTCAGTGTTGAGTACGTTTGAGGCTGTGAGAGATCAGCTGAATCCGTACAGTTGAGGGCTTCACACAGAAGTTCTACAGTTGCAGACAGAGGATTTATTTATGCAGATGTTTGTTCTTCAGAATAATCATTGAGGGTTTCTTGGTGGCGTCCTTCTACAACTTCTGGGATTCTTCTTTCAGAGATTCATTTCCTTCTTTTCATGGCCGTACGGCTTGTCTTGGAATTTGTGCCTTAGAAAGGCGTGTGAAGTGGAAGAGAGAAACGCCTTCCTTTTGGGCTGGTTCTGACTTCTATCATTGGCGCCTAGTCCTTTCAGAGCTTTGTGACCAATTTCTGAGCTGGAGAAACCTTGTCTGGAGTCTTGGCGTGCATTTATGCCTGTTTTCACCATTTCCAGCTGTAGATCTGGCCAGTTTCTTATTTAAATAATCTGGAGCCTGATTGGTATGTTTATCATTCTTAATCTATCTGTTGGTGTTAGATAATACATTCTGTACTTTCAATTTGAAGAAATAAGTTTAAATTTGTCTTTTATGAGCAAAAATATGCTGCGCCCCTTCTCTTCTGTCTACTAAGATTTCTCTAAAAAACTCTAAAAACACTTTTAAGACTTAAGAAAAGAGGGTTTCGAGCGGAGAGCCAGCAGGGCTCATCACAGTGGTATCAGAGCTCACTTCCTGCCAGCTTGTGGGGTTTGAGAATTTATGAAGTCAAACAGAGAGGGTTTTGGTAAGTCCTATTTCAGAGGTGGCCCTAGAAATCAAAGAGGCGACCAGAATCCTTTTCCACCATTTCCGTTTGCAGATCAGGAGGAGGAATTAGATTGGGACAATATGGCGAACAGGGCTGGAGAAAGTTCTCACAGAAATAATTGGGAGGATGAGGACAGAGAAGCCAAAGACGTGCTTAGAGGCATGGTTGCAGGGCAAGAGCAGGTTGCAACTATTCTTCAACAACTCAGCACGAATGTTCAGAATTTGTCATTAAACAGAGCTCGTAGTTTGGATTCAGATAGAGATGGCAGTATCCATAGACAGCCACAGAGGATTATAGATCCAGTACGCACCTATGAGAGAGCTACATTTCCCACGTTCACCAGAGATGATGCTGAGGAAGTGGATGAAGCTGAACAAGGTGGTGAAATAAATTTTGCAGATAATATTATGGCGATGCATGATGAGTGGGATAATTTGCCACCAAGGGTTAAGGAGCACCTTAACTTTGACAGGTTTATGAGCCAGAAGAGAGAGCACACCAGGAACAGGAATGACAGGCGTCCTAGATACAAACAGAGTGATCTTAAACAGGCAACCAGCAAACTAACCTTAGTACACTTTGATGGCAGTGGCAGAGTTACAGCACGTGCCTGGGTTAGTAAACTGGATACTTTCCTGACACTACGCCCCATGCCCGAGGTGGATGCCATTCGCTTTGCAGCACTTCATCTAGATGGCGTAGCACATGACTGGTGGATTCATGGTATGACTACCCTTCATCATGACAGGATTACCTCTTACCAGGAGTTTACTGATAGACTGGTAGAGAGATTTGACAGAAGGGATCCTGAGCTTTTCTTCAGAGATTTAGCACAGCTGAAACAGTTAGGTAGCTTGGAATCGTACATTGGTGAATTCCAAAGACTATCTGTTATGGTGACAGGGATCTCAGAGAGAAGGCTGGTCATATTATTTATTGAAGGTCTTTTCGAGCCCATGAAAGGTTGGATAAAAGCATTTGATCCACCTACCTTACAGGAGGCAATGAGGAAAGCTCGCAGCATGGAGCTATCTACACCTCGTAAGCCTTTTAGCTCGAGCTCGAAGCCTACAACATCATACACGGAAAATAAATCAGATCCAAAGAAGGCTGATAATACAGATCAGAAAAAGAAATTTGCAGCCCCTTTAGATCGAGAAACCATGAATGATTTGAGAAGGAGAAAACTCTGTTTTTATTGCAAAGGTCCGTATGATTTTAATCACGATTGCCCCCTCAAACCAAAAGGGCAAAACAAGCATATGGAGTGGTTTTATGAGGAAGAACCATTGACTGATTTTTCTGATCAGCGAGCTCCAATCTATGATACAGATGGGGAAGAATCAGAAAATGAAGCAGAAATTGCAGAGGAAACAGAACTTAAGGAGGCTCATATGTCCAGCATGCAGAAAGAGGGTTCTTTCAGACTCCGTGGGATCCTAGCTGGTCAAAGGGTCATATCTCTCCTTGATACAGGTGCAACCCATAACTTCATCGATTCACGGTTGGTAGAGAAACGGGGTATTCAAACTCAGCAGTTTGAAGGCATTCGTGTGAGGGTTGCAGATGGAAACACTCTCGATTGTGAGAGGATGATAACTGACTTGCCTTTGAAACTTAACAATTTTGAGTTCAAGGCAGATTTTTATGTGGTAAACATGGGTGGAACTGATGTAGTTCTTGGCATGAAGTGGCTTCATGCAATAGGAGAGTTCACGCTTAATTTGCGTGACATGGAGATGAAGTTCACCATTGATGGCACAAATCATATTCTCAAAGCCATCAGGGACAGCAACCTTAGGGAGATTTCACTTCGGAGAATGGAGCGTTTGATTCGTAATGATATGGTAGAGTGGGCTGCTGAATGCAAGCTAATGCCTTCACAGTTGGATCAGCAAGCTTCTCCATACCATCCAGATGTGCAGGAACTTCGAATCAAACATGCGAAGGTATTCAGTGCTATTCCACCAGGCAGGCCTCCTGATAGAGGTATTGAGCATATTATAGAGCTGGAGGAGGGCACGAAACCAATTATGATTACTCCTTACCGGCACCCCAAGCGTCTGAAAGATGAGATTGAGAAGACTATTCAGGAGCTGTTAGCTATGGGGCACATCAGGCCGAGTAAGTCACCCTTTGCTTCATCAGTTGTTTTGGTGAAGAAAAAGGATGGTACACTTAGAATGTGTATCGATTACAGAATGCTCAACAGGAAAACCATTAAGAACAGGTATCCTATTCCTCGGATAGATGAGTTGATAGACGAGCTTCATGGAGCTTGCTACTTCTCAAAGATTGATTTGAGAACAGGTTATCACCAGATCAGAGTCCGAGAAGAGGACATAGAGAAAACGGCGTTCAGATGTCACTGTGGACACTTTGATTTTTTGGTTATGCCATTTGGGTTAACCAATGCTCCAGCCACGTTTCAGTCGACAATGAACAGGGTTTTCCATCCTCACTTGAGGAAATTTGTTTTAGTGTTCTTCGACGACATCCTGGTATATAGTAAATCATGGGAGGAACATATGGTTCACTTGGATGAGGTTCTGAGTATACTTGACAGGGAGTCCTTGTATGCCAAGGAGTCCAAGTGTGCATTGGGCATGGCAGAGCTTTTATATCTGGGACACATCATCAGCGGTGCAGGAGTCAGCATGGACCCAGAGAAGGTTCGAGCCATCATTGATTGGCCTACACCTGAGACTTTGACACAGCTCAGGGGATTTGTAGGATTGTGTGCTTTCTATCGTCGGTTTGTTAGTGGGTTCTCGCGGCATGCTGCGCCACTAACCGATTTGACTAAGAAAGGTGCTTTTGAGTGGACACCATTAGCACAAGCGTGCTTTGAGAAGTTCAAACTTCTCATGACTTCGTGTCCTGTTTTGGCTTTACCGGACTTCACTAAACCCTTTGAGTTACATTGCGATGCCAGTGGTGAGGGTATTGGTGCAGTTATTATGCAGGATCGTCACCCTATAGCTTTTGAGAGCAGAAAGCTAAGAGGGCCTGAACGGAGTTTTAGTATCTATGATAAGGAAATGTTGGCTATCATGCATGCGATGGCCAAATTCAGGCAGTACTTGATTGGTAGTAAGTTCACTGTGAAAACCGATCATAATAGTCTGAAGCATTTTCTTGGACAGCGAGATCTTAATGAGAGACAACAAAAATGGGTCAGCAAGCTTCAGTCTTACGATTTTGACATCTCTTATGTCAAGGGCACTCAAAATGTGGTTGCTGATGCTTTATCTCGCCGTCCTCACTTGGGTTCTATTACATTGGTTTCAGAAGACTGGAGACACCTGATTGTAGCAGAGTATGCTAAGGACCCATGGGCCTCTAGCATAGTAGATGGATCAGTGTTGGATGACAGGTATTCACTTGTAGATGACCTTATCATCTACAAAGGGAGGATTTTATTGGTCCCAGGTTCTGAGATGAGGGACAGGGTTTTGAGGTCATTGCATGATTCACCCATGGCAGGACATCCCGGGTACTATAAGACCTATAGGCAGGTACGGGAGAGATTCTCTTGGAAGGGTCTCAAGTCCTATGTTCTCCAGTATGTCAGGGAATGTCTTGTTTGTCAGCAGAACAAGCAAGAGCACACATACCCTGCAGGTCTTCTACAGCCGCTTCCTATTCCTGAGAGGAAGTGGGATTGTTTATCCATGGATTTCATCACGGGCTTGCCAAAAGCTCAAGGGAAGGACAGTATTTTCGTGGTGGTAGATCGATTGACGAAATATGCACACTTTTTCGCAATCACTACTACACACACGGCTACTCAGATTGCTGATTTGTTCTTCCGAGAGGTATTCAGGCTGCACGGTTTACCTCGCAGTATAGTTAGCGACAGGGACAGCAGATTTATGAGTAACTTCTGGCAGGAGTTATTCAAGCTTTGTGGGACAGAGCTCACCCCTAGTACCAGCTACCACCCCCAGACAGATGGGCAGACGGAGATCGTCAACAAATGGGTGGAAGGGTACTTGCGTAACTATAGTTCAGGGCAGCAGAAGGCATGGGTGAGGTGGTTATACTTATGTGAGTACTGTTACAACACCACCCATCACATGAGCATCCAGATGACACCATATCGAGCGTTATATGGATATGACGCTCCGAGCTTTCTTGACTTATTGCTGAGTGACAGTAGAGTTCCCAGTGCTGGTGATTTGTTACAGGAGAACCAGGATATTATGAGAGCACTTAGGGAAAATATACAGAAAGCCCAAAATCAGCAAAAACAATATGCTGATCAGAGACGAGTAGAGCGGTCTTTCGAGATCGATGATTTGGTGTACCTGATGCTTCAGCCGTATAGGCAGTCTACCCTTCGCAAGAAGGGCTCCGAGAAACTTAAGCCGCGATACTATGGACCTTTCAGAGTTGTCAGACGTGTGGGTCAAGTGGCTTATGAGCTGGATCTTCCGGTGGCAGTAGAGTTCACAACGTGTTCCATGTGTCGCGCCTCAAAAAGGCGTTGGGACAACACGTAATTCCTTCTATTGATTTGCCACCCTGGATGATGAGGGCAAATTAGTTTTGATACCTGAGGCCATTCTGGATTCCAGAGAGCGTCATCTTCGGAGGCGGGTCATCAGGGAATACTTGGTTAAGTGGAGGGATCTACCGGCAGAGGATGCGACGTGGGAGAGTGACAGTGTTCTTCAGCATCCAGCTTTGAGTTTGCTTGTGGACAAGCAAATTCGGGGAGGGCGGACTGTGATGTCCCCTCGCTAGACAGTTCTCGGGAACAGAGCGTTAGCCCTTTATTGGACCCTTGTGGGCTAGCCAGCTTGGATAGAGGGTCAGTGGTGCATTTTGGAGAGTTTGTTTGTTCGTGTTTTCAGTGGACAGTGTTTAGATCACAGTGAGCGTTGGCATTCCAGGAGTTCGTCGCTTCTGACGGCACGAGATTATCCTGAGATTTGAGCATTTTACGGGATTTTAAGTGATTAAGTTAATTTATTAACTTAAACGCCTTTTTAATTAAAGTCACATTGACTTTAATTATATTTTATATCACTTAAATGTCAAAAGGGAAAACTTTAATATTTTAATATCTTAAAATATTGAAAAGTGCGCTCAAACTATTGAAAAGGATTAAATTAAAATATTAAAATATTTTAATGATGAGAAAGGCCGTACATTTCTTGAAATGCGTGCCATTTGGTATAAAGGCATTTCCTGGCAATAGAAACTCACTTCTTGACTATTTCGATTTGCCTTGTGCATTTTCCTTCTGAGCAATATCCTGTGACCAGGGTTTGATCATTGTGTCCATTGGAGAACGGGAAACTCTTCAGTGTTGAGTACTCTTGAGGCTGTGAAAGATCAGCTGAATCAGTACAGGTTGAGGGCTTCACACAGAAGTTCTACAGTTGCAGACAGAGGATTTATTTATGCAGTTGTTTGTTCTTCAGTATAATAATTGAGGGTTTCTTGGTGGCGCTTCCTTCATCAGAGGCAGAGGTTTCCACAGAGTCTTCTTGCATTGTTTTCCATATCCGTACGGCCAGCATTGGGGTTTGTGCCTTAGAAAGGCGTGTGAAGTGAAAGAGAGAAACGCCTTCCTTTTGGGCTGGTTCTGACTTCTATCATTGGCGCCTAGTCCTTTCAGAGCTTTGTGACCAATTTCTGAGCTGGAGAAACCTTGTCTGGAGTCTTGGCGTGCATTTATGCCTGTTTTCACCATTTCCAGCTGTAGATCTGGCCAGTTTCTTATTTAAATAATCTGGAGCCTGATTGGTATGTTTATCATTCTTAATCTATCTGTTGGTGTTAGATAATACATTCTGTACTTTCAATTTGAAGAAATAAGTTTAAATTTGTCTTTTATGAGCAAAAATATGCTGCGCCCCTTCTCTTCTGTCTACTAAGATTTCTCTAAAAAACTCTAAAAACACTTTTAAGACTTAAGAAAAGAGGGTTTTGAACTGAGAGCCAGCAGGGCTCATCACAAACACTCTATCCGAGGTGTAAGCTAAAATATAGATTACTAGAAACAACATTAAATGATAATCCTCATCTCTAAATTCCCAAGGAGGTGGAACACTCTATCCGAGGTGTAAGTTGAAACAAAGATTACGAAACAACAAACATGAAAGACTTTGAGAATTTTGGATCAAAGGCACATTGCTCTCCTGACTTTATTATCTCAACTTCAATCAAAGATTACACTAGCACATCTGGGACAACAAATTGCATGATGAAACAAACACACAATAGACGATCAAACTAGCTTTATAACATGACATTGAACAATAAACTGAACAAGGATTTGCATGATGAAACAAACATATAGTCTTGTTCTTACATAATGTGAACCAATACTGAATAGCAATATTGCAGGCAAGGTGGCACAACAATTTGTTATCACAAGCAAAAGTAAAAATACAATGAGCAAGGTTGCTCTTATTTATAGAATCTCAAAGGAGTAGGGAACCCTAAAATCTCCTTGAGTTAACATTCAGTCTTGCCAACATGCAAGATTTGTTCCTATGTCTGAACCAAAAAAACTAGCAGTTAACTGGAAAAACTACCTCAGTTAACTAGTCTAAAACTAAAACTAATTGGACTTGGCAACATGCAAGTCTTATTGATATGAGAGTCAACTAATAACCATCATCAGTTAACTGAAACCTAACTAAAAGTTCCACCTCCACCAAAAGATATTCTAGAGGAAGAGATAAACATGCATGAAATCAACAATCTGAACTCAAGAGTGATGTTGAGTTGATTGCTGCCTTTGACTCTATCCTTGGGAAAATCGTGGGATCTAACTGGCTATCTATTCCAAGCCATCTTGAGCAATCATATCCTCCAGGAAATTGTTAACTGCATCTTCTTTAGGCACTTGGATACTGTCCAAAATAATGGATTGTTTGCTCAACGTCTTCTCTCCATCTGTGATCAACTTCAAACATTCCTTGACCTCCTTAGCTGCCTTGTTGAAACTTGTTGACATCATGGAAAAATGATTCAACTTGGATGCCACAGGATCACCATCAAAACCATCACGGACCAAACTCTAAAATTTTGCTTGTACGACACCGAGATCGATGTAGGTACCATCCTCATGAAGATAATGGCATGTGATTTGTGTGATGAATCCACTTACGAGCTTGAGAGCACCAACAATAATTTGTTTGATTTCAGCCATCTTTGTTGGTTGTTCTCGTTGACTTGCATTTCCTTTCAAATTCTTCGTCTTTCCACTAACCCTGACACCTTCGGGTGGATTGCTTATGATCTAGACTCTGGATTTTCCCTTGGAAGAGGAAGGTAGTGAAGGATGTACAATTTGCGGCTCTGAAACTGGGACTACCTTCCGCATCCTCTTGCTGTCCAAGAAAAACATATTGGTCTTGACAACTCGGCTTGAGGCTACAAACAACTCGCCCATCTGTTGATTGAATTTGTCGTGTAGAAGGGTTGTAATGCTTGATGCATGCAATGACAAACTCGAGATCTGACATTGTGATGGGAATAGAAGCTGCTTCGAACAACCTGGAGTGATTAAGATGCTTGATTGTAGTATTGTCTATGCCTTCCAAAGTGCTCAATTCAATCATTGGATGAACTTGGCATAAGTCAGTGTCAAAAGTTTTCAAGAAGTCATGAATGAAGACCGATTTGGTCTTGTATTCAATTGGATTGAATTGCATTATGAAAAACTAGACTTTTGACTATAAACTTGGATATGTTCGGATGAACTTCTGAAAAAGGCTAAAAATAGCTTTTGGTGAGGCTAAAAATAGCTTCTTGAGGGGCAATCTTGACAAAATTTTCTGAGTTGTGGGTTTTGTTAAGAATGTATTTCTATGCCAACCCAGATCATTAGAAATTCAAAAAAATGACTTTTCCTTGGGCGTGCAATGACTTTTCAGAAACATAAGCTGTAGGGGTTGCAAGGGCTATTTTTTCTTGAAAAAATTTGGCATATGGGTTTTGTAGCCACCAATGTGCTGATCAAATCCAGTTTCTCTGTTTTTTGAAATGATGACTTTTTTTTGGAAAACCCTAAAAATAGGGGGCAACGGGGCAATTTTCCTGGAAAAATTTGGGACATGGGTTTTGTTGCCAACACTGTGCTCACCGAACCTAGATGACCTGATTTGTGAAAAACTGCCGTTTACTTGGACATGCAAGAGAAAACCTAAGACAAGGATATAAGAAATGTGAGGGGGAGAAGATACAAGTTATAAACTACCTTCAATCCTCAAGAAAAATGCTTCCTATCCAATCTGATGAATTCCTGACAAGAACCTGTTGGAAAAACGAAGCATGGAAAAAATAAATATTCCTCTGTGCAATCTGAATCTGGAACTGCGAAGAACATTGAAAAATCCCTCTTGTAGCGCCTCCAAATCCTGTTTGCATGAGAGAATATGAGCTCGCCTTCAACCTGTGATGAATAAAATGGATGCCCAAATGCTTTAATAAATAATTTTTCATGAATGGAGGTGTCACATGCAAGTTAAATCCTAAATTTAGGATGAAGTGATCTCATTGGACCTTTATTTAGTCAATTGAATGAAGACAACCATAAATATGTGCCAAAAATCATGCAAAAGAGGAAGGAATCATCATGCAAGAAAGATGGAGTAGTAATAGTTCAGTTTGGAGGTGGAATTGAAGACTTATCATCAATTTGAGTTTAGTTGAAAAATCCCTAAATTTTAGGGCGACCTAGGCATGCACTTCACTTCAAAATTATCTTCAAGTCAAAGTTTGACTTTAGGCGCCAACTTTTCTAGACTTAGAAACTTTTTGAAATTTTCCATTTTTTAGCCTCTGCAAATGTCATTGAAGTCTATGTTTGATCATTGTTTTTGAATTACTAACAGATCCAATAGTCGGGCTGACAGTCTTGTTCAAGAGCAGGATCAAAACTGAAAAGGAACTTCTTGAGGTTGCAAACCTTAATTTTGACTTTTAGATCATCAAAACTCTGGGCGCCCCTGGCCAATAGGGGTGCTTTTGCTCATCAGACAATTTTCAAGGATTTTCACCTTTCCAAACTTGATTTTCACCTCCCTTCAGCCTGCATTTCCCAGTACTTGACAAATCTCCTTAGCTGGCTGACAGGTTCACTGTAGAGCTGGATCAAAACTGAACGTGATCTTCTAGAGGGCACATACCCTAAAAATTGCATCTTGGCATGTTAAAATCTCGGGCACCCCTGGCCAGCAGGGGCGCTTTTATTGCCAGACAACCATTTTTACAACTTTCTAATTTTGCCCTTCATGCTCTGTTCTTTGTTCAATCTGCAGCTGTCGGCTACTGACAAGTCTTTTGATTAGGCTGAGATATGCAATGGAAAGCTTGAAGAATTCTGAATAGGATGAATATATAAGCAAACCCTAGCAACTGCATTTGAGGGCTCAAAGCCCTAGGCGCCCCTAGCTAGCAGGGGCTCTTTTGTGCTTTGAACTCACAATTTGACTATGACTAACTCCTTCTGTTTGACTCCTGATTATGACAGTTTGACAACTCTGAATAATCCGCTAATGGACTCGTTGTGAAGCCTGATCAAGTCTGAGACAAACATCTTGGATATCATTTGCTCAAAAAGTTACATTTGGTGCCTCAAAAGTTTGGGCGCCCCTGGCTAGCAAGGGCGCTTTTTCCCATCAGTGTTAGTCAAATTTTGACTAACTTCATTTCCCTTTCTCTTCCTCCATTCTTCGTTTGATCTTCAAATTCAGGCATCAAATAGTTCTTCTAGACTGGCTGGCAGGTTCATCGCGAAGCTGGAAGAATTTCGGAGAAGACTTCTTGGAAGTAACAAATCTTGAAAAGTTGATCTGAGCCTTTGAAACCTTGGGCACCCTTGGCTAGCAGGGGCCCCTTTATGCTCCAGAGTTAGAAAATTTTCAAGCATTTTCACCTTTCAAAAATCCCCTTTGTTACAAAGCATCGTTTCAAGGGTCTTTCGCCACAGAATCTTCGTTGAAGTGTTTGAGGCTTAGATTTCGACACCTGGTATCTGGCCATCTGCCATTGTTGACCTCAAAGGTCCTAACTTTTCTCCTAAAAAAGTGAAATAGACCCACCAGAGCTAAACTGACTTTTTCTTGATTCTGACTTAACCAATGTGATCATGACGTGAAATAAGCCAATCGAAATTATTTTCAGTCAATTCTAGAAAGATCCTATTTTTTAGGGTTATTCCTAAAAACAGGGGCCCGAAAACCCTAATTTTCAAAATTTGACAGTATCTTCGGTACAGTAAACCCAAAAAATGCCCATGCTTCGTTTGACCTAAAACTGACTTTTGGTGACAATTTTACGAGATTTAGACCATTTTAACAAAATGCCTTAATGAAGCAAATTTTTTGTTTTGGGTACAACAAAAGGCACAAGAGCTATTCATGTATGGTACTACCAATAGTGTTACAATGAGAGATTATTACAATATGATGTTTGCAGATATACTCCAGCTGCAATGAGTTAGAAATATGAAATGACAACCCCAAATGATATCCAACACCAAAGTACAATAGCTCTTGATAATAACAAGCAATGTATACTTCAACAATGACCTCCGGAAGTCTTAAAATGGACTGAACAACAAAAGGTTCAGGTCTGATATGAAATTGTAGGTCTGTAACACCTCCAAATTGTAAAAACCCCTACTGATTTTATTCAATATTTTCCAATTGGTTTCAATTTGATAGATGTTTCATTTTGTCAAACATTTGTATGCACTTTTCTGAACACTCAGTGAATAGAGATTTGCAACATGTAATGACAATAGCATGGAGGGTGCTTCATTCATAACAGTAAAAGAGTTTAACTACTACATCAAACTGAAACTCAATGTTTCTCACAATACATTTCTGAGTGCATTAATGACAACAGTTTACAATTTGCACAACAATAAGATTTAAAGTCTATTAATGGACTGATTCAATGCTCATTTACAACACCGTCATATAATAGAAATGCAGCAACAAATATATGTATCAGAACTTGCAGATTACAGCAACAGATAAATACCAATTTGGAATACACCTTCTGAAGATGGCGACTATCTGCAACTCCACGACTGGCAGCTCACTACAGGTATTAGGGAATGCTTGGCAACTGATGGAGGTGGTTGACTAAGCACAAAGACTACACAAAACTTCCTATCCGCCCAACAACAATAAATATCCTCACACCTCTAGCTTGAAACCTCACGCCACCCCTCTTACTCAGGCTGTAGCACTCAGATATTGGTATCAATAATAGAGAGTGTCGCAATAGGTAATGTTTGGCACCCAACTTGTATAGCATAGGTCCCCCAAGAAAGGCAATAGTTATCAATGGCGTTTGAGCTAAGATAGGCTCACGCCCCTGTCACAGCCTCCATAACCTAAATTAGACACCCATGACCCAACAAATGCCATCATACTTCGCCCAACACAGGGTAAACTTCAATGTAGGAGGTTTAGGAAGTTACCACGACCCTTAGAATAAAGTGTAACCAAAATACAATGAGCGATCAATATGAGCAACAATATTACCATAAGAAATCATGCCTAGGTTATGTAGTTCTCACGCTAACCAGAGATAATAAATCTGCAATGATGTTACACAGCAATAACCCAACGACCCATCTCAGAATGCTACGCAGGAATCAATAGATAAGTGCCACGATTGGGTAGATAACTCCTGATAATGGCAGAAAATAAGTCCATGTCTCCCTTATTAACTCCCTCCAAAGTGGCAATAACAAGCTGAATGGAAGATTACGCTCACATCCCAGCAAACTTCAATATCTGTCAATGTCAATCGCCTAGTTCACACATGCCCTAATATCCTCTTCAAATCCCATGGCCAGAGCAATAAAGCTTCTGCAATCTTAAATCAGTAATGAAAACCCTTCGATACCAAACAACCAGCAGGAAATCTTCAATCTCAATAGATGCAAATGATATAATCTCCAATCTCCAAGTTTGTCTCTGAAGGAGACTCACAAACTTGAGCAATTTCGCACACAATAGAAGACCTGAGTGATCTCCCCTCAAACTAGCTAGGGTGGAATTTTTTCACCACCGAAACTGATTTTCTCCATAGGGTTTTCGTCCTCTAGAGACTAAGATGAACCAGGTTCAATCTCCAAACCACAAGGGTTTCAATTAGAGAAAAAAAAAACTCAACATGACCAAATGAGCTCTTATAACCTCCTTTTATACTTTTCCCACCAAACTCTCCAAAGCTTCTATTTAAAACTCATTTTTTAATTTAAACTCCCCTTTAGCTCCAAAAAGACCTTTTTATTAAAATAATGATAATTTGTAGGCAAGGTCCCCGTTTAATATACCAACAATTTAAAACATTTCATCCTGGTTCCAACAAGCTATAACACTAAGGTGCTTTTTAAATATTTTAATAATATTTAGCAACCTTAGTAAATTAATTAAAATAAAGCCATTAATAGACTCATTTCGTGGAAGCTGTCGGAATGCATCGGAATCGAAAACTAATTGCACTGGAGTGATCCCGATGAAGAATAATGATAAACAAAGCCGACTGGGCAACTTTCTATTAATAGATGCCCTCTCCAAGATTCTTGCAGAGCACACTAGAAGCCAAAAATAACATCTGAGAGCATCGAATAACTCCTCTAAACCATCTGAGCTCATTGGTAACATCAAATTACCTATCTGATCAAGCAGACACAAACCTAGAAAGCCATCTCTAATTGCAAAGCTAAAGAGAACCCAAAAATGGGGACATTACACGAACAACAAGCATAATCAGAGCACAACTCCCAAGAACATCACCCAATTCAGCAAGAAACTCCTCCAAATTGATATCAATGCAAAATAGAGGAATGAGCACCACCAAACAACATCCAAACAACTGCTAGAAGGAGGCAAAAGCTCCTTACACCCTCACGTCTCTCTAGGGCCAAGATGTACGACCTACAAGAGGGGCGATCCCCTCTAGAAAATCAGAATCTTGACCAAAAAATCTGCAAGTTGGAGCAATGGGGTGCCCAGGTAAAGAAGAAGAATGGCCCAATACCCAAAAAAAAGGAAGAAATCTTCCAATCAATATGAGGCAAACAAATGGTACAACCTAGGCATGAAAGACGCAATCAACAAGTATGAAACTCCAAAAAAACCACTATTAAACTCCAAGTCTCTGCAAAAATTGTTAACACACCCAAAATACATAGCTAGAAATCATATGAAGCCAAAACTGAAAGCAAATCGAAAGCCATCACCAATAAGCTCAATGGCGACTCCTGCACTGAAGCCACACCCACGTCCAGCTAGGGAGTATCTTGCAACTCCAAAACTAGAGCCACCTTGAGGGTTTTTCGTCCTCAAAGCCCAAGGATTCTGACACCAATTCGACAACACTTCGTTATCTTCAAATTGCATAAACCAAATGAAACCATAGGGTGGGTTTATATAGGAATCAGGGCTCCACAATATGAAAACCATTTCCCTCCAAAAGGGACGCCTAACTCCAAGCAATATTAATTTATTTTCATTTTCATTAATCTCCTCCCTTTTGGGTTTCCAACTAAGGAAATACATGACCTCCTTTTAAAAAAAACTTGAAGTCATCAAGGCTAGGCGTGGGGGTACAAAAGGAAGTTAATTGTTCCTTTTATAACTTAAATCATAATATTAATATTCGAAGACTTAAGTGATGGTGGATGACAATATGCCAAAATATCAGAACTTGTCAACTGAAACTGCCAACCATTGCCAGAACTGGAAACCCTGCACTGTACTGTTGCCAAGACTAACCACCCAAAATAGCACTTACTAAAAATAGCAAACTACTAAAAATAGTAAGCGTGTCCAAACGCCAAATTAGCCGAAATTGAGATGCATTGAAACTTACTAAAAATAGTAAGTAATAAAAATAGACATTGCTAAAAATAGCAATATTGCCCACCAAGGATTAGAGAACCCAAAAAACCTAGAAAGCTCTCTAGCAACATCAATATATTGCTTTGAATATGTAGACACCGATTCCGAAAGATAGCACCAACTACCAAATAACGAAACACTAAAAAGGGGACACTACAACAATAGTACTGGGTTGGTGCTGAGTTGATACGTGGCCCTCGGGAGTGATCTGGTTGTGATTGGAGGTCATTATCTGAGGATTTATTGGTTGTGTGGGATTGCAACAGTCAACAATCAGACCTGCTATTGCTCAGAAGCATATATCAGACCTGTAGCTCACTATTTCCATGCATTTTGAAGTCAAATAACAGCGCTGGACATGATTACAATGTGTTGATGACCCCTGGGGGGTATCTATGGCATAGCTAGAGAGTTTTAGAGGGGGTTTTCTGCTGGTATGATCTGCTACAGGGAAAATAACAGACCTGTAACCTCTGTATCAGACTTTCAGACCTGCAATATTGGGCTCTATAATCATAAGTTGAGGTACTTTAATGTGAGTTCGTGTAATAATGATATTATCATGTATTTTCCACCATTTGGAGATGTTAGCTTTCATTATATTCCATGAACAGCAATGAATGAATGTGTGCTGTGTTTTCAGACTTGGTAATAGCAGAATATCTTCTTATTTTCAGTGTATGTCATTAGTTCATTATTGTAAAATAAAAAATAAAAAATTAGGGGGTGTCTGTTATAAATATGCCTAGAAATCATGGCAACAACCTCTTTCAACTTGTGAAACCTTGCTTCTCCCTCATCTGTATCTCTTTCACCTTCATGTCCCATCCTCTTCTACGCTTTGTTCCACTCTCAAGGACCTATCTCAGGCTAAAAAGCTCTCAAATCACCACTTCCACTGGACTAAGTTATGGGAATAACCCTTATAATTCAACAAATGACTGAAAATGTAATGTATTAGGTGTCTCTAACTTGCATTGAGACCAATTTGATCCGTAAAATGGGAGAAATACTCTCTAACAGCTTATCAACAATGATTTTTTGATTATTCTGTTACACCCCGATTGTATAGCTACTATTGCATAGGGCAATAAATTGTAATGATTGAATCATTTAGATGAATAAAACATGTTGTTCTTGTTATCAAAATGAATGTGTCCTATTTAAATAATTGTCTCATTTGACTGATACTTCTATTGATGTAATTCTTGATTAATGTTGCATGCAAGTTATGGAATAATGTTTATTCTAATTTTTGAGATGTTTCATGTATACTACTTTGTTGTGAGCATATGACTCGATGTGCAAGGATTGAAACCATAGATCATGCTGCAACTACCCTGTCATCCTCATGCATTTCTCTTTCTCCTTGTACCTCAATATCGGCTCTAGCTTCAGGCTTGGTCTTCAGTTTCAAGCACAGGTTGGTCCACTTCAACATCATCCTTGAAATATCTTAACACATTAACTGCTTCTTCTGTATCTCCAACCTCCTCACTTATTTCATAGGAAACAAGTGGGTCTATCTCTTGTGTCTTCTGTTTTTTAGAAGGTGGTTGTTCAAGAGGTGATCCTGGAGAAGCATGACATACTGAAACAATATACGGAGTTGGTTCTGTAATTACAACACCACTCGACCTTTTGGGAGATAATTTGGCAAGTCTCCCCGTATCTGCTGCAATCTTAAATAATTCATGAAACTTACCAATTATCATATCAATCCTCTTGACAGGATTTGCTTCCTCTACAAAATACCCCAAGAAATCAATGTGCTTCATCTTTCTTTCTTCCTCAAGCCTTTTCATAACTTCCCATTTTCTCCTCCTCTCATATACCTCTTGAGGAGTGAAACAATTTTTGATTACATCTTCTTCATAATCAATTTGGAGAGTAACCATATCCTTGGTAAGGATGGCGTGTCTTACAAAATTCATGTGACCTCATGGTCAAAAACTCTTTCCTTTCTAGACTCTAAAGAGTACCTTGTCTTTAGATAATTCAACAACTTTCAAGTGTATCAGATCCCATTGATACACGTGCATTTGACACAAATATGCAGTCTTATCTTTTAATAGTTTATTGCCTATTTACAACTAATAGGTAATTTCATAGAAACTCATTTTCTCTTTTTCATGGGAATGCAGTTAAACAAATAACTACTTGTCAATGCACAAACAATATTCACAAATTATAGAACATTCAAGTATTCAAGAATAGAATGAATAACAAAAGAATGACTCATGCCTGATTTAGCGTCCTTTCAAAGATGATGTCCAAGCACTTCTAGCACTTCTAGATATCTGGAAAATCCCTCTCAAGTTGCTGACTTTTCTTTTCAGATTCACTCTCCAATGCCACTCTTCTCTCAGGATAGAAACACTCAGAAATTGACACTCTCAACTTTCAGAACTAAAGATTGTTCTTAGTAATATGAATGAACTAAAAAATGTAATTGCTCTTAGTGATAGCAATGCTCTTAGGAAATATGAAGGATAAAATCTCTCAACAAAAGTAAGAACTCGGATTTTTTAGAAGTGATGAAGAAGAATGAACAGGGCGGCTATATATAGAGCCCCCTGCTCAACCATTTTCCACCTTTAATGGCATGTAAACTGACAGACATAGTTTTGAATGTTTCAAATGTAAAATGTGGCAAATTTCAGAGGTGAGTCGACCTCTTTCTTTGATAGCAACCAAAGAATGGTTCAACTTTGCACATGGTAAAACCTGTAATTTGACACCTACAGGCGTCCCTCATTTTTGGCGCAATTATTCAGAAAATTGGTTTGATGATTCATCATTTAAGAATTAGTCAAGGTCGAATGTAATCCACATTGCCATTTTACTAGGTTTGATTGCCAAACACTCAGCTGCGTTGGAGTTTCAGCAACTTGGTCATGGCGTGAATTCTCTAGGCACGCGTATCTCTTCTCATGACAACTTCTTTTTCATTTTATTTCCTTATAATGTTTCAATATAGTTTTCCACTAAATATTTCCCTCTTTCAAAGTTTGGCGTCATTTGTCTCAAAAGCTCGATTCAAAATGATTTTATATAACTTAATTTGATATAAATCGGTTTCCATAGTTCACTATTTGATATCTCATGAATTGATTTATTCATAGTAGAAAATAAAGTCTTCCTTTAACTATGAGATATATCGATTCCTTATTTATTTCAAATAAAATAAAATATATATATATATATATATATATATTTAATTATATACTTATATATTTATATTATAGTTTTATTTTACTTTAATATATATATATGTATATATATTTAAATATTACAATTTAAATATGCTTATATATAGACATATATATATTTCGGTAAAAACTACAATATATATATATATATATATATATATATATATTTATATAATATTAAATATATATATACATTTACATATATAAATATATACACATTTACATATTTATTTGATAAATACATATATTGCGAGCAGTCAACATACTTTCAATATACATATCTATGTATATGTGTATATGTAAATTCCAAGGCAATATTAAAATAATATTATTAATATCCACATATATCATTGGTTGTGGGTATAACTATATATACATGTATATATGTTTGTATATTTTCCTCTATGTACACATATATGTATGTATATTATATCGATGCACTCGTATGAGCATATCCATTTGCCCTCATACGTTTGTATCGACATGAATATACCTATGGATACGTGTATATACTATATACATGTATACATGCCCACCTCCTAACTAGTAATGTAACATCATAAACAGATACATAGATAAGCATCACTTATACATGCATTCAGAAGTAGACAAGACTCCTAATGTCAACATACAAGCCTACGGATGACTTACCCATAACTCAACAAACTTTCTTAGCTTACTCAGTCTAAGGGACGTGTGTGTATGCTCAATGGTTCTCGTTACTATTTACCCGACTAAGCTCCTCCCCGAGTGATATTTCTCCTCTGCCTGGAGGAATGGTCCTCTTACCTGCACACCATGACATGACAACATGAGTCATATGCTCACAACAAAGTAGTATACATGAAACATCTCAAAAATTAGAATAAACATTATTCCATAACTTGCATGCAACATTAATCAAGAATTACATCAATAGAAGTATCAGTCAAATGAGACAATCATTTAAATAGGACACATTCATTTTGATAACAAGAACAACATGTTTTATTCATCTAAATGATTCAATCATTACAATTTATTGCCCTATGCAATAGTAGCTATACAATCACGGTGTAACATATTCCTTCTCAGAAACACATCCTAGTTATGGCTTTTAATGTGTTCTTTCAACATATGTTTAAACAAACATGTTTTGCAAAATATGGAAACATTACAAAAGCATAGAAAGATGTAACAACACACAAAGGAATGCATGACAATGACTGAACACGAGGGTTAACTTGGAGAAATCCTTGTTTGGGGAGAAAACTCCAGTAAGAGAGAGCTATTAGCTCATCATCTCCACTATCAAATTGGTCAAGTACAGTGTAGTATGGGTCTTACATACCCAACCAACCTCCAAACATGAACAAGAGCTTCTAAAATCTACAATGAGGCTTGTAGCTCACAAAACCTTTCTCAAGTATGACATTCACTTGTAATCTACAACTCTAGAAGGAAAACATGAGTGCAACACTTGTATCATGTCCAATTGATTGTTATAGACCTCTACACATTCCTTTAGGCTTCAAACACGAAAAAGAATGCATAGAAGTTGAAATGAAATGTCAAAACCCTACACATTCTAACCATTGTCTTCCCTGCAATGAGATTGCCTATATTGCCAAGGGCAATTGCATGTTCGCCGTGGTCTTTGACAGGAACACTGTGGTATTGATGAGTTAGCTGTCTGTAGAAAGCAGTGAATTTGCCAAAATTAAGAATAACCTTAGGTCATAAATCTGCACATCAGCCAATTTTCTTCCCTAAGATGTTGTGGATCATCCCAAGATTGAATTTGGCCTCCACAAACTCTTTAAACTTTGAGATTGATGAAACACATTCTCCTTTGTGAAACAACTCTTGAGACTGCTTCTTGATAGGAAGTGGATTAACAACCAACCTTGTGATTATTTCTTAGATCCAAAAAAGGTTTTGTGACATTCTAACCATTGTCTTTCCTGTGACAAGATTGCCTATTTTTCCAAGGGCAATTGCATGTTCACCGTGGTCTTTTGACAAGAATACTATGGTATTGACGAGTTAGCTGCCTGTGGAAAGCAGTGAATTTGCCAAAATTAAGAAAAATCTTAGGTCAGAAATCTGCATATCAGCCAATTTTCTTCCCTAAGATGTTGTGGATCATCCCAAGGTTGAATTTGGCCTGCACACAAGCTCTTTAAACTTTGAGATTGATGAAACACATTCTCCTTTGTGAAGCTACTCTTGAAACTGCTTCTTGATAGGAAGTGGATTAACAACCGACCATGTGATTATTTCTCAGATCCAAAAAAGGTTTTTGAGACATTCTAACCATTATCTTTCCTATGAAGAGATTGCCTATTTTTCCAAGGGCAATTGCATGTTCACTGTGGTCTTTGACAAGAATACTGTGGTATTGACGAGCTGGATGCCTGTGGAAAGCAGTGGATTTGCCAAAATTAAGAAAAATCTTAGGCCAGAAATCTGCCCATCAGTCAATCTTCTTCCCTAAGATGTTGTCGATCATCCCAAGATTGTATTTGGCCTGCACACAAGCTCTTTAAACTTTGAAATGGATGAAATACATTCTCCTTTGTGAAGGTACTCTTGAAACTAATTCTTGATAGGAAGTGTATTAAGAACCGACCTTGTGATTGCTTCTTAGATCCAAAAAAGGTTTTTCTGACATTCCCAAATGCCATAAATTGAAAGCTCAAATATGAACAACTATTCAATATTCTTTAACATGAGTCAATTCACAAAGAATACAATGTTGAGGATCACGCCATGGTCAGTAACCAACAGGACAAGAAGCCTAAAAGGTGTAATAGTGTTTTCCCAATTAATGAAATCAAGGGAGCAACTCTCAGAAAAGATTCCTAATTTGTGGAAGAATGGGCATGACATCAAAATTTGTTGTTACAAACCAATCCAGCTACAAGAAGCAGCAACAGATATCATTATATATGAGGAAGGGTCCACAATGGAAGAAGAATTTAAAAAATCAGCAGCATGACAATATTGCTGCAGATGATAACTCTCAAGATGCCGAGTTTAGTTTGGCATGTGGACTTAGGGACTAAAGCACACAACTGGATGCAAATATTGATTCATCACTTTGAACCACACTTAGGGACTAAAGCACACAACTGGATGCAAATATTGATTCATCACTTTGAACCACACTTTTTGTGATAAGGTCATTCCTGGAGATGATACCACAAATGATATCAAGGTCTAGGTGATGTATTTTTCCCACATGGAAAACATTATTGCAAGATTACAAAAGTTCTTTATGTTCTAGGACTCATGAAGAACTTGCTAAATATCAGTCAACTTCTTGATCGTAACTTGAAGGTTGAATTTGATAAGCAAGATGATGAGAAGTTGTCTCATTAGAGTCAATTTTAGAAGTTTAGACATTGTCGCACTTGCTTCTAGCATTGACAAGATGTTGTACAATGTGACAATCTAACCTTGGTTTTCTCTCCTTTTGGCATTGATGATATGGTCATCTAAGCTTTGGCTATTTGTTTGCACTTAGGAGGCATTACATTGTTACAAGCCTTTCTTCATCAAATATGACTAATGATCTTTGCTCAAGTTGCTTAGCTAGGAAGCAACATTGAATCCCTTTTGAATCTAGTAATCATTAGGCACCTAGTCCATTGGATCTAATGCAGACTAATTTGTGTGATTACATAACCCCTAGCATTAGTAGGTTCAAATATTTTTGTTTATTGTTGCCGATCATACAAGGAGAATGTGGGTGTATTGCTTGAAGGCCAAGGATCAAGCCTCCACAATTTTCAGAGTTTAAACCTCTAGGAACCAATTAGTTCACTTCTTTTTGAAAGAGAATGAGATTAAAAAACAGTTGGCTATCACCTCTAAAACTCAAAAAAATGGTGTAGAAGAACGTATCTTTACCATCATGGAAATATTGTGTGGTATGTTGAATGATACTCTCGACAAATATTTTGGGTAGAAGCTGTTCACATTGTGGTTTACTAGTTGAACTGCACACCCACCAAAGCTCATGATGGTATCACTCTAGAGGAAGCATGGACATGTGTTAAGCTTACCATTTTCCATCTCCATGTTTTTGGATGCATGGTATAGATGCACATTCCCAAGGAGAAGTAGAAGAAGTTGGATGATAAATCCTTGAAATGTGTCTTTGTTAGATACAACAATAAGTCAAAGACCTACCTCTTGACGAATACCAATTCTAGAAAGTTCTAAATTAGTAGGGATGTAGTTGTTTGAGGAGAAGAGAAGTCCAACTCACTTTTCACACAACCATTTCTTGTGGGCATGGCTCTTATTTTCCCTAATGATGATGTAGATGGAGACCATGATAGTGAGGAAGCTAATGAAGATGGAGACCATGATTGGAAGAAAGATATTGAATTTGGTGACCATAAGTGATCATGAGAATGAGGATGGTAATGGTGATAGTAATGGCCAATTGGTTGCTCCTATACCAACACCCCAAGTACTACACCACAATCGCCCAAGCGTTATACTAATACCATATGAGGTATCAAGCTTTATGGAGTCCCAAACACATCAAATTTAGAGGCCACAACACACAACATGACATTTGGTAAGGTGAACTTGGCCCTCAAGAGCACAGATGTTTAGAATTTTGAGCCATCAATGATTCAAAAATCCCTACCATTAGAGCCGTGGAAGGATGTTGTGGATGCAAAGTATCAAACATTGATGAAAAATTAGACATGGCAACTTGTTGATCTTTCAGTAGGGAAGAAGGCCATTGTGTTGATGCATGTTTTAAATGTCCCAAAATTGAACTAAGGAGGCCGACGTGATTTTCAAATGCAAAAAGTATTTATAAACACTAATATATAATCAAGTGAATAATAGGACTCAAATTTTTGGCCGAATTGCCTTCTTGGTTGGTGCCTAAATAGATTTAGATTTGAATTTAAATATTTTATTTTTATTTTTGTGAGGCCGACTTCATTTGAAGTTGGGCGTAGCATTAGTATTTATTCATGGTCACTCCAGCATTAGGATCATCACGAATTTCAGACTTTTGGTCTTGTTGAGTTGCAGAGAGCGTAGCTGCTCTGGCTTGGGCACTTAGGTACAAGTGTAGCTCTGTCCTGAGGGAGTTCATGTTTAGTTGTCTCCATCTTGCACCTCCGCTCACTAGATTCATTCATTCATTCTGTAGATCAAGTGCGTCAACTCTGGGTAGCAGCGAAATCCTTCTACACTGCACATTCATTCTGGAAAAGACTCTTCGGCCGGCTCAGGGGGAGGTGCGATCAATGCCTAGGCTGAGCCTAACGGCTTTGGCCGAGTCTATCTATACCAGCTACACTCTACGTGGGATGCACACTTCTCAAATCACAAGGACGACGCCATCTACATCACAAGCAAGCATAAGCTATCAACGAAAGAAGAACGATTGGCGTGCGGTAGCAAGAACATTGAAAGTTTGCATCGGAATACAACTCCTATTCTCCCAGATCGTGCAAGCTTCAAGATTACTCAAAACCACAGCATAAGAGGTAGCGATGCCACCTTGGGCGGCACTGGATATCGGATAACAAACCGACGAGCTCGAGTTCCAGTTCCTGCGAGCTGTCAATCACCTACAATTGGAGATTCATGTACTGGTGATATTATTTAACAATAAATAATAAATTCAGATTTGTTGGCTCCTATGTTCGTTTTCTGTGTTTAGTGCTATTTGGTTAAGAGTTATTTCTGGCGTCTGATGTTTGTATACATTGATATTAAGATCATTGGATTGATATTCTATGAAATCAGTCTTTTGTTATCTTACAATTCTGTGAGCACGTGCCCTAGCATCTTACAGTGGTATCAAAACCACTTGTCTTGCCAGCTTGTGGAAAGAGTCTTATGCCATTAAGCCAAAGAGATATTCGAGCTATAGAATGAGAGAAGAGGAAGTCTGAAGCTGCTCAAGGAATAGGAGGCAGAGGTAAGGAAAGAATGGGGGATCAGAATCTGAATGATAAGTTGGACACTTTCATGAAGCAACAGGACCAAACAAACCAAACCTTGCTGCAAGCAATACAGTCACTTACCACGACAGTTAACAACATTAAATCAGGATCCAACAATATTGAAGAAGGCCATCCAGAACGTTCAAGAGGAGGAGAACAAAGTAGAACCTCAAATGGTCACACTCACGGGCACACTCAGCCAAAGTTTTTTCCTAGGATAGAAGGCCGACAGGA